>CM045766.1:92169657-92189657 GCA_025200525.1 Camellia lanceoleosa | reverse complement strand
AAATATTTTTTAGATCAAAATTCAAAATAAGAGCACCACCACTTAACAAAATACAAAACTTTTTAAATTATGTGATGTGAACTATTAAAGTTAAACAAATTCTTCTTGATGATGTAAATACCAATATTATAATAGCAATTAATTGTGCAAAAGACAAGACAAATATTTAATTAATTGAATAGAAAAAATAAAAAATTTACATGTGCTTTCTGTGATCAAAATTCAAAACAAGAGCACCACCACTTAACAAAACACAAAACTTTTAAATTATGTGATGTGAACTATTAAACTTAAATAAATTCTTCTTGATGATGTAAATGCTAATATTATAATAGCAATTAATTGTGCAAAAGACAAGATAAATATCTAATTAATTGAATAGAAAAAATAAAAAATTTACTTGTGTTTGCCGTCCGCCTCGTGTGTCCATTACTTGCTGTTTTGCTTTGTTGGCTTGGGCTGCTGGTGTGTGCTATCAAACAAATGTAGGGAAGGTTGATTAAGAGAGAAGATAGGTTAGGAATTAGAAAAAGGGCCTTCAAACTGCTATGGGCCTTAACTATTGGCCTTTTAATGGGTCAAAAAATTAAGTTAGTTTGGGTCTTTTTTAATTTTTTTGGACTTAAAACGTATCTAATATATTATACTAACTTATAATAGGAGGGGCCTTTATTTTGGGCCTATTTTGAGGGCCCCTGCCATGGCCTTAGGGCCTATGGCCGTGGCGCCCGGGAGCGTATGACAACATGCTAATTCAAGTGTGATTTTGAAACATAAGTCTCAATAATATTGAAATGTGTAGTTTGGATATGATGTCCTTGTATTATTGAGAATGTAATTAATCTATTAATGAATATTGAAATTGTTGTTGAATTTTGAAACTGACATCTAAATATTTGAAATGCATATGAATTCAAGATATGAACTTTTGTCAAGTATTTGGTATATTGTAGGATGAATGGTGTCGCTTAAACTCATGTGAGCACATTAGAGCTCAGAACTCATTACATTGGTGCTATTTATATAAAAGCTCACCATTGAATTCGCAAAGGCCAACGGTGGGTCCAACATGCTTCATATTTTTTTTGATTATCTAAAATTGATTGTCTATTTTGTAGCTAATTTTGGTTACTAATTTAATTATCTTATGATTTGTGAATAACAATGTCATGATACATAGAAGGGGTGGTTGGTCAATGACATGAGATGGTGGTTGGTTTGGGGTGATATTATGTTGGGAGTGCCTCGGTGGGTGGGTGGTTTTGGTTTTATTGTGTACATCTTTAATGCCCGCTTAATTTGAGTTTGGTTAATTTTCTTTGGGATCAATGTACAATACTATATGTTTGTTTTTTACCCCACCATTTTAAAGCATATAGATAGGAGTATGCTATCACAAATTAATAGTGCCATGAAACTTAAAGTATTCTATGTTGGGAAATCATTCTTGATTTTGTGTTCATTTGTCACAAATTAAGCTTATGATTTTATTTATTTATTTTACTTTTGTAGTTATATGATTAATTTAATGAAAAATTTTGTTGAACTCCCTTTATTATAAGTTTTTATTAGCATAACATAAATAAAAGAAATTATTAACTCAAGTTTTCTAATCATTCAAGACCGTATGATGACTAAAGTACTCTCCCATAAAACCAACCATTGCACTCAAGATCTTGTTAACAAAATATATTTGATTCATTTAAAAATTTTAAAATATGATAATTTTGGAGGTGAAGGTGGATGGTAGTAGGGTGGTAGCAATGGCGTGGTAGAGTAATGATAGCAAAGTGGAGTTGAAATGGTGGTAAGGAGTGGCTACAATGATAATGGTGGTGATGGTGGTTGTGAAATTAGTGGTCTTAGTGCAAGAGGCGTACCTGCTGTCCAATCCATTTGAATTCAATTGTAACTGAGTTTCAGGATAAAACCGAGCCAAGCCCAAGGATGAACTCGTGAAAAGATCTGCTTATATGGGACCCTTTTTGCACATTTTGAGTTGTATGTGTGAAAGGTGCTTTTTTTTTTTTTGATGCAGGTTCTTCACCTCACATCTTTGTAAGGGTGATTAGAACTTGGTTAGGTATGACTTATGGGATAGTATTTATGTTTTTCTGGGCCAACTATAAATTGACAAAATTAAAAGTACAAAGTTTATTGTGTTAAATGGCTCAAAACTTGGTTTTTTATTTTTTATTTTTTAGTAATTGTCCCCCCCCCTCCTCCCAAAATAAAAAATAAAAAATGATGAGCTAGTATTAATGGTTTTCATTTGAGAAGAGTTTTCCATGATTTTTTATGCTAAATTCCATTTTCTATTTCCTCGTGATTTATGTGTGGTTGTCATTTATATAACTCGCAGATAAATATTGAACTTCAAATTATTTTTAAATGTGTAATTTTTATTTTTGTTTTTTTAATATATAAAATTTGTCCTATTCACCTAACTTAATTAACTTTGCATAATCATTGAACTTCAAAGTTGAGCAGATAGGATACTACAAATCTAGAGCGGAAAGAGATGGATCTTGATATGTGTTTATGTGTTTATGTGATCAAATCTAGACAAAGAAGAGATGAATCATTGAACTGTAAGTGCTTATGTGTTTATGTGCTTACGCGGAGTGAATTACGCTTGTCCATGCATTAGGACGTGAGTGTTTAGTTTCGCACATTTATGAATGTGCTAATGTTCTTCGCTTCTTTATTAGGATGTCGTGACGAGGAAGAGGTGGTAGGCGGTAGGCCTAGGAGGTAGGAAGTGCCTATACCGATGAGATTTCGAGTACAGAGGGAATTGGTCAGCTAATGTGGCCGAGCTGGGGTCAAGAAGCCATGAGTGCCTTGGCCCGAGAGATAGCAGGAGCTTTGGATATTCTCGCAGTGGAATCAAAGGTTACGAGGCGTGGCCTTCTTTCTTGAAGAGGGAGTTCTTCCTGCCTAACCTGCATTTAGTTTATCGGGGATCCAAAGGAGCCACTTAAGGCGATGAGTGGTTGGAACAAATGAGTAAGACGCTCGAGATGCTTGGCATTGAGGACGGAGCATCGAAAGTGACCTTCGCATCCTTCCAAATTAAGGAGACGCGGGTCAATGGTGGAAGTATGAGAAAAGCCGTGTTGGTGGTACATGGGAGGCTTTGTGGAGGCTTTCCAGGAGATTCTTATCTTTAGTCGCTAGGGAGAAGCCGAGGGATCGCTTAGCCGCTTAATCAAGAAGGTTTGTCTCAGGCCGAGTTTGAGGCTATATTTACTAGCTTGTCGTTTGCACTGAACTCGTATGCTCGAGGAACGCTGCTATGAGTTTGAGCGAAGTTGAGGTGTGGCCTCAAGTTGAGGGTTGGTGGATCCTTCATTCGAGAATATAGACATCTGTGGATGTTGCACCATATGGAGCTCTTGATGCAGAGGAGGACGAGGAGAAGAATAGAGGCTCCAAGAGGAGCCAAGATGGCTAGGGTGATGGTAGGAGATAAAGGGGTTATAACCCCTGCCAGCCTCGTGGTGGTTTGGCTAGATCGACCTTCCAAAGGCCAAGTGCAGTTCTCGGGAGAGGCAACAGGAGAGTTCACCTACATAAATGTGGTCGGGCTACAAGGCTTCGTTTGCCCACACAGAGGGGTGGAGGTCACGAAGTCGCTTTCTTCACCTAGACCTCAAGGTCGAAGTTTGGGCAAGGGCCACTTGTCTTGTTATCAGGATAGCCCGACACTTGAAGAGGTTCTGCCCACGCTTGAGTGCCACCCTGAGCTGCCTCGTTCTAGGCAGATGCAGAGTTATCACCACCACCAGGCAGCCTCGAGGGCCAATCCGAGCTATTATCCCAAACCGCGGCAAGCAACAGATGTTTTAGAGGTGAGCAGTGGATCAGGCCTACAGATGCTGCAGTATGCCGTCACCACAGACCTAGTAACGGCCCATCAAGAGTGAGAGGTACCTTCGCTTTGCAACTCGATTGCTAGTGTATTGATTGATACGGTGCATCTCATTCTTTTGTATCACGATTTGCATCTGTGTTGGAGTTAGAGTTGGCAATCGTTAGCATCTCCTATTTGTGTTGTGTCACCACTGGGGTGAGTTGATTTTGAAACACCTGGATGTAGAGGTTAGGATATAGAGGTCGCCGATCATAGGCCTGCTCCTTTTGTAGTTATGCCCATGAAGGGCTTTTGATGTTATTTTGGGTATGGACCGGGTTATCGCCATATCGGGCGCTATTGATTGCTACCGCCAGAGGGTCACTTGTTGTACTTTGAGCTGAGTGTTTCCATTTCTTGGGGACCAAAGTTGGTAGTGTTTTGCCACTGGGTATGATCCGCGAGGTGAGGAACTTAGTGGTCTACTTGCTAGCTTTATGAGTGGTGAGTGTGATGAGACCCAGATTGTGTCGAGGGTGGTTTGTGAGTATTTAGATGTTTTTCCCGAGGATCTCAAGTTAGTTTGCCACCTCACCGAGAGATCGAAGTTCTCTATTGATTTAGTGCGACTTGCCGATTTCTATGGCACCTTATTGTTTTGCCCCAAAGAGAGTTGGTTGAGTTGAAAGTTCAACTCCGTGAATTGGTCGGATAAGGGCTTCATTCGCCTAGTGTTTCGCTGGGAGCACCGGCCCTCTTGCTAAAAGAAAGATGGTGCCTTGAGACTTTGTATCGACCATCGAAGTTGAACCGGCTACTAAGTAAGAATAAGCACCCTATGCCCCGTGATAGATGATTTGTTTGACCGCTTGAAGGGTTCCTGCTTGTTTCTCTAAGATAGACTTGAGATCGTTACCACCGCTTGAGGGTTAGGAGGAGGATATTCTCAAGACTAGATTCGCATGCAGATGGCCATTATGAGTTTTTGGTGATGCCATTTGGGCTACTAATGCACCGTAGTCTTTATGGACTTGATGAACCGGATCTTCCGGGAATTCTTGGATCGCTTTTGTAGTCGCTCAGGACTACATTTTGATCTATTCATCTTTAGAGGAGCACGAGGCACACTTGAGAGTGGTGCTCGAGTTGCTTAGAGCCTATAGGTCAGATGCCAAGTTTGGGAAGTGTGAGTTCGCTAGGGAAGTCAAGTTCTTAGGCCATGTTGTATCAGAGGAATGGGTGTCTGCTGATACATCCAAGACCGAGGAGTGCAAGATTGGGCACAACCCACGAAGTGTGTTTGAGATCCGCAGTCGGGATTAGCCGGGTATTATCGCCAGGAAAGATTTCTCCAAAGTTGGCTTCACCGCTGACTAGACTAACTCCTAAGGAGTCAAATTTGTATGGAGTGAGACTTGTGAAAAGTCGCTCCAAGAGCCGAAGTTAGATTGACCAACGCCTCCAGCTTTTGACTATTCCTGAGAGGGGTTGGGTTATGCGGTTTATTGTGATGCCTCACGAGAGGGTTTGGGTTGTGTGTTGATGTAAGAGGGGAAAGTAGTTGCCTATGGCTCACGTTAGTTGAAAATTCACGAGAAGAATTACCCCACACATGACTTAGAGTTAGCAAAGGATCTTTGCCTTGAAAACTGGAGGCACTACCTTTATGGTGAGAGATTTGAGGTGTTCTTGATCATAAGAGTTCAAATATCTGCTTACACGTAAAGACTTGAATTTGAGGCAGAGGAGGTGATGGAGTTTATCGAGGATTACGATTTTGAGTTGCATTATCATCCGGGAAGGCCAATGTTAGGCCGATGCCCTTAGCAGAAATCCATAGGTGATGTAGCTTGTATAGCCATCTCAAATGGGAGATGTCAGCACTTGGCAGTTTGATTTGCTTCGAATCCGCTGAGGTCATGCCTTGTTTTTTGTTGTTGCGCAACCTACACTTGTGACTCGAGTGTTAGAGGCACAGAGAGGTGACCTTGAGGTAGAATCCCTCCGAGAGAAGATCTCCAGTGGGAAGTTGAGAAGGGTTTGGCGGTGTATCCCGACCTGACTATGAGATACTGAGACCGTTTGTTTGTGCCGGAGTCTTGCCGAGAGGAGATACTCCGAGAGTTTCATCATTCGCGCCTTGCGGTGCATCCGGGAGGTACTAAGATGTATCGGGATTTGGGTCACCGCTTGGTGGGTATGAAGAGAGATGTGACAGCTGCTGGTTCAAGTGCCTTACTTGTCGCCAGTGAAGGCCGAAAGCATCAAAGGCCGCCGTTTGTTACAACCCTTGCCTATTGCCGAAAGTGAAAGTGGGAGCATGTCACTATGGACTTGGTTGTAGGTCTTCCAAGGACTCCGGGTAGTGATGCCATTTGGGTGGTTGTAGACCGTTGACTAAGTCGGCGACTTCATTCCTATGCTGCGGAGAGATTCGTAGATCATCTTGCCGACTTGTATATTCGGGACATAGTGAGATTGCACGGGTCCCAAAGTGACGATTGTCTCTATAGAGACCTCGCTTTTACCGCCAGTTGTGGCAGAGTTTGCAGAGTGCCTTGGGCACTAAGTTGACCTTAGTACAATTATCATCCTCGACCGACGGGCACCGAAAGGCATTATTCAGATCCTTGAGGATATGCTTTGAGGTTGTGTCCTCGGACTTTAGTAGACGTGAGAGGCACTTGCCCTTGGTGGAGTTTGCTCACAACAACGCTATTCAAAGATCGGTATGGCACCGCTTGAGGCCTTGTATGGTCAATCGTAGGTCTCCGCTTGTTGGGCCGAGGTGGGTAATGCACCTTGTTGGGTCCCAAATTGGTGAGGGAAACCACGAGAAGGTTGAGCTTATCCGTAGGGAGGCTTGTTAAATTCTCGTAGTCGCCGTAAATCTTATGCCTAATCGTAGGAGGAGACCTTGGTGTTTGGGGTAGGTGATCATGTCTTTCTAAAGATATCACCTAGGTGGGATTGATGAGGTTTGGGAAGAGTGGAAGTTATCCCCTGCTTATTGGTCCTTTGAGATCCTTGAGAGGATTGGTGAGGTTGCCTATCGCTTGAGGTTGCCTATCGCTTGGCTTTGCCGCCACAGCTTGTCCGGAGTTCATGACGGTTTCATGTGAGTATGCTTTTGAAGTATGAGCCGATCCATCACATGTACCGGATTGGACCAACTTAGAGGTAGATGAGATGCCTCAGATGAGGAGAGACCGGTTGGATCTTGGATAGACGGATCAAGTCTGCGTGGCAAGACCATTCCTTTGGTGAAGGTTTTAGGAAACACCACTTTAGTGGAGGAAGCCACTTGGGAACGTGAGTTGGAAGTCCACAGAAATATCCTGACTTGTTTGTTGACGTAGTCATAGATTGAGATTTTGTAATTTTAATGAACTTTAAGAACATTATGTATATGTCTTAAGTTGTAAAACATTGTGAATGTTTTGGTTTATGGATATATTGTGAAACTTGCCTTGAAATGGAAGTTGATTATAATATTGCATATGTTGGCTATATTATAGAAATGGAGTTATATCATGAGAACCGAATATGATATGGAAATGCTAATCATGTGTGTTGAAAACGTTAAGATGGAAGAGAAATGCATGTTAATGATGCACTTGTAATATATGTTGTTTTACATATTGGGAGATGCCTCTTGATAAGAGATGGAATGACCTGATGGGTCGAGTTGTTGAATGTTGTAATATAACATTGTTTAAAATGAAGAAAAACTTGCTTTCCAAAAACTTGCACTTAATTTCGGGGACAAAATTCTTTAAGGGGAGGTTATATCCTGTGTTTTACCCCTTGTTGTACAAAGGGTTCCGTAGATGTTAGCAAAATTGTAGAATCTTGTTTACATCCTTCACTACTTTGTATTTGAGTTATAGGATGTGTTGGGTAGGTTTGTTACAGGTTGGTTGAACTTAGAACCAAGAGTAATTGCCCAGATTTTGGCTCCGTCTCCGAGCGAGCTTTTGACGCCGAAAGGTGGCCTTTGTTAGCCCGCCGAGCGGGGTTTTGGCGCCGAGCGGGCGAAGGTTAAAGTTCTGTTTTAACTTTTTGAAATCACTTTTTCACATCTCTTCTATCTTACTTTTCCAAAAACACCATTGTTGAGCTTCTCACCGAGCTCTACCTTCTCTCTAGGTATTGATCTAGTAGGAGTGATTTCCTCACCTTTGGCCTTTACAAAAAGTTGTTGATCGTCGAGGGCTATCTTGTGATCTGAGAAATTTGTGATTTGGAGTATTTTCGTTTTCTTCATCTTCTTAGTTGGGTGTCACCTTTTGAGGTAGGGATATCCTACTCCTTCTTATGGATTTTGTCTTTAAATTTTAGCATTTTGATATGTTGGGTGTTGTGAGTAGTTTTGGGAAACTTTGGGCCATTGTGTAATTTTACAAAGTTAGGGTTTTGTTTATAATAAACCTATATGCAAGATTGGTATAGAGAAGTGAGATAGATTTTGGATTATAGATGAAAATGGAACCTTGGGTTGTTTTGTTAATTATGGAATTTGCCCTAATTGGTTTAATAAATTAATTCAATAATTAATTTGAGAAATGAGGAATTTAATTGGAAATGTTGGGATTTGGAATGTATGATTAAAGGATGTTGTTGAATTATTTATCGCCACCAAATTGAAATGTTGATATATTATCCATTTTGTGCATTTATTTTCGCTTAGAAATAATCGCTTATGCTTATCGGTGGAGGATAGTTTTGATTGTTGTAGACAATGCATGAGGATTAAGCAAACGAAAACTAATAAATGGAATGTGTCATGGAGTATAACGTTGATGGAATACATTAACTTTATGTATTGGTTGATTGTGTATAGAACCTATGTGTTTATATGCATTGTGTGTAGAGGAGGAGATGGGGATGTAATTCATGTTTAGGGAAGATAGGGATGGACCTCTAAACCGGATAGTGTTAGGAGGAGATAGATGAACTCCGTGAGATACAATTTTATATGCTTGTCTTGGAGAAGTGTAGATACGTTTTATATGCTTATCTTTGTTACATGATATAGTTCTTATACTTATCTGCTGAGATGTTGATATAGCTAATATGCTTATCTCATGATGTATTGATTCACTAATATGCTTATCTACCGAAAATGGAATAATGAAAAGTGACATAGACTTGTAAGTCATGTAATTGTAATGTGATATAAGTGGATGTATCTGTTGGCCATCTATCAACCGCTAATCTTTTAGTCATTGTTCATAGTCGGGTTTAGTGTATTCCATCTGGCCGTGCTCACCCTATATGGGAACATCACTTTCGTGTAGTAGCTTGCCACCTCCAAGGACATAGCTTGGGAGGCTAGAGGCAGACTTTTTGATGTTATTTTCCTTTTGATGTATTACATGTGAATTCAAGCCTAGGGCTTAATGTGTATATGAGTTAGTACTCATTTCTTGTAACCAAGTGTTGGCTTGGAAAGTTGTAAGCCCATGGGGCGCTTACTTTTGTTGTCAACATGTAATACTTTTTGTAAGGAAATATTCTGATGAATAGAGGGATGTTGATCTTTTATATATCAATGTATGTCAATATTGTTGAGTTTAATGTTATTATTTTGAGGGCGTTACAATGAGAAGGAAAAGAACATCAGGGTTGAGGTAGATGACAATGACTACATACCATCAGATCATCATGATACCGATGATGAGTCCTTGAAAGTGTTGAGGACGAGGTACTATATGCATGATATAGGTTATGTATGATATCTAATTTTTGTTTTTATGTCTCGTAACTATATATTCATTATTTTTTGTTATTATGTTTTGTAATTGTTATTTTTTCATATCCAAGATTAGAATTCTTCGTAAACAATGAAGATGTTTAATAAACCATTATTTGTTCCCCTTTTGTTATTGTTTCATTGTATTTTCATATGTAACATGATGTGGAATCTAGGGTTTTTATTTGGGTTTTGAAAATTTATATTATGTATATGATCCGATAAGAATATAAAGCCCCATGATATTTGCCTATTTCTATTTCACCATCATTGGGGTTTGATGTAGTGAAAAGGTGGGAAATTTTTTGGCAATTAGTGATTATACTTGTCAACGCAAGGGCCTTTACCAATTAAAGAGTTCAAATGGAAAATGTTGGCTAAATTTGCACATTTTGATGAAAGATAGTAATCGTGTTAAAGTTCTGCGGTAAATATGCATTATTATGTGCCCATTTAAAATTTTGTCAATTAGGTTTTTGCTTCATGGGCATGTGATAATTATCGCTTTTGCCTCTAATTTGCAGCACAATTGTTTAGCTTTTGGAAAACTTGGTATGCTATTATCTATTGTTCGACGGCTTTGTGGCAAGTTTAGGGCAAGAAAAGCCTATAGCTTTAAGGTTCTAGAAGAAGGTATAAGAAAGGTTGTAGGTGTGTGGGGATTGAATAGACAACATATTGTTTGGCTTTGACTTTCTTAAGATAGTTCTCTCGTAATTATTATTACATGTTGAGTCAAGTACACTTTTCTATAAACATTCAATTGAGTATATTTTAAGACATTCAAGGAAGCTCATGATGTGTAAATTTCTTTTCTAAAGTTTAGATGGTTATTTGAAGTCAAGGTTTTGAACCACGCTCATGTTTTTCAAATCTTTTGTAATTAATGTATGTGTGGTGTCTCCGTGGAAGATTCAAGTGTCAACGGGCCAAGTTAGAGCTTTTGGGATGCTTACGGAGGCATTGGCATTACTCCAATGTTCCGTGTACCTAACTTGTTGATAAAACATGAATAGCTTTCCCCAAACGAGGACTCTTTGTGTTGAACAAAAAGATGTAGGTTATCTTTACCCTCAAAAGCAAGTTTTATTCTTTTGAATTTTTTATTGCAAATTCCACTACTTTCATGAAAATATAGATTGATATTTCTATTACATGTTTAAATTAATTTGTTAGTTTTATGTTATTTTTCATATAAAAAATTTGTCGTGTGCTTGCAGCTGATATTTTTGTTGTAATAAATGCATATTTATAATAATGGTAAATTACACTAACACCCTTGAAGTTTCACTTAATACAAATCTCCTCACGCTTGAAAAATTACACTTAACCCTTGTCGCATTAAATGACCTATTTGCCCCTTAGCCTTTATATGTATAAAATAATAAAATAATGTTGATATTTTATTCATGTCATTTCAAGATAAATAACAACCATCTTCTTTGGTTTAATTCACACAAAATATTAATTTTTAATTTTTATTTTGTGTTTTTTTATTTGTACTGAATTTTTTAAAATATTTTGAGCATTTTTATTTTTATTTTTTAGATACACCTAATCTAGATATACTTAAGAAATATAATATTTTGTGATTTTTTTTAAATTCACCAAATACAAAAAAAATAAATAAATAAAATACAAAAATTCAGTAATATTGTAATATATGTGAATGATGGTGTTTGGTAATACTGTAATAAATGTGGGTGAATAAATGAGAAAGAAAAATAATGGTGGAAATAAAAATGAAAAATTCTATTCATATATAAAAATTTATTCAAAAAATATCATAAAAATGTTGTGATAGTGATGTCGTAAATATAAATCATGTTTACAGATGTTTTGTTCTAAAGTGAAAGGTCACCATTGCTTATATCATTGTGTTAAAATTTTATATAAAATTTATAGTTTGTATATCATCACCAATAAAAAATATGTTCATGTAGAATTTAGTGATGGAAAGTTGTTGAATGTAATCATGATGATAGAAAGAAGAAATAGTAGGAAAAGGGCAAAATGGTCATTTAAAAATTTTTAGGGCATGATATCGGCAATGCAGGAGGCAATTTGTAATGAGATTACAAACCTCAGGGAGGGGAATGTAATTTTTCAAACGTGAAGGGGGGGGGGATCTGTGTTAAACAGAAACCTTAGGGGGTGTCAGTGTAATTTACCCTAGTAAGCATTTTTTAAAATTTCTTTATGATGGCAAAACGGCAAACGTATTAAAGTTTGCCGTTGCAAAAAGTATTTTCCACCCCATGTTTGTCAAGCTTCAAAAATCTTTTTGACAGTATTTATTTTTTATGTATACCAGAAGCGGTTTAAAAGTACTTTTTTAGTAGTGAAGTGTGGCCCGCCTTAAATTCAATTGATAAAAATGATAACTTAATTTATTTTCAAAGAGCAGTTGGTTATCCTAGTTAAGATTCTAATATCATTTTGTATAGTTGGTTATATGTATCCTTGATTTGGATATGGCTTTCTGGAGGTGGATGGTTAAATAGTTTTTGGAGGAAGAGGCTTATCAATGTATATGTAGGCTTTTGTGAAATATTTTTGATGTTGATAGAGGTTGTATTTGTAGTAGGGATCTTTGTATTTATGTAACGTAATCAAAACCCATAGCATACATAATATTACATGCATTGTTTAAGAAAACCCAAAACATTATTCCATTCATCGAGTAAACTTATTAAAAGGACATTACATGTAATAATAAAGTAAATGCCCCACTTTAAGTACATCTTTCCAAGCCAACACTTGGACACAAAAGAGATGAGTACTAACTCAATTACAGATTAAGCCCTTGGCTTGAATTTACATGTAATATCAAGTAAAACAAAATAACAACTAAACTAAATGTATCTTTCATTCCAAGTCCTTCCAAGCTAAGTCCTTGGAGGTAGTATGTCACCGAACTGAAATGATGTTCTGATAGGTGAGTCATAGCCCAAGAGAAATATACTAAACCAAATATAGGAATTGACTAAAGCAAAAGCATTCATAGATGGTTAACACTTTTAAATGCACTATATCACTATCCAATTTCATGACACAATCTCTATGACACATTTCACTTTCCATTATTATTCACTTTCCAATTATACGCATATGGCACGTAACTCGCCAACTATAACATGAGACTACATCTCACATAAACATCGCCTAATATCAATCATTCCAATGAGACTAAGGCTCATTCTACAATACTTCATAAATCAATAAGCACACATGGTGTTGCTATACTAATGGAGTCCATCCCTTTCTCCTTCCTAAACAAAGTTTGAGAGTCCATCCCTATCTTCCTCAAACCATGGAGTACATCCCCATTCCTCCCAAACATTATGCATATACGATGTATTAAACACTTGTCATATAACATACTCAATCAATACACGATTTGTTATATTAATTATCCGTCATACTCAATGACCAATTCAATGTGATTATTCCAGCTTTTCCCTAATCAATATGCATTGTCTATAACAATCACGACTATCCTCCACCGATAGCCCAAAACAGAGTTATTTTAAACAGAAATAAATGTATCAACAAATGTAATTTCAACATTTCCATAGGTGAGTAATTAAATTAATCAACCACACCATTTAATCTCATAACTTCTCAAATTCATGAATTTAACTAAATTCTATTTTTTCCCAAAATTAACTATATACCTAAATTAATTTTATTACAACAAATGTGGCTTTTCAAATTGTAAATCAAACCCTAGCCTTTCCAAAATTTCCAAATAACCCCAACATATCGTAAAACACCAAAACTTAGACAAACCTATAATATGGAGTAGGAAATCCCTACCTTGAAGTAAAGAACTCAATGGAGATAATGCCCAAAATCGAAAGTGCTCCAAACCGCCAAAACTTGATTAAAATAGAAGCCCTCAACCCACTTCATCTTTTTAACAAAGAGCCTAGGATGGAAACACCCTAAAATAGATAAAACCTAAGAGAGAAGGTAGGAGGAGGGAGAGAGAAGACTCTGGACCTAGGGTTTTTAAAAATCAAAAGAGGGTGAAAATGTATTAAAAAACCGGCCACGATTGATGAGAGTAAAACAAAGTTTCCTCGCCGAAGCGAAGATTCTGGCCGCCGAAGCGATCCGCATTATCAGAAATTCGCCGAAAGCGAAGAAAGTTTCGCCGAAGTTAAGAACTCGGCGCTTCAGTTCTGCGAAGCGTAAGCACGCCGAAGCGACATGATGCTTCGCCGAAGCGAGGAACTTGAAAACATATACTCCGCCGCCGAAGCGGCGAACGCCGCCGGAGCCAAGAAACACCGCTTCAGTTCAGAGGAGACGCAACCGCCGCCGAGCGAAGATAGCCTGCTCGGAGCCACTAGGAAAAAACACACTTTGCTCAAGCGACAAACCGCCGCCGGAAGCGGTGATCGTAAAATTGGCAAAGAACACTTGGTTCCCGTGATACAACCATCCTCAGAAGAAACCCGCCCAATACATCCTATAACTGCAAATGACAAGGAATTAAATAACTGAACAAACAACAATAACATAACAATCGGGTCCACTAACCTAAGTCCGGGATTACTATATAACAAGGGAAAAGACCCAGGTCACTATAATTTAGCTTTTTGAAAATTATGAATATTGAACTATAGAGATTTATCCTCAAAAAACCATTATAGAGATTTAAACAATATGGATTTTATTGGTTTTGTCTATGAAGCATGCATTAACGTGAACAGTATAAATTTTTAAAAATGAGGGTCACAACATGTTGGGGACATGTTTCAATATATATAATTTTTTTATTTATTATATGTAAAATTAAAAAATTATTTTTATTTATATTATTTATTTATTTATTTTAATGTCAAATATCGGTTATAAATTATTTTTTTTACAAATAAAAAATAATTTCAATGTTTAACAAACAAGAATATTAAAAAAAAAAAAGTAAGAGGGAATAAAAAGATTTTTTTGTTACCAAAAATAAAATAGGTAAAAAAAAAAAAAGAAAAGAAAAAAAACAATAAAGAAGAGAGAGAGGGATTACAGACAAATTTTATTTGGATGGATATGAGAGAGAGGACAGGTGCAAAACACAAAGAAATTGGGGAGAGAGAGAGAGAGAGTTTGGAACAAAAAGTAAGGAGAATCTATCAGGAGAAAGGAGAGACTAACACAACAAGAGAGAGAGAGAGAGAGAGAGAGAGAGAGAGAGATCTAAAAGAAACGAAGATCTCGAAGAAGATGGAAGGTGTTGCTGCTCGGGACATCTCGGAAAAGGGTTTCAAAAAATCTTCGACTAACTAGAGTTAGAATTCTATTGTTTCGGTGGATTCGCTTCTTTTTGCCATTACATTCCATTCGATTCCATTAATTGAGCCAGTAGAGGAAGCTTTACTTATGAAGAGAGAATTCAAATTTGAGGGTTGGGATCATGTGAGAGCATCGAATCCGAAGGAGAGAGGGAGTCAAACACAGATTGAATAACCTCAGAAGGATCCCGGACCATTTTGACCTGCTCTTTGTGGTGTTCTCGAAGTTCTAAGCTGGTAGTGGTTTTGAACCTGTTACGATCTTTAGTTTCCCTCAAAGATTTTCCTTATTTGCTATTTACTAAGTCAGCGTGCAAGTGTTTGGAACATGTAACGTTCCAAACCTTTAGATGCTAATCCAACCCGACCAGTTGTGCTCTTTGCAGTTGTATCGGTTAATTCTTTTCATAAGCGGCCATCACCGAAGTTTGCATCACGAAAAAGATGTGGGATTGAGCCGCCTTATTACCAGTAGCCGGATTGAGTCACCGGTCAACAGGGTCCATAAGCACTGGTGATGCCTTGGATCGAGTCGCCTAGTCCGGGAGGAAATTCATAAGCACCATGTCCGAGGGTAAATACCAAGGGGGGCGTCACTACAGCGAAAAAATGCAAATGCATTCGAAAAGCGTTGCTCTGTTCGCCGGTCAGCCGCTTATGCTCGAGCGGAGAATGTTTGGTTTCAAGTTTGACCTGCCTACAAAAGTATCGGGGAAAGTGTATTCGACGCCGAAATGAGGGTTAGTTCAATGCTCGAGCGAGGGCTTCACGCCGAAATGCAGTATTTCATGTTATATCAATTGCAGAACTCGATATTTCGCATCACTTTTTCGCTTCTCCCCTCTCTAAAACCTTCTAAAACCTGCTAAATCTTGAGCCTCTCGCTTTTAAAAACTCATATATTCTCTTCTAAGATTTCATCTAGATCCATTGTGTAGAAAAATGTATAGTGTTTCAAGAGAGCTTCATTTTGATCCAAGAAGAACTTGATTTCATTATCTTGAAGTTCCAATCTTGTTGCTTGGTTTTCTTGGCACTTGAGGTAGGATTTTCTTAGAGTTATATATATATTTTTTAGCAAGATCTAGATAATTTTCAAATCATTCTTCAATAGCTTTGAAAATTGATTGTTGATTCAAGGTTAGTTGAGCGACACTTTTGAAAGTGAATTTGTCTCTTTGTTCTTTTAAAATGATCTCATATGGGTTTTGATCTTCGTTGATCAATCAAGAAAAGATGATTTTGGAAAGTTTTCTTCAAAAGATTTGAGTTGTATAGTTTTTGTGGAGAAAAACCTAGAAATTGGGAATTTTAAAAGAGATTGAAAATTCATAGAATGATATTGTTATATTTATTTTATGTGTCAAAATAAATGGATGCGTGGAAAATTTCTTTTTATTTATATTTATATAAATAATGAATTTCATGGAATATGAGAATTGTTGTTCATTTTGGAAATTATTGTTCAAAACGTGCTGGAAATAGTCTTGAAATGACTAATTGTTGAGGGTACTTGAGAAGAGGGAATTGTGTTATTTCTTAGGATGATGAATTGAATAAAACATTTATATTCATCTGTGAAATTGGATATCAATTCATTTGATTACATTAAACTTTGGAAAGTTGATTTGAAAACTTGCATTGAGAAAAAGAAATGTTGAGAAACAAGTTTTCTGCGAATGGTTTTGGGTAACACGTTTAAGGAGTCTCTATAGGTGGTGTGAGATGATATTGAATAAGCTAGCCCGAGAGTCCCAGAAAGATCTAAAACCCGCTGCTGGATTGGTACCGTTAATACCAAAGAAAATGACAATTTGCAGTATTTATATTACTGCATACCGACCTAGGGATTACTACCTTTATTTATTGCCCTTGAAATAAATTGTTAAGTTTTGAACAATTGAAATTGCATGACATCATTGAGCGGCCAGATGGTTTTCAAAAAAGATGAAAATGTGATTTACTTTTAAAAAGGTAAAGATGACATGTGCATTTTCATTCTCGTAGTTCTTGCAGGGATATAAATGTATGTACTTTGTTAAGGATTTCTATCGGTTTATGCTCACCATACTATATTTTTGGTGAAAAGATGTGGTGATTCCATTTAACTAAAGGCGAGAAAATACGTGTTGAGAGTACAAGGCTCATTTTGTCAGAACTCTATTTGTGCTTCAAATAATGGGGATGGCGCGGCTTGAATAACCATTTTGTATAACCGTGCCTAAGCCTTGAAATTGTAAACCCTGAGGGTATTCTATTTATATTTATTTATTTTTGATTAAACGTGATAATCGCAGATTGATGAACTAATTGTATCATGTAATGGGCGCGGGAGAATTATTTTGTTTTCCTTCATGAGCCAACATGGTTGTGTTATCATTTGTATAGAAATCATGCTATAATGACACACCTTTGATCTAGGGCTTCCTTCACAGTTCTTCACCCTTTCGCTTATATCTTTTGTCTATGTCTTTAACCTACAATGGTTAGGGTTTCCTTTATTTCCAATGGGGTAGGGTCTTTGTCTCCACTGCAATAATGTGTCCAGAGAGTGTCCCAGTCACAAAAAAGAAAAAGGAAAAAGGGGGGGACATCGCGTAGTAGAGCGTTCCGGCATCGCGGCCGACGCTGTCCATGTCCCATTAATGTCGACGCCTACACGCTGCCTCTTTGGAGAGGTGTCCCAGCAAGCTTCATACGGTTTTTGTGTCTTTGTTCAACTTCATTTGCTCTTGAGAAATTTCATGCTTTTAATTTTTATTATTTTGCTGATATGACTTTTTTTTTTTTTTGGGGCTTTTATGTATGGTGCCTTAAATGGTAGTTCTCCTTTACTAGTAGCTTATGTTTTGAAAAGACTCTCGTGGAGCTTTTTGTTCTTCCCACTTGTTCTTTCCATATCATTTAATTTCTTTTCACATGGTAAGAATGTCTTTATTCTTGCTTTTTAGTTTTAAATTTATTTTGATTGCTACTTCAATAGTTAATGGAAACCCGATTTTACATCATATTTCTTTTTAAACTTGGTGCATTTGGATGCTTGCCATTTCAAGTTCATTAATTAAAATTATGTAGTTTTTTTTCTTTCGCTATCAATATTTCGGTGTATTTATCAATATGTTAATAAGCAATCGAATCGTGGTATAAGATCCGCTTAACGAGCAAAAAAAACGCCTACATTCTAATGAGAGCATGTATCCACTCAAAATTCTAGACATTTGGTTTAGTATGACACTCATGACAACACAATATCCTTACCTTCCTAATGTTGACCTTCATAATGAAGCATGTACTTTTGATGATTTATAGGATGAGGCCATCCCACATGATATACCATTTCATGTTCCTATAAGGAGAAATGATGGAAGTGAAGGTTTCAAAGGATTTATCGAAGCTTCAAATAAATGGATGTGATGGTTAACCCCTTTTACCAAAAAGTGACTAGTGACTTGTGACTTTTAAGGATGATGATTTGGATGGCTTTATGGATGATGTAGCTGGATGTAAATTTGATTTTGGTAATCCATGTATTGTGTAGATTATTGTTGTGTCAAGGTTGTAAATTTGATTTGATGTCAATTTATTGGGCACAAATTGCATTTATGTTAGTAAGAGTGCAAACCAATTGATTGCATAATTGATTGTGTACCATTATTAGTCAAGTCTAAACAAACAAATTTCTGTTCTAATCGATTATGTAATTGATTGTGAAATTGTAACATGTCTAGTGCCTATTAGGTCCAAATCGATTGTACGATTGCTAAAGTGCCTAATAGATCCTAATTCACTAAGTGAATCAATAAATAATATCCAAGCAAAGGAGGGTGTACTTGACGGTGCACAAAAAGTCAATTTGTGCAATCAATTGTGGGCTTTTATCCTGGAGCATCATTCTCAAATTGGTACACACAAATCAATTTAGCTTTATTTAATAATTGATTGGCAATTCATTAGAGATTTTGAATTATATGAAGACAATAGAAGAAAATGTAACATCTAATCACTTTGAAAGAAATTACCTAAATTTCATTCACACGAGTAAAATACTTGATATACACACATACATTTACAAAGTAATTGATGCTCAATTCTGACCAAAAAATATTGGGCATACAAAGGAAGCTAATAAATTGTATTTTCTTCTAAAAAACATTGGTTTCTTTTGAATATTCATATCCTTGAGAATCGTATATTTTCTATGCAATAAGTGATGGCTCAAACTCATACTATGCCTTGACAATCAGATTCAGACAGCTCAAAAGCTATTGTAGAACCGTGATAGTGAGATCCATATCATCCTGTAATAGCTCACAATCCTACGTTCAAATATTTCAAGATTAAGATACACCTTCTCGATATGCATCTTTTCAGTCAGCCCAGCATGCCAATCATCATACCAATGTGATGGAGTCCATCAAATGTTAGGGAACATAGCTTCCCGAGGTTGTTTAAGAGGTGACCCACCCACAATAAAGAAATAGCTTCACGCTTCTCCAATTTAAAATAAAAGAAAAGAGAAATAAACTTCATGTTCTTCCTACCCACTTACTTTTGCCAAAAAACTTTTTATTTTTTATTTTATTTTTATTTTATTTTTGTTTCATAGTTTTAAATCTAGTATTAGACAAATCTCATGATCTAATACTTACTGGAAAGTACTTGAACTCAAATTCAAACAAACATATTCTGAATCTAACAAAATTCTAGCATGTTAAATGATTATGTAAATTAGTCAAAATCTTAAGAGTCTAATTTTAAAACACGTGTTTCAACAAGAAAGCTTAAGTGGAAACAGTAAATACGAATAAATCATATTCCAACCTCTAACATGATTTGATGGAAGTTCAATTTTAGAAATGAGACACTTTGAGCCAGCCCAAGATACAAAGAAAGAAATTCAAAACAAGAACAAAGCAATCAGGTTAAGATAATCAAAGAACTCAAATAGAGTAAATGACCGACATTAAACCATCCAAGTAAAAGTACTATCAACCGTAGTTAAAGCGGCAAAGAGATCCATGCGAGGCATACAATCAAATCACGTACAAGCTCTAATACTAACAAAATTTAAATATAAATCACCATCGAGAAT
>CM045766.1:91608876-92169557 GCA_025200525.1 Camellia lanceoleosa | reverse complement strand
TCATCATTGTCTAGGGGCGACATCAGATCAAGTATACATGTCAACTGCCAAAGAAATCGCACATACATTCACCGCTTTCAAATGCCTATATTACCAAAGAACTTCAATCGGAGTGGTATGGGATGGCTGTAGGTAGGGCACATCTTTGTGTTATTGTAGAAATTCAAATTTCATATCCACCTCACGTGAACTTGATTCCACACCATGTATCTTCGCCTAAATAAGCTTTGTTGTGTGTAGCCCATCGCATAACATTCATTTGATTCATACATAGGGAGAGACGAAATGCTTCGTGTCAATCTCATGTGTCAAGAATGTAGTGAACGGATGAGAATCCATCTATGTCATATTCGGGACATTGTGTATAACCTCTTATCAATGTACACTTCCAAACAATTTGGTGGTTGGAAACTTCCAATCGACATTTAATACTTGTTCAACGCCTCATCGTCATTGATCGGTAATATTTTGTATTTGCTGGTTGCTTGCCACTAGCTTATAAGGATATCTACATTTGAAGATCAATCGGATGCTTTTCCGTGAATTTGCCACCTTGGACATAAAACATCTCCTCCAATTGCTAAGTGTGGTGCCAAGTTGCACCCCTATATATCCCTTTCGCTCAAAGATCATATGATACACCTTCATCGATCCCGAATTATGTTTTTCCCTCAAGAGAAGATAATTGGAAATAAATAGTTGCCATATACTTGCTTCAATGAAATAATAAACATCAAAATATCAACAATATACATATATCGAATTTTACTTCTAAAATAATTATATGAATTTTAAATCATTCAATTACAAGTACTTGTGAGGCAATAACTTTATTTAAGTAATCAAGAATTGTAATCCAATAATCATTATTCAATTTTAATTATAATATGAGTTAAAATAAACCTTATGTTTTGATTTTTAGCTTTTTAAGAAAAAGCTTACAACACAAAGAATGTTGGTTTGTTTGATATAACCTGCCTATGGAACTCTGTGTTCTCGCTTTTTCCATTATTTATTACGACAACATCATGCTCTTGTGCACGGTAAATGTAAATTTTTCTTTTTCCATCTTTCTTCTTCTTTGTTTTGATAACATTTCAGTGTTGATTTGATTTTTGTAAATTAACCTGCTTTTATTTTTGTGTTCGTTATTTGAATTTGTTTAGGCGGACACTTGGTGAAAGGAAGTTGTGGGAGTCAAAAGACAATTTATATTTTCCTATAAGTGACATTTATATCATAAGTAACATTTTCCTATAAAAATCAGCCCTCTCATTTTGTCAATTTATATTTTCCATCGTAGAAAGAACTCAGAGGTGAAACATTACTTCAATTTATATTTTGTCACCGTATATTTGTGTCTCAATTTGTTTATTAGTGTTTATTTTCTCATTTTTTCTCACTTATTTTTATTCGTAGATAAAACAACAATCGAGATTTCATCTCTACGAGGAGTTTTTATTTACTTCCTATGTGGAGACTCTTATCTTTTCTCAAGCAAGTGAAGGTTCTTTGTTGTCATTGCTCTTTGTCTTAATTCAAAAAACATCAAAATAACTATACTTCTTGTCTTAATTCTTTTGTTGTCATTGGTCTTTTTTATTCTCATTCTTTTGAGGTTGGATATGCTTTGTTCATATGATCCTTTTGAATTCATACACATGTATAGATGTCCTATACAAAAATGTTTATTGAATTAGTGGCCAAAAGAAATTTTGAATCACATAGCAAAGAATAACTTCAGATTTTGAATAAGTCTAAGAATACAAAAATGGTTATAGAACTGACACAAAATGTATATAGATGGATAAAATTTTTCAAAATAGTAACAAACTTTATAAAATTTGATGCATATATATGTATTTGTATTCAATTTTATGATCAATTTTGTTTGTTTGTAACAAAACTACAAGATTTTTAGCTAGTGACCTATTTTCATTTACAAGATCTATAAAGGGACAATTTCAAATATTACTATGGCAAGAGTTTAGAGGAAGATTAGATATATGCATGCGTATTATTCAGTATCCAGAGACGATGTGTTTGGTTTGTGTTTGTAGAGTAGTTTTTGAGATAAAAAGTATAAAAACCTATTTGGTTTGCCTTCTTTCAGAAATGGTTGTGGAAAATTGTTTTGGGGAGAGAGTTTTACAAATAGTGATTGATTTGATGTGTATGAGAGAGAAAGTTATTTTGGAAAGTATGTAACTAAACAAAATTTTGAGATTTTTTTTGAAAAAATTTGTTTGGTTTGATTACTATTGAAAATTTGTTTGTAGAGAAATTTTTTCAAAATTTTTTATGAAAACAAACCAAACAAGCCCATTATTTCTAGATTTGAATCCATAACACTTTAATTATAATAGATTTATTTTATTTTATATTATTATCAAAGATAATAAAACAACCTTACCATTATGCAAGGGCCTCCTCCTCAATATGATCAATTTTTAAAAGGCATTCACTCAAAATAAATAAATAATAATAAAAACTCTAAACAATCGTTAATTTATGCAATGATTTAATCGCACGCAAGTAAGCGGACCAATTTTAAAAACACTTATTTTGTTTTGTTTTCATAAATCTTGATTTATTTTTTAGTATTTTGATAAAGTAGATGACATATCACACATTTTAAAAAACAATTCATTCTATCAAGTATTTTTCTTATTCAAAGGAGATTGAACAAAATTGGACAAGTCATACAAACATCTTAAATCATAGTGTAAGTTTTGTATGAAATTATTATTTTTTTCATTGAGTTGAAAGAACTCGATTGATTTGGATAATATAAAATAGAGGTTTCAAACATTGTTCTTAATTTTTTAAAACTGGTGATCCAATTCTTCAGATTTATGGACAATTAAAGATAAGTTAATTTGATTTGCTCAAACTTGTGCCATTAGGGACCTTAATGACAAAGTTATTTCCTATGTGAAATAGTAACCCTCGTCCACTTTTTAGCGGTCATAAAGGCTTTGTTATGAAATTCAAACAAAAAGCTCATTTTGGCTCGTTCTGAAAAGTAAGAAAAAAATGTAATTTATTTACTCTTTTTTTTTTTTTTTCTTAAACATACAAAAAAAAAAAAGAGAGATAATTTATAATGGCCAAAAAATAGAGAGAAAATTTATGTTGGTGGTTAAATCTATGAAGTAAATTTAGGATAGTTAACAAAATGAATCTATCGCCATCCGTAGTAATTATTTGGTATTATGAAACATGTGCTTACCCATCTAAGTGCCATTTTTTTTTTTTCTTCCTACCTAGGAAATTTCTATGGACTATTAATTAGAATGTTTTAAGACTCTTTTCATGCATATATTATAACTAGTGTATGCCCGTGCCTGAAGGCATGGTGCAATTAATAATGACTTCTAATTATATAAATCAAAATAAAATTATTAAAACATAATGTTAAGATTTTCCTTTTCAATGGTGGTGGATAGTCACAAAGCGAAGTGGCGATGAGTCCCTTCTGCTCAATACCCATTTAAAAAACTTTTTCAAATTTTCTTAAGTTTTGTGAGGAAATTTTAATTTCTACTATAATGCTATTATATGTATTACAAATTCATTTCATTAAATTTTTAAAATTTCTATTACAAGATTATAAAATTAAATGTTAGTATTTTACGATGAAATGTCTTCAAATTATTCTAATATCAAAGTTAATATATTTTTATAAAAATTATTAATTTTATTGAATGTATATTAAAAATAATACATGATATAGCGGTTTGGTTGGGTTTTGTAAAATATTTTTTGATCTTTGTGAAATAATCTAATTAAATTTGACAAAAATAAATTGTTTGTTTTGATTTCCCAAATGGTTGTGGAAGAATATAGCACCTCCCAAAATGCAGTTTTTTTTGTTGGTTAGCTTGGAGGGCAAGAGTAATCCATTTAACATACAATTTACAGTGCTTATGTGCTTATATGCAAACACCGCAATAAGCTATGTCCTAAAGTATGGATTTAGGTAGTTAACAACTAAGTGGAAACCTTTAGCTTAAACCCAAATGAAAATAAATCCTAAGAATTTTTATAATATTTTGGGTGCTCGACCAAATACATGGAAATAAACCAAACTAAACTAAACCAAACAAAGCTTTATGTCCCAATCAAGTGGACTACAATACGTGAATCCTTTTTTTCATTATTTCGCATTATTAAAAGCTATATGCTCGCTTAAATTAAATAAATTGCTTAATTTTTTACTATCACATCCCAAGTCAATTTACGCCTTCCCCTAACATTTCCTTTTATGGTGATCCTATCACATTCTTCTCTACCATTTCATCCGCTAGTCTTCATTGTACATACCAAAACCATCTTAGTTTGTTCTCTCTCAACATATTTTCAATTGGTGCTACTCCTACCATTTAATGTATATTCATTTCTATTTCTCTCATTCAAAACTTACCAAACACCCACCTAAGCATCCTCATCTTAACTACACTCATTTCATGAGCTTGTTGTTTCTTAATTGTCCAATATTATGTGAACTGCAAAGTATCGCTGGTCTTACAATTGTTTTATAAATTAACAACATCAATTTTGTTAGCATCATTGATCACATAATATGCCAAAGGCACTCCACTTGAACCTACTTTTGATTCTATTACGTATAGGAATTTCTAACATAACATGAATCGCATAACCTAAATTAGGGTTAGGGTTGAACATTTTCAACACAAACACAAATATGACACTATATAATAACATGATAAATAAATAGGGTTATGTCAAACCTGCATAATATGAAATTGACACAGATAACCCATTTAATAGATAATTAGTTACAAATTTTAATATTATTTTTATTAAAGGATGCCAGAAATGTTTAAATCTCTTATGTAACCTACACAATTAAATAAAGAAAATACGTAAATATAGTGTTTTCAGGTTAATATAGTCATTTTGTCTTTTATTTGAGAGAACATGATCTTTTCATTTATTATTTTGAAGTCAATAAAAATATTTTTTTTTGAATAAAATAAAGTCAAAATTATTATTTTTTTTTTGAATAATTTCATTTAGTAGAGATTAGTTTCATGAAATTTAACTTAGGAAAAAACGTTAATCTTTCCATACACTTAGTATTTTTAATTGAAATTCATATTATGAAATTCATATTTGTCATTTTTTTGAAAGACAAAATTGACTTTAACCCCCTTTGCTTTACTCCATGTGTGATTTACCTCTGATATTTGAAAATAAGAACATAACCCCCTTATGACCTAGCACATGTTTCACACTTGATGTTAACTTTGATTGAACGTCTGACGGTGTACTTCATTTAGTCCACAAACCACAAGAACATTATAGTTATTTCCAAATTATATGGGTAGTTTGCATATGCACATTGAAGTGAAATTTGCCCTTTATTAAATATGCACAATGTCTTGAATTGAATAAATACACCTAGAGGGTAAAATAGTATAGTGAAATAAATCAGTTGACAAATACCATTTCTCATATAGTATAATAGAAAGCAGATTCAAGTATACAACCCCACCTTGATATTACCAAGTGAAATACTGAATAAAGGTGTATATATATCTAGTACTATTATAAAGAGAAGTCTTCTTTGGGTGTTTATGTCTCATATTTTGGATTTTTCAAAAATACCCCTATATCAGTTATATGGGCAGTTATGCACTAAATTCATTTTTTTTTTTTTCAAATCTCTTAACTTTTGATTTTTTCAGATTCATTTCAATTTTCAGATTTTGAATTCAATTATACAGTTTACAGTCTTATTTTCTAAAACAAAATGATCATATATATGTAAACATGTGGACCTCGAATTGAAATTGTCAGTCCACCTTAATTCTCAATTCATGAATTTCATAATATGTGTAGCAATCCCAATTTCAATCATTCTTTTATGTTTTGCCACTTTGACCGGACTTCAGGTCGGCGGGCAAGATCCTTGGGGTCCAGGGGCCTTAAGGCGGGTTCTACAGGCTGAGGCGCCTCTCAAAACAAAAAATTCAAAATGCATTCGAAGTTGCTTGTCCGCTCGAGCGGCCGTTTATGCACTCGAGCGGAGAATGTTTAATTTCAGAAGTTTGACCTGTCTGCAAAAGTACTGGGATAGTGTATTTGACGCCGAAAGGTGGCTTTCACGCCGAGCGACCATGTATTATATCGCCAGAATCTAATAATTCATATTACTTTTGTGTATCTCTCTTTCTAAAAACATTTCCTCTCCTTTTCTCTATATTTCTTACTAAAAACCTCACAAGATCTTTTGATTTCTTCAAATCTTTTGGTATTTAGACCTAAGTTCTTCACCAAAGTCTGTTATCTAGGTGAGGGCTACGCTGCGTGGAGATCGAGTTTAGGCATTGTTGATTTTTGGGGTTTCATCTCGATTCTCTTCAAAACCTGAGGTAGGGATTTTCTGCACTCTAGTATGGTTTTTAGCTTAGTTATTTGCTATTGTGTATAGATGATGAGATTTGGTTGTGGTTTGGACAAATCTAAAATTTGGGTATAAAATGAAAAGAGGGTTTTTGATGTATATGAGATAAATGATGTTTGGGGTTGAATATAAACTTGGTGTACCAAAATAGTTGATTTTGGGTATTTGGGTTATTATTGGAAAAGGATTTTTGTCCTAATTTGAATAAATTGTTAGGTTTTTATTCTTGGCAACCCTGCTTGACAAAACTCCTTGTTGTATTTGTTTTCAGACTTTTATTTCAAAGGAGGCTATGAGTTTTAGATGCTAATCCAACCCTAATTGTGCCTTTGTAGAGAAGTTTTGTGATGTTAATTCTTTCAAGATTGCCACTTTGTCGACATGACGGGATCGAGCCGCCTGTCACCATGCTGGGGTCCAGGGCCTTGGCGAAGTCCGGCAAATACCAAGGTGGTCGAGGGCAAGGTTTCTAAGCAAAATGCAAAAGTGCATTCAAAGTTGCTTGTCCGCTCGAGCGAACATTCCTCGCCGAGCGAGATGGGTGAGTTCTGTAAATATGCGGTTCGCAAAAATACTGCGGATTCAGTGCCACGCCGAAGCCGAAATCCCCGCCGAGCTGCACATCCCGGTTTGGAACACGCCATATAGTGTCCCCGCCGAAGGCCCATTCCCACGCCGAGCGACCTCGCGATTTCAGATTCTATAAATTTGCATGTTGGTCCAAATCTAGGGTTACGCCCAGATCTCCTTCTTGGGTTCTAGGGTTTAAACCTGGGGTTATTTTGCTAGTTTTCTTTGATGTTTCATTGAGTATTCAACTCATGGTTTAAGAAGCATACATCAAAGGTTTGTTTGTTTATTCTACACAAAAGAGAGAGTTGTTCTTCAAGAGATTCTCGGGGAATTCGAGCCCAAGCTTTGTGGATTCTAGAGTGGCTCATCGTCAAGACAATTCCGAGGTAAGACAGTGGCTCAAGAGGCACATAGGGGTTGGTTCAATTCAGCGTGATTCGCTTAGGTAATTGAGAGTATACCCGTAATTCCTTTATATCTTCTTAGTGGATTGTTTTGTTGGTCGTTGCTCAGGAGTTTTTATCACAATTGAAGTGCTCCAATTGTGATTTTTCCAACGCTAAAATCGTTGTGTTGACTTGTCTTAATTGTTTGATTGGGATTGTTTTATTGCTTTAAATTAATACATAATCACAAATCAATATTGTACGAAAGAAATACACCTTCTCGTGATAATCCTGTTGATCAAGTCCGGCCCTCCGCACGACGCCGCTTTATCACCGAAAACACAACGTGAGCTGCTAGCTACGTGTGTGCCTTAAACCTCTCCGATGCCTAAGTCAGTAAGCTTGACAAATAGACAAAAGCTCTGTGTATTCAGACAACAAGGTTGTGTTACCTCTCCAAAGGTGATATTGGTAAGCTTTTATAGGTTTCGTGTGGCACAATCCTAGTAGGACTCTTACTCCTCCATGCAGAGTCCTCCTAGGATTCATACTCCTGGGAGATAATGCTTCTCTCAACACCCCCCTCACTGCTTGAACCAAATGAGATGGATTTACCATGGCCAAACTCCAATATGACCGAAGTAAACGTTAGTTCGGCTCTTACTTTCCATTCTCTTACCTCGCTTCCCATGCTAAGACCGAGCTAACTATAAGAGAGTTGAGCGAACTAACTTCGAGCCAAGTCCTCTTAAGGACTTAGCACACCTCGCTTTCGACGCCATGACCGAATCCACCATCAAGACCTAACAACGATTCCTCAACCGGCGTAGAAATAAGCCTTATGTGACCGAACTAATTACCACTTGCCAGACCGGCCTAACACCAAGGCTACTTCTTCAGACCGAGTAACTTAGACGCCTTTTTACTTAGCCCTTCATGGCAGGGCTCAAATCGCCCATCACTTTAGCTTGGCCCAATTTATCCAAACCGCCCATTTACCCAAATGCCCAATTTTCATATAAATTCCCCTCTCAATTGTCCCTTAATTCCATCTGCAAAGCATGATAGGGATTACCTGTCTATAAGCCGAGCTATAGTTTTAACCTCTCTAGCCGAGCTAAAAAAACCCATTAGCCACTCCAGCCGAGCTAAAACACTTGCTTTTCCAGCCGAGCTACACTCAAGCCGAGTCACAAGACGTCCGTCAAACGCTTTTTCAATTGCAAAGAATCAAACGCTTCACTTTCCAAAGGACACGTGGCAGCCTTTTATTGGTCAATCCTAGTTGTCGCTACGCCAGATTGTAAGTTTTGAACAGTTCCCGCCTTTTTCCTTTCAAAACAAAAACCTTTCACTTAACTTTGAATCATACACTCTACTATTCACTCGCTCTCTCTCTTGCTCCATCGCTAACGCTCAAGAATCGTGAAACTTGTGTGTTGCTCCCATTTGCTTCAATCTTGTTCTTCTTTCTCTACCGTAAGCATCATGAATTTTTTTCTGCTTTTTTCTCGCTTTCATTTAATCTGCTAGAAGTTTGTTTGGTGTTTTGCAAAACATATTGTTGCTTCTTTCTTGCCCTTTTTGAAAAAAAACTTTACAAGAACCTCATGATTTTCAAGAAATAGCTAGTTTGAACACCATTTCGATCTTAAAACATGCCTCAACCGAATAGGACACGGTTTAGGCCGTATGTAGATTCGCATGCACTAAAATCAACTAGAACTTGTGCATATAACACTAGTTTCAATAGGTCACCAACCGATTCACAATAGCCAAATAAAACGCATCAACTGTAAATCTACTCAACCGAAGCTAAGCTTTTGGGGCTAAACCAAATTTTTTTCGCTTTACACCTAACTCAAAAAGTTGCCCCTTGATGCCCAACCGGAGTAACAAAACCCATAGGTAGAACCGAGATAACCAAAACGTCTTGCCGAGCCGAGATAACAAGCACCTTGTTGAAACCGAGGTAGATCTTGTTAGCACCCTATGTAGCCGAAGTTAGGCTTCCTTTTCTTGCTTTGTTTTTGTAGCACGGTCAATGATCTGCTTAACCTCTTTGTTCTTCCACTTTGCGATTTTAGGTTGCCTGTGCCATTCTCTTTGAAGGCTCGACCGAGTTTCTGAGCATAACTTCTTCAACCGAAGTAACTTATTCTTAATTTATACAATAAATGGGAAAGTATAGGTTTTTAGTAGAAACCCCAGGAGGCTTAGCCGAATTCCGCAAGGATTACAATATTCCTGCCGATGTCAATCTTACCCTAGCCGAACAAGACGTTGACCCATGGGGCAACGAAGGCTTTGTCCCCTTTACCATTCAGTCAATAATAGAAACCGGACTACGATTTCCAATCCAACCACTAATCTGTGAGTTTCTTAGGCAAACCAGACTATGCCCAACCCAACTCTCCACCAACACTTACCGAATCATAATGGGAATAGCCGAATTGAACCGCCAAGTTTGCCTCAACCTAGGCTTAGCAGAAATATTTTACCAATACACCATAAGATCCAAAGACGACGGCTGGTGCTATTATTTGAGAATACGCAGTGGCCGAGAGAAAATAATTAAGGATACACCGGACAAAGACCTAAATGATGATGATTTCTTCCGGTGTCTCGAACTTTGAGGACCATCAAGCCCAGATTCTCGTCAAGAATAAATTGGAAAAAGGAGAACCCAAAGATACATACTTCGGTTTCAATTCATCATTTTCTTTTAATTCGGTTTTCATTCTGAACCGGACTAACAGTTGTCTTCTTTTGCAGATAAAGCCCATCTTCTATCGAATTACGACTACCCCAACCTAGGTATTCTGTGTGCCACACTACGGGTTAAGGAAAGAAGTTGGGCTAAATTGCTAAACTTCGAACCGACATACCGATACAGCAGTCGCCGAAAAGCGAGGGGGGCTGACTTTCTTCTTGAGGGAGCACCGCAACCGACCCTCCTGTCTTAAATCAACCTAATACCTCTTACAGCCGAACAAGAAATGGCAAAAAGAAACCGACTGAAGGCATTACTGACCGCAACAAACCCCGCCGAAGTACCACAAGCCGGCCAGACCATTGAGACCGTGGTGGCCCTTCCATCCCAACAGCCATCTTCCTCTCGCCGAAACAAGTGTGCCCGGACTAGCCAAACCGAGCCACGACTTGTTGATGAGGACGAGACCGTTCTGCCACCCAGGGCCCCCAAGCCCTCAGCAAAGCCTCCAACCGGAGTAGTCCGACCGAACTGCCTCCTCCAAATGGGCTCCTAATCTCACTTTCAACAACCGAGACATCACTGGTTTTGATTCGGTTGTCACAGATAATGACCACCTCATGGCTTTTAATCTAGCCAAAAGTGTGTGCCTTCCAAAAGATATGGAGCACCACTACAAGCAACTTAACACCGAATCAAGTTCATTCGCCTTCAACCAAATCCATGATCCGGTAAATAACTTTCTACCTTCTATGTAATTTTTTCCAACTTTCATCCCTAAAGGCAATTTGCTACCCTTGCGTGCCATCCAGAAAAACCAAGTTACATTACGTATGGTCATGGAACTCAGAGAAGTACCAGGAGGCTATGACAGAGGTCAAACAAAACGGCCGAACTGGAGAAAGCAAGAAAACAACTCGCCAAACTCCGGTCCAAGAACGGTCGGCTGACCGAGCTTGCTAATTCGGTTGAGGCCGAAAAGCAGAAGGTTGCCAATGAGGCAAAAGACAAATACCTGTGCCTTTTGGCAAAGATGAAAAAGAAAAAAGACACCGAGATAGCCCAATTAAAGGAGGGCATCAAGAAAGCCGAAAAACAAGGCTTTAAGAAGGCCGAAGACGCATACACCCTCCAAAGGCAACGAGCTAAGGATTTATTCTTCAAATGTGGGGGTGAGTACGTACGGAGAAGTTTCGCTTGTACGCCCGACACCGCGGTCTACAATCCTCCACCGTACTTCATTCCGGCTTCGCTTTCGCAATACACTGCCGATCTTCAAAGGCAATTTCTCGAAGGATCTGACAATGATGAAGATGATGATGATGATGATGATGATGATGATGGGGATGAGGAGCCAACCATTACTCCGGTCATCAATGGGCAACCCATCGATCAAACAATGGTTAGAGTCAAGCTGAAGACTTGATCGCCGAGCTACCGCGGATATCAGGTCGCTAATCGACACCGCTGTCCAAATCAAACCGAAGCTCCCACCTCAAACCGACTTCACCGTGATGCGGATGTTGAATTTGATGCCGAAATAGATGAAGTCTTGCGCTGATTGTCTTTTTTCTTTCCGTTTTGTGTTTGAACTTGTAATCGGGTCATGCCCTCGCTTGTACTTTTTTCACTTTAATGAAAAATCTTTTTCTCGTGCTCCAACTCTTATTCCTTTTGTGTATGTATGCTTGCACTTGTAATGAATTTTCCATGTACTCATTTGCTCAACTGTGATCTCGGTTTTAGCTATCTAACTTACTAGCCAACCACTCTTCAGCCGATATAACTACTTCGGCTGAAGAGTATCCAGTGGTGGTTTAATCCAGCCAACCACTCTTCAGCCGATATAACTACTTCGGCTGAAGAGTACAAAGAGTTGGTTTAATCCAGCCAACCATTCTTCAGTCGTACACTTACTTCGGCTGAAGAGTACAAAGGGTTGGTTTAATCCAGCCAACCATTCTTCAGCCATACCTATACTTCGGCTGAAGAGTACAAAGAGTTGGTTTAATCCAGCCAACCACTCTTCAGCCATACCCATACTTCGGCTGAAGAGTACAAAGAGTTGGTTTAATCCAGCCAACCACTCTGCAGCCATACCCATACTTCGGATGAAGAGTACAAAGAGTTGGTTTAATCCAGCCAACCACTCTTCAGCCATACCCATACTTCGGCTGAAGAGTACAAAGAGTTGGTTTAATCCAGCCAACCACTCTTCAGCCATACCCATACTTCGACTGAAGAGTACAAAGAGTTGGTTTAATCCAGCCAACCATTCTTCAGCCATACCCATACTTCGGTTGAAGAGTATAAACAGTTGGTTTAATCCAGCCAACCTCTAAGTTGGTTTAATCCAGCCAACCTCTAAGTTCCTGATCCTGGGCTTAGGAAGGGTCATAGTTGGTTATTCCGGCCAACTATGTTTACAATGCTACAAACTTACTAAAGCTACTTCCTACTGAAAACAATTATGCTAAAAAAGAATCGACTTATTTTATTGGGTAAGTAAAAAATTACACAAACTTAAAAGGAAAAAAGCTAGAAATAAAACAACTTGAGATTTGCTATGTTCCATGGCCTGGGAATTGCTTTGCCGTCCTTATCTTCCAAGTGGTATGCCCCTTTGCCTGCTAATCCGACCACTTTGTAGGGTCCTTCCCAATTAGGCCCTAGCTTGCCATCTCCTGGAATCAAGGTGTTTCCCATCACTTTGTGCAGCACCCAATCTTCGATCTTGAATTGCCTTGGATGTACTGTTTTGTTATACTTTCTTGACAATTTCTTTGGTAGGAGGCGATGTGAACCAATGCTCGCTCTTCTTTCTCCCGCAAGGTCAAGTTCCAATGCTATGGCTTCGCTATTTAAGTCTGGATCAAAGTTTACGCTTCGCATTGTGGGGAGGCCAACTTCTAATGGGATGACTGCTTCCATGCCATAAGCTAAGGAGAATGGTGTTTCTCCTGTTGATCGTCGAGGCGTGCAGAAGCCCATAAAACATGGGGAGCTTCGCCCACTTGCCTTTGGCTCTTTCTAACCTTTTCTTCAATCCATCCAAGATCGCCTCGCTTGATGCCTTTGCTCGTCCATTTGCTTGGGGATATGCCACAGAGAATTGTAAAACTCTATCTTGTACTCTTCACAAAAGCTCAAAATTCTCGCCGAACCGAAAGTGCCGTTGTCTGAGATTAATGCCTTTGGTATGCCAAATCGTGTGATAATATTCTGCCAGACAAACTTCTTCACATCTTTTTCCTTGATTGACGCCAAGGCTTCTGCTTCCACCCACTTTGTAAAGTAGTTTGCATGCAAGAAAGAACTTGTTGCCTCGAGTCATGGAAGTGGCCTACTATGTCCAATCCCCACATGGCGAAAGGCCATGGACTGGTTAGAGGTAGAAGTTCTCTGGCAGGTTGGTGTATTTGGTGTACGAATTTTTGACACTTTTCGCACTTTTTAACGTACTTCTCAGAATCCGCTTGCATGTATGGCCACCAATATCCTTGTGAAATTGCTCTTTATGCCAATGATCTTCCTCCTTGATAACTTCCACATACACCCTCATGTATTTCAAACAGGAATGCTTCCACTTTACTGGGGTGAACACACTTTAAGTAAGGTCCTGAGAATGACTTTTTGTATAATGCCAAGGATGGAGAGAGCCAAAATCGCTGCGACTTTGCTCTTATTCTATTGGCTTCTTTCTTTTCTTCCGGTAAGATGCCGTCTTTCAGGAACAATATGATGGGGTCCATCCAAGAAGGGCCTAACTCAGCACAACATACCTCTTCTGCTTCTGGGTCTTCAATGCTTGGTCTAGGCAGGTAGTCGATTAGTAGTGGGTGAGGAATGGAGGTGTTCCGCCATTGAGGCGGCTCAAGAGTTCGCCCGCTTCTGTTGTTTTCCTCTCGCCGATATGTTCTATCCTCACCACTTCAAACTTCTTTATCTCTGCTCACCAATTCTTGGTACTTGGCCATTCTATCATCCTTGCCTCAGTAGTCGCCAGATATTTGGTTTACCACCACCGCGAAGTCGTCAGAAACCATTAGCTCGGTGGCCTTCATGTAGAATACCGACTTGAGGCCCGCCAAGTGCTTCATACTCGCTCGTTGTTTGATGTCAGCCAAGGTTGATTGCCCGCCCACTACTAGGCCGTTCGAGAGATGAGGACTATGCCAAGTCCCGCTTCCATGCCTCGTTGGATGCTCCATCCACGAAGAGCTTCCACATCTCCGACGAACAACTTCCAAAGAGGTGGAGGGATCGATGATGCCGTGGGATCTTCCATGTTGTTGGTGTTTTCTTCAGAGTCCATGCTCGCTGTCTGCCCCTTGCTTTCTGTTTGCACCAAGTCTTTATTTGTCGGTGAGTCCTGACTTGGTGTAGCATAGATTGTTTCTTCCTTCCTTTCTTTACTCGTCCGCCTTTGGGGCCCGATCGAGTAACCAAGATTAGGGGTTGCGTTATTCCGACATCAACTTCCATCCCTAGTTCGGTTGTTTCAGTTAGGTCGACTGGGCAAATGTGATGACTTCCTGGTGTGAATTCTATGACAAAATCTGCCAATGCTTGGCGCTTTTATATTGCCCTAGGTTGGAACTTGATGTCGATTGTCCCAACTCTATCGCCCACTTCAGATTCGCCAGAGAAGTTTGTTTCTTCAAATAAAGCCTTTAATGGGAAGGCTGTGAGAACAACTATGGTGTGGGAGTGAAAGTAATGCGATAACTTCCTTGAGGCCATCATCAAGGCTAATGCCAGTTTCTCCAGTGGCAAGTACCTTGTTTCGGCGCCCAGTAATGTCTTGTTGACATAGTAGATGGGAAGATGTTGGATTCCTTCAAGGGACCAACATCACACGATTGTGTGTCATGAGATCTGCTAGGTACAAGAAAAGTTCTTCTCCAGGGATTAGTATTACAAGTAGTGGTGGAGAAGACATGTATTCTTTTAGGCTTTCTAGTGCGTGGTCGCATTCTTCGTCCCACTCAAACTTAGCCTTCAGTGCATGGAAGAATGGTTGTAGTCTGTCTGACCTGGCTTATGAACCGATTGAGCGCAGCCGCCATGCCGGTGAGATGCTGCACTTCCTTCACTGAGTTTGGCCTCTCCAGATCCTGTATTGCCTTGATCTGAGAAGGGTCTGCTTCTATACCTCGGTTGGTCACCAAGAAGCCTAGGAATTTGCCAGATCCTACTCCGAACGCACACTTCAATGCGTTGAGGCGTAACTTATGCTTCTTTAGGATCTCGAACATCTCACCTAGGTCCTTGAGATGGTCATTCTCATCCTTGCTCTTGACCACCATGTCGTCGATGTAAGCTTCCATTGTTCTGCCTAACAATGGTTCAAACATCTTGGTGACCATTCTCTAGAACGTTGCCCTCAAGGTTTTTAGGCCAAAGGGCATGACTTTGTAGCAAGATAGTCCCTTGAGTGGTGAAGGATGTGACCTCGGTCGGTTCATGCATGGCGATTTGGTGGTAGCCTCAGATGCGCCCGTAAAACTAAGTCGGTTGTGCCCCGCCATTAAGTCTAACAGCTTGATCTATCCTTGGTAGAGGAAAGCTATCTTTGGGCACGCCTTTGTTGACCGCTTTTGTAGTCGACGCAAACACGCCACTTGCCATTCTTCTTGGCACTACGACGGTGTTAGAGATCCATCTTGGGTAGTGCACCTCTCGATTGCCCTTGCCTCCAAAGAGTGTTTCCTACTTTTTTCTCGCCACTATTTCAAGCTGGTGGAGTGCCGATCTACGTGCAATCAATGATTGGTCCGCAAAAGGGTGGACATTGAGTTGGTGATGATGAAGTTAGGATAAATGCATGGCATGTCGTATGGAGTTCAGCGCGACTTCGATGTTGGAGGTCGAATTCCAAGACCTCCAACCTCTCAAGGCCGACAACGACGAACCAAGTAAAAATAACTTATCCGGTTCTTTTCATCTATTCGACCTTCACCAAGTCCTCTATCGCTTCCGACTAGCCATGGCTAATATCTCGCGAATAGTTCATTACTCGTGTTCTTCCACCGAATGAACGTATCCTTTGGCATGCCGCTGCTCACGTGACAAAGCACGCTCGACATGATCCGATCTCCATATACTTCTTCTATTACTCCTGTCGTTGGGAAACCGATCACTTGGTGGTAGGAGGACGCCATCGGCGCATGGCATGCCATGTTCTACCCAAGATAATGTTGTAGGTGGAGGGACCTTCAACACCCGTAACTCCACTTGTTTCCACACACTCGCCTCGACCGGGAGGATAATTTCACGACGGCCATTCTGCATGGAGTTGAACCGATAAGGAGATACGGCAGCGCCAAGTCTTTATCTTGCAACTTTAGTTGTTTGAAGGTTTCATAGTACATGATTTCACATGAACTACCTTGGTCAATCGAATCCGCTGACGCCAAAATCCTTGACTCAAGAGTGACGACCAAGGCATCGCTGAGGGCAATAAATCCTTGCCAAGTCTTTATCCGAAAAAGACATGACATTTGTGGCCTCTGCTTTTCCTTCTTGACGATCGTTGGGCACTTAGCACCTCTCTTAAGTGCTCATTTTTGATTGAACCTTGAGCTCGTGATACACGCCAGTTCAAAGACTCCATGTATTACGCTGATGATGCCCCGAGGTGGGGCGCCGATCGGCATGCCGCTGGGTTATTATGGTCCTCGGGGCCGGCAGGCTCTCCTTCAATGTATTTGTCCAGTGGCTCATTGTCACCAACTCTTCCAAATGTCTTCAATGGCGCAGTAATTCTCAAAGGCGCCCCCTTTTCTTTGTGGAATGTGCACCTTGATCTGTCATCGTAGTCCTTCTATGCCTCGCCTAGCTTGGCTGGCCACTTGATGAGAGGCTCGTCTCGAATTTCGCTAAGTATTCAGTAGATCGGTTTTTTGAATACCATGGTTATGGCAGTGCGGACTCTTAACCATCTCTTGTCCTGGTCCTCGCTGTTGTCTCGCATGCCCCGTCCGTTTCAATTCTGGCGATCTACCGTATTGACCTTTGCTGAGGTCTTCTTCTCTGGTGTTGTGGTCGCGCCAGATTTTGCTTTGGCACGAGCGCCATCCTCTTTACTCCCGATGCCGATGCACTCTCCATCGTGGCCTCCATGGTGAGGGGCGGTCATGGTGATAGAGTCCTCACCGTTCTCGACCGAAGGCCTTTTGTATTGGCGCGATGGCAAGATTGGTAGGCGCCCCAACTGCTGAAGGTCTCCCAAGAGCGATCGCTGTATGATCTTAGGGTCTCCTTGTCACCCATGTCGATGGAGAGTAATCGTCGATCTCCACCGGTTTTAGTGTTTGTTCTCAATCGTGTTACAAATGCCTCCACTGGGCTTGTGCCCAAGAGGCTATACCGCCTCGAGCTTTCAAACCAAGTCAAGCCTAGATCGCCAAGGCTTGAAGGGAATAGGATGCACATCAAGGCCTCATTTCGCAGATACGCCCATGACCGGCGAAGTGGCTCAAGTGCGTAGTAGGGGTCCGCTTCCCTCATATGTTGTGAATTTGGGTCAGAGGAAGCCCGACGGTAGGGTGCGTTTTTATCGCCGGGACGAATGGTGAGGTTTGCGTTTCGCCAATGCCTTGTCCGTTGGTTCAGAGGCGGCGCAGTATTGGCATTCCAACCTCGACGCCTGCGGCGTCCGAGGAGCCAACCCGAAGGTCAAACTCAGGTGGATCGCGCGCCCTAGCGCCCTCCTTCCATCGTGCCTTCTCTTCTAGCACGGATCGCAGACGGACGATCCGGCAACTCCGCCTATCTAGACCTTGTCTGTGCGATGCGAGGGCCAATATGTGCTTTCAAGTATGACCTTTCGCACTCGCCTCTCGCACTGGAGTGACGAGTCTTGAAGATCTGGATTGCGGTCGCCTGGCCCCGAGGCTTCGTTTCTCGCTTTTGAAGGGTGTAGAATTCTACTACGACCTCCAAGTGGCGGGGGCGTCTTGTTATTGCGCACCTCCTGCCGCCACTTTTTTCCTTTTCATTTGGCGCTTAAGAGATTCCATGTCCGCCGCCATCCGATTTAATCAACTCGCCTTGTTCTCGACGCGATCCTCCGTGAGCTTGAGGATCAATCGCACCTTTGTCTTTCTCAAGGCTATAACGAGAGGGATGAGGGCTATTGTTCCGCCTTCGTCCCCTTGCATCCCTCCTGGAATTCTGTCTTTGCGGCTCCAGGTTTGCCATGGGAGTGACCAAGGGTAGGCCTTCGCGCCTTACACCCCCATCTGGAGTTTGTCCGTCAATGGCGGACTGAGGTAACTCTTCATTGTTCGCCATTGATGTTTGAGAGAAAAAGCTTGATCAAGAGGTTCTGTTCTTGTCTGTTTTCCCACAGACGGCGCCAATTGTACGGGAAAGAAATACACCTTCTCGTATAATCCTGTTGATCAAGTCTCAAGGCCTCCATACGACGTCACTTTATCACCTGAAAACACAAACGTGAGCTAGCCGGCGAGTGTGTGCCGGAAACCTCTCCGATGCCTAAGTCAGTAAGCTTGACAAATAGACAAAAGCTCTGTGTATTCAGAAAACAAGGTTGTGTTACCTCTCCAAAGGTGATATTGGTGAGCTTTTATAGGTTTCGTGTGGCACAATCCTAGTAGGACTCTTACTCCTCCATGCAAAGTCCTCCTAGGATTCATACTCCTGAGAGATAATGCTTCTCTCAACACCCCCCTCACTGCTTGAACCAAATGAGATGGTTTTACCATGGCCAAACTCCAATAAGACCGAAGTAAACGTTAGTTCGGCTCTTACTTTCCATTCTCTTACCTCGGCTTTCCCATGCTAAGACCGAGCTAACTATAAGAGAGTTGAGCCGAACTAACTTCAGAGCCAAGTCCTCTAAGGACTTAGCACACCCGGCTTCAGACGCTATGACCGAATCCACTATCAAGACCGAACAACGATCCTCAACAAGTAAAATAAGCCTTATGTGACCGAACTAATTACTACTTGTAGACCGGCCTAACACCAAGGCTACTTCTTCAGACCGAGTAACTTAGACGGCCTTTTACTCAAATTTCATGTGACCCAAACCGCCCATCACTTTAGCTTGGCCCAATTTATCCAAATTCCCAATTTACCCAAATCGGCCTAATTTTCATATAAATTCCCTCTCAAATATCTAGGCGATTTCTAGATTTTTCATAAATGATTATTTTGTATAAATAATTGGAATTAACATTGAATATGTTAAATTGGATGATTATTGATATAAATGGTGATATTGGATATGTATTATTTCACCTATAGAAGTTTTGAATAAACTATTAAATCCGAGATTGAATATTTGTTTAAAGATAAATGTATTGGGTTATCGATGGAGGATAGCTATGATTGTTGTAGAAATTGCATGAAGATTAAGCGATTTAATGCTAATCAAATGTTGGTTGTCATTGCATATGACTATGTTTATAAATACATTGTATATGTATGTTTATTTGAGAGGAGAAAGGGGATGGACTCCACTGAAAGCAAGTTGGCCGAAGTGTCTTGGGTGAAAGACCCGAAAATCATATATATACATGGGTGCCGATTCCCATGGACGAAATATCCGTAAAATGGCATATTTGAGAAAACATACACGGGTGCCGATTCCCGCAGATGAAATATCCGTAAAATGGCATATTTGAGAAAATATACATGGGTGCCGATTCCTTCGGACGAAATATCCGTAAAATAGAAAATTTGAAGTGTTGACGTGTGTTTTGCATAATTGGAAACCATTGAGTTGTAGTCTCATTTGGTTGTTGAAAGATAATGAATTTAACTCATGAATTAAGTAGTGTATATGAACTGAAAATGAATAGATGGAACATGGAATAAGATTGGCCTCAGTGGCATATGGATATGTAGGTCTTGTGGATGCTTCCATATCGGTATTGTTTATGTACGTGGTATTTATACCTTTGCTAAACTTCATAAATAGTGTTAGATTATTTCTACTGGGCTGTTAGCTCACCCTATACGGGAATATCATTTTCAGGTGCAAGTGAGGTGTTACCTCCAAGGCAATAGCATGGATGGACTCTCGGGAAGCAAGAGTTTCCTATTTATGCTTTATGTGTGCATGTTTGTTATTTGTAAAACCAAGGGCTTAAGATGTAATGAGTGAGACTCAATTTGTGTAACCAAGCAATGTCTTGGAAAGATGATAGCCTATATGGCATTTAATTGCATGTTAAACAGAGAGCTCTGATATATGAAAGTATGTTATTTCTCATATTTATTCCAAGATATGAGTTATCTTTATTGTAATATTTTGGGGGCATTACAATATTAATTTCAATTCTCCATTCTCAATTATATGAATTTCATAATATGACATTAACAATTCTCAATTATATGAATTTCAATTCGCAAAATTTTATTCTTAATTAAAAAAAATTCCTTTTATTAACAAGCAAAAAATAAAATTTCCAATTCAACAAATATGGGTTGGTTTATTCACAATTCAAAATTCCAAACCCTAATTTCAAAAAATATAGACAGGATTCACAATTCACAATGCAAAAAAAAAATAGACATGATTCAAAATTCAAAACCCTAATTTATGAAACCACAAGCATAATTTCTGATTTCACAATTCAAAACCCTAACATTTTATGATTTCATAATTTCATAACCACACATTTAAAACCCTAACACATTTCATAATTCAAAACCCTAACACATTTAACCACACATTTCATAATTCAAAACCCTAACACATTTATGATTTCATAACCCTAATTTCTAATTTCATAATTTATGATTTCACATTCAATTGAAAACCCTACAAAATTTTCACAATTCAAAACCACAACATTTTTTACCAATTCAAAACCATACATTCACATTTTCACAAACACAATAAACACATAAAATTCAAATGAGACAGAGAGAGATAGATGCCATACCACAGACAGAGAGAGAGCAGAGACAAAGTCTGAGAGCAGAGGGAGAGCGAGAGTCTGAGAGCAGAGGGAGAGCGAGAGCAAGAGTGAGAGTAGAGCAGAGGGGAGAGCGGGAGCGAGAGTCTGAGAGCGAGAGTTGAAAAAAACGTAAGTGCAAAAAACGTGATTGCAAATGAGAGGGCTTGGGGGTTTTATATAAGTTGTAAAAGCATGGTTTCAATCCACGCTTTCATTTATCAACAGTGAAAGCGTGATTGTGAATCACGTTTTCTTAACAAAACAAATATGCACAGTGAAAGTGTGATTTGGAACCACGTTTTCTTCATAAAACAAAATAAGCACAGTAAAAGCGTGGTTTGAAACCACGTTTTATGAAGAAAACAAATTTATCTTAAAAGCGTGGTTTGTAATAGCACTTTCACTATTTCACAAATTTTCGCTCCAAACAAAGGAAAGCGTGATTTGTAATAGTGCTTTAGCCTAATTTGGGAATTCCGTGCAAACTAGGCTTAGTTTGAAAATTAAGGTGGTAATTTGGCTTAATATGGGAAAAGCCTCTATGTTGTCTCATTGAAGACCCTCTCTATGTCATGTTGGGGCCATAATTGATTCAGTGTTTTCTTTTGTTATTGTAGGTATGGAAATATGCTATTTTACCTCTTAATTCTAGAAGATTTTTTGTTTTACCTGTTGATGCTCTTTTACTGCTTGATAAGATTATTTGTTTTTTTAAATTTTATCTAACTTAAAGAATTAGTTGGATACCTCAAATTACTTAACTTTCTAAAGATGATTTGTTTCATGGATAGTATATTTGTTTTTGTATTGTGGGGGATTGTTGTCTTTGGGGTTGATATTAATGCTAGGTACTTTTTTTTTTTGAAAATTTTATGACCAAGTATCTTCTTGTAAATTGTAATTTATGACTTCAAAATTGAAATACTACTGATAATGTTAGGACTCTGAGTTATTGCTATGCCTGTGTGTGTCCACTCACCTTGCATTTATATTTCTTTATTTTCTATCATGTTCAAATGGCATCTTCATACTAGTTTTTTTTTTCCCTCCATGCTAGGTGGAAAAAATCTATAAAAGCTAGCATCTTAGCTATTTGTTACAGACATTGTTATTTTATTAGCCAATCTTTGTAAACATGGATATTGTATTTTTGCTTTCAATTGAACAATTTTCAGGTTACAGAGGTGTGAATGGGCTGTGCAGGTCCATTGATAAGCCTTCTCTTTTCTTTTAATTTTTTGCCTTCACATGTTCAAATCTTTATGTGGGGAGCTTGAACATGATCATTGAGCTAGAATCTGATTTTTTTGTGGGGGTTAGATTTGTTTTCATTTATTTGCCTAGTGAGAGGGTAATTTATATGAAGATTGGGCCGAGCTGGGTAAATTGGGCCGAGTTGGATAAATTGGGCCAAGCTAAAGTGATGGGCCAGTTTGGGCCGCACCGCGAAGGGCTGAGTAAAAAGGCCGTCTAAGTTACTCCGGTCTGAAGAAGTAGCCTTGGTGTTAGACCGGTCACAACCGTGGTAATTAGTTCGGTCACATAAGGCTTATTTCTACTTCGGTTGAGGGATGCGTTGTTCGGTCTTCAGTAATTAGTTCGGTCGTAGCGTATGGAAACCGAGGTGTGCTAAGTCCTTAAGAGGACTTGGCTCTGAAGTTAGTTCGGCTCAACTCTCTTATAGTTAGCTCGGTCTTAGCATGGGAAAGCCGAGGTAAGAGAATCGAAAGTAAGGGCCGAACTAACGTTTACTTCGGTCATATTGGAGTTTGGCCATGGTAAAACCATCTCACTTGGTTCAAGCAGTGAGGGGGGTGTTGAGAGAAGCATTATCTCTCAGGAGTATGAGTTCTAGGAGGACTCTACATGGAGGAATAAGAGTCCTACTAGGATTGTGCCACACGAAACCTATAAAAAGCTCACCTACATCACCTTTGGAGAGGTAACACAACTTTGTTTTCTGAATACGCAGAGCTTTTGTCTATTTGTCAAGCTTACTGACTTGGGCATCGGAGAGGTTTCCGGTACACACTCGCCGGCTAGCTCACGTTTATGTTTTCAGATGATAAAGCGACGTCGTATGGAGGAGCGCAGACTTGATCAACAGGATTATACGAGAAGGTGTATATCTTTCCCGTACACCTAGTTTGAATGTTTTGCTTTCTTCAGTGACTAGCAATCATCATGTTGCTATACATGGATGAAATGAATAAATTTCATATATAGAAAATTTTACTAAAAATATTTAGTACATTATATATGTTCAAATTTGACATAGAGGGAGTTTATACTTTTGTGGTAATGAGTTTCAGTTTTTTATTTTATTTTATTTTATAACTACAATTCACATTGACATTCCTTTGGTTGAAGTATAGGTTTGTAACGGATTTTGACGAAGCCTAAAGGATTACTTGAATTGACACGAGTGATTTGAAGTTCATATATTGCAAGACTACCATCTCTCTGTTTTTTTATTTTATTTGTAAATATTATTATTATTATTATGGCTACACTCCAATTGAAACTTTTGGCCTTGCTTGGAGAAAGGAAAAGGTTGTAATTTTACTAATTAAAATGACCCTCGTTTGTTCTTTGTGGACACCCCAGGTGATTTTGTAAGGGAAAACATATTTATTGGGTTTCTATGAAATGAGGTTTTTAAAATACGGTAGGAAGTTTATTAATAAATTCTATGAACAAAAAAGGTATGGAATGATGGAAGTCTTTTATTAAAATAATGATTTAAAAACAAGGCTTAATGAATTGAAGAAACTCTTTTTATGTATAAAGATGATTTTCATAACAAAGTATAAACAAAATTAGAATGAGTACAAGAAACAACTTCAATTGGAACTTCTCTATCCAAACTTTCAAACCATCTTCTGGTCATGATCATAGATCGTTTCCTAGCATTTTGACATGAATACAAGGAGACTAAAAACTCCCCATCTAGTCTTTAATATCAACTCAGAAATTATATATTTCAAATATATGAGAAATTTTCTTCTATAATAGATTTGTTTGGATAAAAGTAAATATCCCTCAGCCTGTGTAACAAATTCAAGTTTTTGACAAAAGACAATTTTTAATGCCCTAACTACTCTAGAGTGGTCCACAACAGATCCATTTTCAATTCTCACTGCTTGATTCTATTTCCCATGAATTCTCACAATGATATACCAATACCTGTCACTTTCATCTTTCAAATCTTTATAGCTCCCCCAACTACGGACTTTCCATCCCTCGCTAGCCACTTGGCCTATCCACCACCAATGGTTTTTGTAGAATAAAAAGTCTGATAAAAATGTATATAAATTCCCTTTAAGTAGTTCACAAAATTCCATCACATACATTTACATCCATTGCAGGCTTTTGCTTACCTTGAAAGGCCTTATTATTTCTTTTGCATAAATGCACAGAAAATTGAATTTTGCATCTAAAATTTGCCATTTTATAATATTTGTTAGTATTAATTTGTCAAACATAATAGAAACGTTAATGTATAAAGTGACTGAGTTATTGAACATAAGGTAATGCAAGAAAGTTGAAGACATGTAATAAATTATACATTTCGTAAAAAATTTAAATTAAAAAAAAAAAAGAGAAAAAACTCTCATTTAAAATCTAGAGTTCTTCAAAAGATTATAAAGCGTCCCTCATTGTAGCTTAATAACATTTGAAGCATTGGCCGATTAGTAGTATTTTCCTGCAAGAATAAAGTTTTATGTGAAAATTAGTAAGATGGGAAACTCGTGATAGAACATCAAAAGACTTTCCAAGCAATCAAACCTTTTTTTTGGGTAAGTTATAAAATAAAACAACGAAATATACAGGATTACAAGGGGAATATCCCCCAGGCCCTAGAACAAAGCAACCAAAGAAGCTAACACTATAAAAGAAAAACAAAGACCAACAAATAAAATAACTATACAAAATCAACACTAACAACAAGAAGCACTCTAGCTCTAGGCCAATATGCAACCAAACAACAGACACAACAATCTGTTTGGGAAGAACAGCAGCAACAGCCACCAGCAACTAGATGGAGACTTGGCTTAAACAGATCAAAACACAAAAGCATACACTAGAATTCAGGCTATCGAAAAATAGGATAACCCATGCGTAGCCCACAATGGAAAAGCAAAAAAACACCAGCTAAAAAGCTAAGACAAAGACAAGGAGCTTCCCAAATGGAAGCCTAAAAGGGCAATTCTAAAAAAAACCATTAAAATCCAATAGCCAAAAGCAAGGAACCAAGTAGAAAATACGCCTACTCTAACTAAGGAAGAGCACTCCATTCTCTTGTTCAGGAACCACATATTAGGGGATAACAGGACAAAACAAAGAAGGACAACCCCTTGCACAGCCAGCAATGGATAACCAAAGAAATCACCAAAAAGGCAAAACAAGTCCCTTACACAACCCGTAAGGAAAGGACATCAAAACATCTTTGATAGTAGCAACTGCCAACAACCGAAGCTGCAACATTTTTATTTCACAGAAAATTCGTACGTATCACAAATGTGATTAATTCTTTGAATAAATTTTTTTTTTCACAAATTTGTGTAAGTTTCACAAATTTGCGTACGTTGTGTCACAAAACTCAGGGTGGTTAGTAGAAAATGACGCGTGTTCGTTTGCTCTTAAAAATTTTCAACAACACAAAAATGTGTAAGTTTTAACAATTGACATAAGTGATTTCCTCAAAAATGCGTAACTGATTACAAAAACGAGTAACTCCTTAGAGAACACTTTTATTTCACAAATTTGCCTACGTTTTCACTACTTACGTAAGTGATTTCACAGGAAAATACGTAACTGATCACAAATACGAGTAAGTATTCGGAGAACACTTTTATTTCACAAAATTGCATAAAATTTCACAGTCACGTAAAGTGATATAAAAAAAATGCACAAGTGAACACAAAAATCATGTAACTTATCTCATATAAATTGACTAATTTCACAAAAAAAAAAAAAAAAAAAACACAGAAAGTATTTAGAAACGCACGTAAGCGATCTCACAAAATTGCATTTGTGTAAACATAAAATCACGTAAAATTTCAGGAATTCATGTAATTGACCTTCAAAAAATACGTATGTAACACAAATTCGAGCAACGAGTAAGTAAATTTATCCAATCATTTATTCAATCGTTTGGTTGCAGCCATTGCTTGCAATCAATTGACGACTCTAATTGATTTGCCAATTGAAAGTGGAAGTCCTTGCCAAGCCAACCGATCAATTGCCAAATCGATTAGAGTGACCAATTGTGTGTATTTTTTGAGACAACAATTTAGTCGAAGAGGAAAATAATTGCATCACTAATGTCCAGTTTTCATTGTGCACAATTTCAACGCTTTTCACAATACAAATATTTTGTTCGTAAAAGTTTGTCCTAAGTTTTTTTTTTTCGCGGTAAAATCTTATTTTTTTGTAGTATATATTTTTCTCATTTTCTATATGGAATAAATTTTCCTAACACTGGTACAGATTATGTATTTCACATCGACAAATGCATTCACAATAATGCGTTTAGGTGATGGGTCCCATTTTATTGAGCTGATAACCAATCACAAATTGACACGTATTAAATCAAATCATTGTGTGTTGAATTATGAAAATATTTAATAATTTTTTTATTTTAATATGTGTCAATTTTCAATTAGCTAGCACCCTTAACACATGATGCACATGTGAGTACCGTGCCATGTAAGTTTTCATTTCCCTCTCAAATTTGGAAAAAAAACCAATGTTGGTAGACTGTGCTTCTGAAATCCAACCAACATAATACCATTCATCATCACCGTCTGTTTCTCTCATTTCTAATCTCACCAACTCATTTTCATTTTCCACATAGAATTTCGGTCACTCGCTCTCCATCTCTACTCACACTCTTCGTGTCGCTCTCCATTTCACATCCTTACTTGTGCTCTCCAACGGTACTAGTCATCATTTTCTCTGGTATCTTTCAGTTTTCAGTCTCTCTATTTTTTTAAATTTTTTTTTTAATGTTTTTTTTTGTAATCCGGTATGTTACACTATCATCATGAATATTTGGGTTTAAATAAATTTAATTAATAGGACTGATTAATAAGTGTCCAAAAAAATTAGTAATTAACTATAACTTTGGACTTATAATTGTTTGATTAATTTATTAATTTAATTTAAAATGTTAAATTACTTTAATGTTAATATTAATTAAATTTGTTACCATTTGAAATAAGTATTAACAATCAGTTTAAAAAATTTATTAATAAATAAATAATAAATTATTAAGAACGTAATAGTAATTATTTTTTAATAGAATTATTATTGATTGATTAAAATCATAAAATTTCTTAAATTTATTTTTTCATTCAAAATATTAATTAAACTTTAATAAAGGTAAAATTACAAACATAAATAATAAACCTTAAAAAAAAATATATAAATTAAAACCAATTTTTACTATAAAATTTTGTCCCAAATTCAAATTTGTTCCCAATATTTGAAACAAGCCTCCAAAATTTTGCCTAAATTAAATTCCCTCCTAAAATTTTGCCTAAATTTCTACTTCCCGTGCCCAAAAAAACACGCAAGAGGGAAAAATAAAGAAAAACTAGCTGGATGGAGGGAGATGTGTTCGAGAGAGAGAGAGAGAGGGAAGTCGAAGAAGTGACCATGAAGAGAGACGGAGGGAAGAGCAGTCCTTCGGAGTTACCTCCTTCGCAGCCCCGCTCGTCTTCGCTTCTCCCTCCGGTTGACGAAGACCCGCGAACGAAGCAAACGGAGCCGTCTCACCTCTCCCTTCGGCCCGAGCTCTCGCACCTCTCCCTCCCACCGCCCAATTTCAGGTGCATTTTCAGATGCTAGGGTTTTGAGTTTTGATTTGAGGCTTTTCAATTTGAAAATTAGGGTTTGGGGTTTTTCAATTTCAAAATTTGCGGCTTTTTAATTTGGGGTTTGGTGTTTTACTTGGATGCTTGATCTGAATGTTTAAATGGGACTTAATAATGTCAATTTACCAAGTCTCGTAACTTCAATTGTTTTTGGTATTGATTTTGTTATTTTTTATTTATTTATTTATTTTTGATGGCTTCTATTTTGGTGTCACTGGTATGTATCTATGAAGGTTTCAATTGCTGCCAAGACTCAGTAGTGCTTCAAGAGAGAAAACACAGGTATTGTTGACGTCCAATTTAATTGCTTTATTTACGTTTATGTTATGAATTCGTAAACATGTTATTGATTGCTTTAACCAAACACTGGTTTTGTGTTTGTGATGCTATATATTTGATTTGGTTTTATCTTTTTGACAGGATTGCTTTGTCAATTTTGTTTTTCTTTAAATTTTCTTAATAAGCTCACATTAGAAAGCAATGTGAGCTCCTTAAAAAATCCATAATTGTTTGGTTGTATGACTTGAAGCAATGTTGCTCATTATTATTTAGAGAGATTTGATAACGAAGCAAGTTGCTATTTCTTTTGGTTGGTTGGTTGGTTGTCTAACTTGATTATACATCTCTAGGGAATTATGTCAAATAAATTTGTAAGTATGAATATTTTTTTTTCTTCTTACAAGTATTGTACTTATATATATATATATATATATATTCTTGGGAAAAAAAATTGCATATATAGAAAGTGGACCAATGGCCACAAATTACACAAAAAATTTGTTTACACAATCATACTTTCTGTTTATTAAAATCATACTTCATGTTTATATCAAATTGGGTTATATCATGCTTTGGGTTTATTAAAAACAAATAGGGGTATGGTGGGATAGGGGGAGCAAGAAAAATGAATGACCAAAGAAAACAAATCATATAACTTTCAATTATTACTTTGTACTTTATTCCCATTTTGTTGGTTCTACTGATGTTGATGTAATTGATAAATAATTATTAAACATATTCTTTTGTTGTAAAATTTTCTAGAGAACTTTACTTATTTGCATTCATACTTATTAGCTTCATGAGATGATAGGTACCCAAATGAAAACAATGTTGGGGTCGAGTAACGGGAGTCGAGATTCACTGTGAGGGAGGCGATGTGGGTTGTTGGACATGACTCTTTACCTTATTACAAGTATCTATGCTACAATGCACAGCTCTAAATGAAATCATGTTAACTATCATTCTAAATTTGCATAGAACAATTATATTTGAGCACAATATACCTTGACATATGGATATTTATCTACGGTATGAGGCATGAGATGATTTATCTATACTTTTATCTATTATATCTGGTCATTTATATATACTTTTATTGAGCACAAGGTAACCTTAGGAACATTGTCATATCCCTTATTTTTTTTGGAGTTATTGAAGTGTGATTTTTTTTTTACCTAATTTATTGTTTAAACCTTCTTTTTTGTATATTTTGTTGACATTAGTAAATGAGTATTGGCACTAGATTACCATATTATAGTTTTCACATTACTTAAACTTCGGGGTTTCAATGATTGGATTGGGTAATTAGTTTAAGTCGGGGATAGATTAAGTGTTCGCTACAAATCTATGATGGTATTATGGGAAAATGTCAATACCATGATTTTCATTCTATTAGTTATTTATTTTTGTTGTTCACAAATTGGTTTGCAATGTGATAAATGTCTTCTAGGCCTTGCCTTTACTTTTAGCTTTAAATTTGTCATACTCTACCTAAATATGGGATTTATAGTTATTTATTTTATTTAAGAAAAGTGTTTTCTAGTTTGAAACCATATGAAGAGTAGCCGTGGAATGTTTGTAATAGAATAGAACTAATTATACTTTAGAAAATTGAGTCCATTTTTTTTTTTTTTTTTGTTAGTAGCTATTGTCTGTTTAATGAATACTTTGCTCTCTAAGATAATGGAGAAAGGAAAATAGTAATAAGATTTTTTCTTGGTTTTAGAACATTGGGAGGCATGATAGCATAATTGTTTGTAGTTTTTATTAAACAATTAATTAGTGTTGGCCAATCCATCCGATCAATTGCACAATTCGTTGGTGGTGGACAATTCTTCCAATCGATTGTTGAATGGATTAGCGGTGGCCAAGCCATCTGATCAATTGGACAATTGATTGGACTAGCAAATTCTTCCAATCAATTAGTTAATGGATACTCTTGCAAAACTTTAGATGTGCAATCAATTAGTTAACTAATTTTGTTGAATTATAGAAAAGTGCTCTTGAGTAATTTATTAGTCAATAAATTTTAATCAATTTATTGACTTGCATTGCTATAATGTGTGTAATTTCTTATGTATGATTGATTTTGTATATTATTTGAACAAGAGGAAAAGGACTAACAAGGCACCTCACAACAGAAAAAATGTATGCAATTAGTCTAACAAAACAAACATTAATCATCTTAAAACCTCTTGAGGTTAAGGGTAAAGGGGTACTAGTTCAAATCTGGTTTTAGGTTTTCAGTTTTATTAATTTATTATTATTATTATTATTTTGTCTTGGTTTGGTATGATGCTTCAGATTGAATCCTCCAAATACCATTACAAGAAGTGGGTTTACAATTCATTGAGTTAAAAGTTTATAGCTTGGGGAAGGTTTATAGTTCAATTTAGATGGAGTAGTTTAGTTCACAATGAACAAATTCTTGGAAGTGTTTGGACTTATCAAAGTAATTTTGGCTGATAACATCATCCTTCTTCATCTTACATTTCTGCATGTAAAGGCATTGCATTTTGCTTTTCTCTTTCCTTTTTCTTTATTTTTTTATTTTTTTTAAAGGTTCCTACGATTAGAATTGTTTTCCATTTTGTGATTTTTGATTTACAAGTGTGGTGTGAGCACTTTGAGGCAGCAAGAAAAGGCGATCCCCTGGTGATCACAGCAACGGAAACAATTCACACCGTTGGCAAACAAGGAAAACAGAAAGGTCTAGAAGAAATAAAACAAAAGAGAAGGTTAAACTTGAAAGAGAGATGAAGGAAGGCCCCTACTCATCTATCTCATGGCCCTGGAAATCTCAATGGGATGTATACGAGGCCATCACAACGAGACAGGAAAGAAGCAGGCCATCTATTTGATGAATGAGTTATAGCTATAAAAGGTAAATCCATAAGTTAATTATAGTTGTAGTTTTTATTTTGTTTTTACGAACCAGTAACTAAGTTTTGTCATAACAACTTTTATCGTATTGGGTTTTTGATTAAAAAAAAAAGGAGTTTGACTATAACTTCTGTTTTTATCTCAACTTTTGATTTAATTTTAGTTACGTTTGTGCCAAGAGATTTAATTGGATCATGCAACCCCACTAGCATTGTATTTAAGTCCAGTTCTTCGTTTGTTGCCCTCTAATTGTTGGTAAAAGAGCATTGTGTATTATTTTTTGATAGAGAAGGATGATTTTGACATTACTCTCAAGTTTTTTTGCTATGTGCTCTACTGAAAAAGAAAATTTGAGCCAAATGGGAAGCTCTCTCAAAGCTATTACATGTGAGAAATTATAATGGTGATCATGACATCATCTTTTTGGTTCATGTTGTTTGTTGCAGCTAATAATTTGTCATGTGCATTGTTTGGTATTTTATTTTAATTTTAATTTTTTAGAATTATAGAGTACATGTTGGACAAATTCACGCCATTGCTATCTTTTCTCTTATGCTTTTTCCTTCTCCCAACCCTAATCTCTCTCATCTCTCGCACTAGACCTCCTCTCTTTAGTTTTTTCCTTCCTCTCAAATCCACTTTTCCTCTCTCCCACCGCAGCTCACCTACGCCCTTCCCGACTCCAGCTGCTGCAAGTGGTACTGTTTTCCAGCACAAGGTAACCTTAAGAACATTATCATAGCCCTTCGATTTTTTTGTAGTCCTTGAAGTGGCATTTTTTACATAATTTTCTTGGTTAAATCTTCATGTCTGTATATTTTGTTGACATTAGAAAATGAGCATTGACCTTGGATTACCATATTAAAGTTTTCACATTGCTAAATGTAACTATCTATATATTGGAATCCATTTTTATCTCTTTAATCTAGTTCTTTTTTCCTTCTCTGTTAACACTGCATTCAACACTGTTCTAGTCACAACATGATCACATAACCCTTTTGCTTCACATTTGCCTTTGGTTTATCCATTACAAGAACTTAATGAATGAATGTTGGTAGGTTATTTAGACTTTAGCTACACTATATGCTTTTTCTTTTTATTTGTGTTTGTCCTTTTTCTTTTGGTGTTTACTCCTTCAAACTACACTATCATTTTGGCATACTTGCCTTTTTAATGTTATATTTCTTTTTTGGACTATGTTATCTTGATTTTGGCATTAGCTTTTTTTTTGTTCATCAAAATTTTATAATTTTATATTTTGATGACTTAATTGTGAATGTGTTTTGGGTTTGTTTGGTAATTGAGACAATGTAAAGAAACTGTAAAATTTAAAATTATTGAATTGGTGGACATATGATCCTTCTATTTGCCTTTAGTTTTAGGAAATTATTTTCTCTCGTTTTTATGTTATATATTTTTTTCATTGTTGCTTGTGACTCGTGATAGTAACTTTGGTTATTTGCTCGCGATAGTAACTTTGGTTGTTTGCTCTTAAGGAACTACAAAACACACCGAGTCATTCAATGTTTCTCAACCACCAACCAATAAAGGTGGGCCAACATTATCCCACATGTAAAATATTTCGCCATGTCATTCATTAGGATCATCACATACTAATTGAAGCATAAATCTTAATAGTACTAATTGTTCTTGCTTTCTTGTGCTTGAATTGAAGTTTGAAAGCATAAATTCTGTTTTAAAAGCTGTAGTAATCAATGTCTTTAAAATGCTGAAACTTATGTTTAGAAACAAATGGTTTCTTTGAGTGCTGAAGTTGATGCATAATTGACAGAATTGAAGTTAAAGCATAGGAAACCCAATTCAAATAGCTAAAATGTTGATGAATCAATTTGTGGACATTAACAAGAATGAATCGGTTTACAGAAACTAATGGTATGAAATGTCGATGTTTTATTTATAGTAACAAGAATCAAGGTAGTTCTCAAAAACAAAGATCAACAACCTAGACGGTTTGCATGTGCTTTGTTTTTATTTTATTTTTTAGATTCTTCCTGCAAATGATGTTCGGCATTCTTCATATCCCTTTGATTTTTTTGGAGTTCTTGAAGTAGTACTTTTTTTTTAACCTAATTGTATTGTTTAAACCTTCATTTTTGTATATTTCGTTAACATTTGAAAGCGAGTATTGACACTGGATTACCATATTGAAGTTTTCACATTGCTTAAACTTCGGGAGTTCAATGATTGGATTGGGTAATTAGTTTAAGTTGGGGATAGATTAAGTGTTTGCTACAAAACTATAATGGTATATGTTTTTTGGTAAATTATCAATACTATGATTTTCATCTATTATTTATTTTATTTTTTTTGTTCACAATTTGTTTATGCAATATGGTGAATGTCTTCTAGGCCTTGTTGTTACTTTTAGCTTTAAATTTGTCATAGTCTACCTAAATATGGGATTTATATTCGTTTATTTTATTTAAGGAAAGTGTTTTCTAGTTTGAAACCATATGAAGACTAGTCATGGAATGTTGGTAACAGAATATAACTGATTATACTTTAGAAAATTGAGTCTCTCTAATTATTTTTTCATTAGTAGCTATTGTTTGTTTAATGAATAATTTGCTCTCTGAGATAATGGATAAAGGAAAATAGTAAGTTGATTTTTTCCTATTTTTAGAACATTGGGAGGCATGATAGCATGAATGTTTATAATTTTTATTGAACAATTGATTAGTGTTGGCCAATCCATCCAATCAATTGCACAATTGATTGGTGGTGGACAAACCTTCCAATCTATTGGTGAATGGATTAGTGTTGGCAAAACCATCCGATCAATTGGACAATCGATTGGAGTGGCCAATTCTTCCAATAGATTAGTTAATTGATGCTTTTGCAAAATTTTAGATGTGCAATTGATTAGTTAACTAATTTTGGTGACTTGTAGAAAAGTGATCTTGGATCTTTACAGTGTCGGTGGCTGCCAATATTATGATAGGATACATGGCATTAGAACCTATGCTTCATCTCCAATTCATGTAACATTACTTAATCAAGGTATCTAGTATGCCTTTTAAGTGGATTTTTATGAAAATTGTTAATCACAATTTACCAATTACCCAAGTGTTAATGCTGTTTAATTAAAATTTGTCTTAAATGTAATAAGCATTAATTGTTAAATATAAACTATTAAGAACATAGTAATCATTATTTTAAAAGATAATTATTGAGTTTAAAAGATAATTCATTGGTTAAATTAGTGTTACTTATCAAATATTAATATAATTTGTGTTAGTTTGAGAATTTTGGTTGTTCATTATATGCTATTATTTTAGCTTTCAATTACAGTAGAAAGTGAGCGAACTCTTGAAGTTTCATTGTAGAGGAGATAATGTGAATCCATGAAGCTCCTAGGTACTCTTGTTGTTACATTTCTCATGACTAATAAATTAAATTTTATGTTTAGGATGTAAAGGATTTAATTAAATTGCATTTGGTTTAGACCTTGTATAGATTGCATAGGAGTCATTCTAGATGGCAAAGAAGTTAACTAAGTATTGTTTGATAGGGCAAGGAATTGATTTCTTAGTTCTTGGTTTTACGCCTACTTGTTGTGCATTTTTGTTATTTATTAGAAAGTAAAATTCATCTTGTGCATTTTTGATGATTTTAAATTTGAACAAGAAGTTGGTACCTCGTGTGAGGAATTACATCGATGCCAAAAACAGAAGGTCAGTTATTTAAGGATAGAATTGTAGATTTATTTGTTATTTAAAATTTGTTTTGGGACTTGATGCTTATTTGATTTGAAAATCAGAGGAAGTAATTTATTGACAATAAAAAACGGAGATCAAATATGAGGAAATAATGATTGTGTATTAGAATTTAGCATGAACTTTGTTCAACTGGATTAGTATTAAATGCCATGTGTCAATGTTGAATTGATAGGGGGCTTTAGCATGAACTTTTTTTTATTTTTGTAATCAATAGGTCTGATAGATTTGTAGCATTCGATAGTAGATCTAACAATATTTGAAGTTTTCAATGGTAGTTTTGTTAAGGATCGAATTGTTCAATGTTATATTTGGTAAGATTCAAATTTTAAATCGATGATGTTAATAATCTGGCACTGGTTTCTTATATGCAATGTGTACCTTGTAATTGGAAGTCTTCCCTCTTTCTGTTTTTTTCCCCCATTTTTTTGTGGCTTATGGATTAATTTTGTAACAACCATTTTTCTTAACATTTCTATTCTTATTTTTTGTGGTTCATGTAGATAATACCTGGTTGAGAAGGCAAAAGAACTCTTGGTGTAGGGTAAGTTCATGTATATTTAATTGCAAATCATTGATTTAATGGAACATCTCCATTACAAATATGTAATGGAGAAGATCACAATCTTCAAATGGAACCTCTCCATTACAAATATGCAATGGAAAGAATCACAATCTTCAATTTTCTTTCTAGTCATCTTATATTAGATCTTAAAATTAGTAGTCACATGAGATCGAGAAAGCAATTCATCTTTCAGTGTTATGAAGTTAATTTTGTGATGTATCATTTTTGATGGATTAACCAATTGAATTGCCTCGAAAAATTTTAACCCTTTTTAATTGTTGCTGCTAGTGTATGTGTTTTATTTAGTGTTTTTTCTTTATTTTTTTTTATAGTACCATAGTTTTTACTTGGCCTTTGTATTTAGACAACCATTACAAAAAATTAACAATAAAAGTGATTAAATTCTTCTAAATTGCAAATGGTGCTCCATCTCCAAACAGAGCATACTCTGGTGATGACTACTTGATAACAGAAGAGAAACTGAAAGCATTTGCCGCCCAACATAGACCGCAAATCTTTGACACAAATTTCATCAATTATCTTGGTAATTTATAAATTGCAGATGGTGCTCATTTCTTTTTTTGGTATCACATAGATTTATAACTCTGATCCATTCTCTATTTCTCCTTTTGGTTGTGGTGAAACATATTTTGTATTTTTTTTTTATCAGTTTATCTTGGTAATTTATGCTCTTTTCCTCACCTAGAAGCCAACATCTTATAATTCATTATATAATTAGTTCATGACTCAATCAATTTATTTGCATGGATTTTCATATAACTTGTGCCTCTCTGTGTCATTTTGGGGCCATAATTGATTCTGTATTTTCTTTTGTTTTTGCAGGAATGGAAAGATGCTCTTTTACCTTCTAATTCTGTAAGATTTTTTGTTTTACTTGTTGATGCTCTTTTACCTCTTGATAAGATTTGTTGTTGTTTTTTATTTTTATTTTATATAACTTAAAGAATTAGTTGGAAACTGTAGGAAATTAATGTATTGATCTTATTGATTGATAGATTGATATTTTTACAATGGAGAGAATGAACTCTCTTTTATAGAGAGAATGGGATACAATGGAGTAATCAAATTAGTGGAGCACTAAACTAAATTAATGGAGCATTAACCTAAATGGAGTAGGTATAATGGTAATGGAGCACTAACTATGGTGCACTAACTATAGTGGAGTAGGTGTAGGAATTGTTACATTCAACAGCCCCCTTCAAACTCAAGGGGGTTAAGAACTAACCAACTTGAGTTTGGAGAGAGTAACAAAACAGAAAAAATAATCTGACAAATAAAAGTAAATAGGAGACACTGTATGGTCGTGTCAGACCGTTGTAGAAGACAGTTTATGGGGTCATGTCGGACCGTTGTAGAAAACAGTTTACTGGGTCATGTCGGACCGTTGTAGAAAACAGTTTATTGAGTCTTGTCGGACCCATATAGGAGCTAACCGGAATTAATGTCGGGACAGTTTACAGAGTCTTGTCGGACCCATAAAAGTTGCACCCTCAAAAGGCGTGCCCAATCTTATCAAAAGGCGTGCCATCAAAAAGCGTGCCATCAAAAGGTGTGCTCGACAGCCATCAAAAGGCGCGCCATCAAAAGGCGTGCCATCAAAAGGTGTGCCCGACAGCCATCAAAAGTCGAGCCATCAAAAGGCGCGCCGATTTGTCGTTTCGCGTTGAGAGGCGCGTAAGGCGCGTGTCTGCCTTGCCTATTTAAACCAAGGCGAGGTTGCCGCTTATGCAGAACAAAACATCTGCTGAAAAAACCTCTGAAAAACTCTTCATTTTGCCGAGAGAGATACTCTGTAACACTTCTACCCAGAAAATGGCTTCTTCTTCCCGTTCCGCTACCCAGAACATAGCCTCTTCTTCCCGGGGTCTGCTCACTCTCTTTCCCGACCTCAATGAGGGCACAAGAGAGATAACCGGGGCAGTTGCCCTAGAACCGCAACCAATCGCCCTTGGACCAAGCCCCCCTGGTTTTGCGCCGTTGAACTATCCGATGGTGGTAGTTGAGCAGATAATGGCTGCTCAATCTGATATTGAGGCCAATTATTATACATTGAGGTCTTGTGTTGAGACAATGACGGCAGTCAACAACCTGTCGCACCGGCTTCAGAGTAGAACAACTGAGGTGCAGCAGGTAAAAGCCCAACTGGCTCTGCTCAGTAGCATGTATCTGAATGCGGCGAGAGATATGTGTCAAGGTAGAGAACAAGGAGCGAAAGGCCACCGTGATGCTTTCATTCGGTTGGAGGGCCGCCATATGTGACAGATTGAGGAGCAACGGAAGTGAACGTGCTTTCGGCGTGGGAAACACGGAGGCAAAGACCGCAAGGGACGCCCAAGACAAAGGCAAGAAGAAGCGAACAGCTGAAGAGGCGAAGAAATAAGGTCGGTTTTTGTTGTGGTGGTAGTAGGTTGTGGTTGGAGATTGTTTGGGTTTTTTTTTTTTTTTTTTTTTTTTTATGTAAAATGATGATCGAGTTTGATCCCTGGTATGAATAAAATAAAGTTGGTGTGCAAATCTGAATGGTATGAATTTGATTTGAAAACAAAATTAAAAATAATCTTATGGAGGAACAAAGTAATAACAGCACCTTCAAATTGACCACGACCATTGTTGATAGTTGTGGGGCTAAATGCTTTCAGTTATATTCCCACAGACGGCGCCAAGGAAAGATTGTTGGTCACATAGAATGTATGGCAACAAGTGGGCTATGATAGTAAGGCTATTCGGGGAGGACCGACAATGCGGGAAGAACCATTGGCATGTGATAATGGCAAGGAGGCCTGAGAGCAAAAACACTGTGTATAGGAGGAGGAAGCCCTCTTCTTCTTGTTCTCCCAAGGGATTTGATGGTATGATAATGATTAATGGTTACAACAACCACCTCAACAAAGCATCGCGTGAATCAACTATCTCAAGTGCCAACATTGATGAATCTGGATCAACTTGCAGATCTCTCTCTCTCACTCCCTCCTCAACCATAGTGCCTCCTGGTTTTGGTTTTGTCTCTAGGATTGTCAGTCCAGTTCTCCAGCACCACCAGCCCTATGGCCTCCAGATGGGTTCAGCAGGAGAGAGAAAAGTATTAACAGTGGGAAATGTGGGACTTGACCAGTTTTGTAGTGGTGGCAATGTGGTCTATCATGGTGGGCCAATGACAAATGTTGTGGTGGATGTGTACCAACCTGGTAACTCGAACTCAAACTCAGGAGTCTCTGCCTCTGAGTCAGTTGCAAACAACAACAACCAGGCCAATAATAATCCCTATAGAGAAAATGAGAGTGGCAATCTCAATTAGGCCTTCATCTCCAACAGATGATACATTCCACAGAGAAAGAACCCTTAACAAAGAGGCGACAAATACTCTTGCACCGGCTGACAACAACAAGAGCAAGATCAAGAAGAATAATTTGTGGCAACGGGTGATGGTATGTGTAGAGGTCCGGGCGGTTAAGACCAAGGCCGCCACCGGTGAAGCGAATTTATTAGGTTCTTAAACCCGCTCTGATACCATGTAGGAAATTAATGTATTGATCTTATTGATTGATAGATTGATATTTTTACAATGGAGAGAATGAACTCTCTTTTATAGAGAGAATGGGATACAATGGAGTAATCAAATTAGTGGAGCACTAAACTAAATTAATGGAGCATTAACCTAAATGGAGTAGGTATAATGGTAATGGAGCACTAACTATGGTGCACTAACTATAGTGGAGTAGGTGTAGGAATTGTTATATAACTTAAAGAATTAGTTGGAAACCTCAATTTACTTAACTTTCTAGAGATGATTTGTTTCAAGGATAGTTTTGTATTGTGGAGGAGGGTTGTCTTTGGGGTTGATATTAATGCTAGGTACTTTTTTTTTGAAAATTCGGACCAAGTATCTAGTTGTAAATTGTAATTTATCACTTCAAAATTGAAATACTATTAATAATGTTAGGACTCAGAGTTATCGCTATGCTTGCGTGTGTCCACTCACCTTGCATTTATATTTTTTTATTTTTTGTCGTGTTCAGATGGCATCTTCATACTAGCTTTTTTTTTTCCTCTATGCTAGGTGGAAAAAATCAATAAAAACTAGCATCTTAGTTATTTGTTACAGCATTGTTATTTTATTAGCCAATCTTTGTAAACATGGATATTATATTTTTGCTTACAATTGAACAATTTTCAGGTTATGGAGGTTTGAATGGGTTGTGCAGGTCCCTTGATGAGCCTTTTCTTTTCTTTTAATTTTTTGCCTTTCGCATGTTCAAATCTTTGTTTGGGGAGCTTGAATATGATTAGAGCTAGAATCTGATTTATTTTATTGGGGTTAGATTTGTTTTCATTCATTTTCCTAGTTTGAATGTTTTTGCTTTCTTCTGTAACTAGCAATTATCATGTTGTTGTACATGGATGAAATGAATAAATTTCATACATAGAAAATTTTACTAAAAATATTACATTATATATGTTCAAATTTGACATAGAGAGAGTTTATACATTCGTGGCAATGAGTTTTAGTTTTTTTTTTTTTTTTTTTTTTTTTTTAATATTTTATAACTAACTACACTCACATTGACATATTTCCTTTGGTTGAAATATAGGTTTGTAACGGATTTTGACTCAGCCTAAAGGGTTACTTGAATTGACAAGTGATTTGACGTTCACATATTGCAAGACTGCAATCTCGAGGCTTTTCCCAAAATAAGCCTTTTTTGCATTGGATTTCCCAAACTAGGCCAATTTCTGACGGAATTCCAAAACTAAGTTAAAGTGCTATTTCTATTCGCGCTTTTACTGTTAGGAGCTTAAAATTGGATGAACAGTAAAATCGCTATTACAAATAGTGATTTTGATTAAGAATTCGCTATTACAAATGGCGCTTATAGTGTGAAATTTTTCCCAGAATAAAAGCGGCTGTTGATTTTAGCACAAAACTTTGTTGGCATAAAAACGCTATTGCTAATAGCGATTTTAACGGGAAAAAATTTTCGCAGGAAAACGCTATTCCTAATAGCGCTTTTATCAGAAACATGTTTTGGAAGAAAACGCTATTTCTAATAGCGAGTTCATTTAAATGAAAACGCTTTTTGAATCAGCGTTTTTAACAGTCTTATATACCAGGCCCCCTCCCCCCCTTCTCATTTGCATACGTTGCAGACTTAGGTTTTAAAGCTCTCGCCTCACACTCTCCATCTCTCAGCCTCTCCATCATCACTCACTCTCCATCTCTCACTCTCCTCCATCTCTCACTCTCCTCCATCTCAGACTCTCGGCTCTCTCTGCTCTCACTCTCCTCTCACGTGCTCTCTCTCTCCGTGGTATGATATAAACCCTAATTTTATGTATTGAGTTTTTGTGTTTGTGTAAATGTGATATTAACCCTAATTTTTGTGTTTTTATGTATTTAGTACTTAGGGTTTTACATGTGAATTATTAAATGGGTGGAATTTTGAAATTAGGGTTTATGAAATTAGGGTTATGAAATGTGTGGAATTGTGGTTATGAAATTAGGGTTTGGAATTTTTTGAAATCAGAAATTTGAATTTGTGGAATTTTTTTTGCTTTTGAATTTTTGGATGTTGCTTGTGAATTGAATATGGTTATGATTATTTATGCTTTATCAGTGTGGTTTTGGTTATGAAATTAGGGTTCGATATCAGATTGTTCACATTGTTAGGATTGTTCAAATTAGGATGACTTTTTAGGGTTTGATTGTTCACGTATATAAATTAGGATCACATTATCAGATTGTTCACTCTGTTAAATTAGGATATGGTTGTTGAATATGGTTTGATTGTTCACTCTGTTAAATTAGGATCACATTATCAGATTGTTCACGTTATTAACGGTTCTAATGCTTTTGAATGTTTATGCTTTTGAATCATAAATCAGCTTTGGAATTTTTTTAATTTTTAAAATTTTTCAAATAAATCATAAATATGAGAATTGAGAATTGAAATTTGGAATGATGAAATTCGTAATTCATATAATGTCATATTATGAAATTCATATAATTGAGAATTGAGAATTGAAATAACGAAATGTTTATATTTTGAAATTTGAAATAAGAAATTGGGATTTTGAAATTATGCTTGTGAATCAAAATGTCTATATTTTGAATATTGAATAAACCAACGTACATTTGTTGAATTGGAAATTGTTTTTTTTTTTTGTTTGGTTGTTAAGAGGAATTAAAAGGAAATTAGGGTTTGAAATTAGGATTTTAAAAGTAATTTTTTAATTAAGAATTGCGATTAAAAAATCTGAAATTCATATAATTGATAATTGTTAATGTGATATTATGAAATTCATGTAATTGAGAATTGTTGATTTGAAATTATGAAATGTCTATATTTTGAAATCAGAAAATGGAATTTTGAAATGATGCTTGTGAGTTTATTTTTTATTTTTGTTTGTTAAGAGGAATGAAAAGGAAATTAGGGTTTCAAATTATGGTTTTAAAAGTACTCTTGTTTAATTAAGAATAAAATTAGAAAAAATTGAAATTCATATAATTAAGTAATTGTTAATGTCATATTGCGAAATTCATGTAATTGAGAATTGTTGATTTGAAATTATGAAATGTCTATATTTTGAAATTTGAAATCAGAAAATGGAATTTTGAAATGATGCTTGTGAGTTTTTTTTTTTTTTTTTGCTTGTTAAGAGGAATGAAAAGGAAATTAGGGTTTGAAATTATGGTTTTAAAAGTAATCTTGTTTAATTAAGAATAAAATTAGAAAAAATTGAAATACATATAATTCGTAATTGTTAATGTCATATTACGAAATTCATGTAATTGAGAATTGTTTATTTGAAATTATGAAATGTCTATATTTTGAAATTTGAAATCAGAAAATGGAATTTTGAAATGATGCTTGTGAGTTTTTTTTTTTTTTTTTTGCTTGTTAAGAGGAATGAAAAGGAAATTAGGGTTTCAAATTATGATTTTAAAAGTAATCTTGTTTAATTAAGAATAAAATTAGAAAAAATCGAAATTCATATAATTCGTAATTGTTAATGTCATATTATGAAATTCATGTGATTTAGAATTGTTGAATTCGAATTATGAAATGTCTATAATTTGAAATTTGAAATCAGAAAATGGAATTTTGAAATGATGCTTGTGAGTTTTTTTTTTTGCTTGTTAAGAGGAATGAAAAGGAAATTAGGGTTTCGAATTATGGTTTCAAAAGTGATCTTGTTTAATTAAGAATAAAATTAGAAAAAATTGAAATTCATATAATTCGTAATTGTTAATGTCATATTACGAAATTCATGTAATTGAGAATTGTTGATTTGAAATTATGAAATGTCTATATGTTGAAATTTGAAATCAGAAAATGGAATTTTGAAATAATGTTTGTGAGTTTTTTTTTTTTTTTTTGGCTTGTTAAGAGGAATGAAAAGGAAATTAGGGTTTCAAATTATGATTTTAAAAGTAATCTTGTTTAATTAAGAATAAAATTAGAAAAAATTGAAATTCATATAATTCGTAATTGTTAATGTCATATTACGAAATTCATGTGATTGACAATTGTTGAATTCGAATTATGAAATGTCTATATTTTGAAATTTGAAATCAGAAATTGAAATTTGGAAATTATGCTTGTGAATGAAAATGTCTATATTTTTTGAATGAAAATATGGTTCAGAAATTGTTAATGTCTAATTTCTACAAAATATAATTATTAAACAAAAAAATATTTAATTTTGAATGTATTTGATTAAAAAAATATTTAATTTTCTCTCCATGAAAAGATCATGTTCTCTCAAGTAAAAGATCATGTTCTCTGAAATATTTAATTTTGACTCTATTTTATTCAAAAGAAAAATTTTTATTGGTTTCTCAAAATATTTAATTTTGACTCTATTTTATTCAAAAGAAATGTTTTTATTGGTTTCTCAAAATATTTAAATTTGACTCTATTTGATTTAAATAAAAAAATTTGGGTTTAATTTCGTTTGGTTTATTTCACTATATTTGGGGTCGACCGAAAATATGATTAAAAATTTAATGAGTGAATTTGTAATACATATAATAGCATTGTAGTACAAATTAAAATTTCCTCAAAAACTGAACTAAATTTGAAAAAGTTTTTGAAATGGGTATTGAACAATGACTTATCGCTTTTCTACTTTGTAATTGTCCACTACCATTGAAAAGGTAAATGTAAACATTATGTTTTAATAATTTTTATTTATATTTCTATAATTAGAAGTCATTATTAGACTAGTTACAATATATGCATGAAAAGAGTCTTAAATTATTTTAATTAATAGTCCATCGCAATTTCGTACGTACGAAGGGGAAAAAAAAAATTTGGCACTTTGATGGGTAAGCCTGTGTTTTGTAATACCAAATAATTGGTACGGATGGCCCGATAGATTCACATGGATAACTATCCAAAATGTAGTCCATATGTATATTGTGAAAAAAAATTTGCCCATGTCACTCATCAAGAACCTGTCGAGTCTAAAGTTAATGAGACTACAGCGACAGTCAAATTCCAACTGAAGAAGGTTCTCTGCATGGGAGTTGCTGTTTTCAAAATGTGCAATTGAGTGTTAATTTTCTGGTTTCATTGTTGAAGAAGAACTGGCAAAATGTGAGTTTAGTCTCTTTATAAAACTAAAAGAAGTAAGTTGCTATGAATTCATGATTAATTTTACTCAATCACATTAGGGTCAGGCAAAGAAATCGCCTTCTTTGTTACTTTTATATGATCCTTTCTTCATAGGCAATTACAAACAAAAAAACCAAAACATGACATAGTAATACAATTTTACTTCTATGTTGACTCTATTGTGCAGAGTTCCTAGGTGATTTGTGCATGCCATTTGATGTATATCCTACAGGTTTTGGCTAGCGAGTGTATAATGTTCTTCCCCTCTAGGTGGCTCACTTTTGGGTCAATAAAATTTTTCTTATCAGAAAATAATATTAGTCAAAAGCGCTGAAACATTATGGCTGAAAATTGACAAAAACTAGGGTGCAAGTATATGTTTATTTGACAAAAAAATAGAAGTGACTTCTGCAAAAATTGACAAAAAATAGAAGTGACTTCAGCAAAAATTGACAAAAAATTAGAGGGTTACTTTTATTTGTGACTTCTGCAAATTTTAATGTTTTTTGTAATGTTTATTTTACAAGTAGAATTCGATATATGTATATTGTTGATATTTTAATATTTATTGTTTCATTGAAGCAAGTATATGGCAACTGTTCCAATTATCTTTTACTGGGGGGGAAACATAATTCGGGACCCCGATGAAGGTGTGTCATATGATGCTGAACCGAAAGGGATATATAGGGTGCAACTTGGCACCACACTTGCCAATTTGGAAGAGATGTTTATGTCGAAGGTTGCAACTTACGGGGAAACAGTCCGATTGATCTTCAAATGTAGATATCCTTATCGCCAGTGGCAAGCAACCAGCAAATACAAAATATTACCGATAAATGACGATGAGGCGTTGAACACCGTTTTAAGTATCGGTGGAAATTTCGAACCACCAAATTGTTTGGAAGTGTACATTCAGAAAGAGGTTGTACTTAATCTTCTGAATATAACACAGATAGATTGACTTCCGTTGACTACATTGACACATGGGATTGACACAACAAAGATTTCGGTCTCCTATGTATGAGTCAAATGAATGTTATGCAATTGCTACACACAATGTACATTTCATGGCCATGGTGGAGAATCAAGTTCACGTGGTGGATACGAGACCAATTTCACAATAACACCAAGATGTGTCCACCTATAGCCATCATACGACTCAGATTGACTTTCTTTGGTAATATGGAAACGGTTAATTACATGCGCTTTGTCGAGGACATGTACGGTCCTGATGTCGCCCTAGACAATGATGAGAATGAAATGTGTGATGAAGAAAATTTATTGGGCGGATCAGATGATGATGATGATGAAGAAGATGATGTCGACGCTCAGTTGATATTCGAATGCCCCATTCCACCTAGACCAAATCCTTTGTATGAAAACATTCACATGGGTGGTGATTTTGACATTACTAACCGATGTCGCTTCGTGAATCAATCTGAATGCCGAAAATCGAGTTGGACAAAGGGATGGTCTTCGTTGATAAGAAGCAACTCGTACATGCTGTGAAATTGTACCATGCAACAAATAATCGAGAGTATAAAGTCGTAACCTCCAAGCGAGACGTTTGGGTGTGTGCTTGCAAGCATGACTGTAGATGGTGGTTGCGTGCATCTCTTAGTAGGAGACATGGTCTTTTTGAAATAAAGCAGTATAGGGGTCCTCACCATTGTTTATACCCACGAATGAACAGGGATCACACAAATATTAGTTCCAGTTACATTGCTTCTCATCTTTTGGGACAAGTTGCGGTGAGTATACAAAATAAATGTTTACATTTATATACACATTGTTTGTTTAAAGTGTTCACACCAAAATTGTTTGTTTAAAGTGTTCACACCAAAATAATCTGACTCATAGGTATTGTTGTATGCAGAACGAACCTGATATGCCCATTAAGAATGTCATAGAAGATATAAAAAAGTCCATGAACTATACTATATCATACAAGAAGGCGTGGCATGCAAGGGCAAAGGCAATTAGAATGGTATTCGGGGATTGGGATGAATCATATATGATGTTGCCTAAATTCATGTATGCATTACAAACATCTAATCCTGGCACCATCGTGCAATGGAAGCATAGATATACCGGAAATACAACCATTATGGCCGTCTTTCACTTTGTTTTTTGGTCTTTCAAACTCGTCATCGATGGATTCAGACATTGTAGACCTGTTATAACTATAGATGGTACATTCTTATACGGGAAATACACTAGTATGTTGCTTGTAGCAACGATTGTCACTGCCAATGGCAAAGTACTACCGCTTGCATTTGCTGTTGTCGATAGGGAGAGTTTGGAGTCTTGGTCGATCTTCATTTCAAATATTAAGGAACATATTGTCATGGACCGACAGGGAGTGACTTTGATATCCGATCGAGCTGAGAGTATTTTAGTCACATTAGGCGGCATTGGTTGAATCCCTCGCTCCAATTTGTTGGATATCATCGGCACTGCCTTCGACATGTTTGTAGTAACTTTAACACTACGTTCAAAAATAAGGAGCTGAAACAACTTCTATGGAAAGCAGGAAGTGCTCATCAACGACGAAAGTGTAATGGTTACTTACAACAAATACATGCTATTGACCAAGAAGCCATCACTTGGGTTTACAAGATGAATCCTGAGGAGTGGGCCCTTTCGTATGACGGTGGACATCGGTGGGGGGTATTGACTAGCAATGATGCAGAGTGCTTCAATAGCGTCTTGAAAGGTGCAAGGAACTTACCTATCTCAGCTATGGTTGAATTTACATTTCGGCGGCTTGTAAAATATTTTGACGAGATGGGAGCCCAAGCTGAGCTAGATGTACGAAATGAGTTCCAATACCCTACAGAGATGCAAAAAACTATTGAGGATGGCATCGCAAGGGCAAATACTTTCAAGTTGATATCATATGACAGGTTAGTTTGTAATATAAATGAAATTATTGTTATTATGTTGTCAATTTAACTACACCTAAAAACATGAACTTCATTAGTTTGTATTAAAAATTTTTTATAGGCCCCGCCGCGTGTTTGAGGTGCAAACATCTTTTCGCCATGGACGAGGTCGCAATACACAAATTGTGCGGATGAATCAACCTACGTGCAGTTGTGGGAAATATGAGATACGACACTATCCATGTTCTCACATGCTCGCTGTAATGTTTGAATGCGGTGACAATCCATTCGAGTACGTTGATTTAGTATATAGGCTTCATGTATACATGAGGGTTTGAGAAACTAAATTCAATCCAATACCGCATCAAGATTATTGGGCTGATCCGCAGTGGACTTTAATGCCTAATGTACTGCGTCTGCGACAAGTGAAACGGGGTCGTACATCTATGTCTCGTATTCCGAATGAGATGGACATATCAGATAGGCGTTTGACCGCTTCGTTGTGTACCAGACAAAGTCATGACAAAGTAACATGTCCGGCGCGACTTGGTCGATGAAGACTATGTAATACTTACATTTTGTAATAGATCTTTTTGTAATTCTTTATTCGTAATAGATCATTTTCTTTTCTTTTGTAATTCATTATTTGTAAATCGGGTCGTACATTTAATAGAACATTTTTTATTTGTAATAGATCATTTCTATTGTTTAATTCTTTATATATTGTAATTGTTTGATTTCCTTGACAAAATTTACAACTAACATAGTAAACAAATAAATTAAACTAAATGACAATGCAAAAACATTGAACTAAATGACAACTAACATTGAAAATGTTTATTACAGAATTTTATTTCAAATCACATAGTTCTTCTATCATTTTAAGATTTTAATATTTCGACTGATGCAAGCATTTTGTACATTTACAATTTATGAATTACATGTACGTAATTTACAAATTTTATACTTTATTGCAAAACAAAAATTACAAAATCAATAATGAAGTTTTGTCGAATATGCCATAAATGTAGTCAAATATGTCAAAATCAGTAATGAGGTTATGTCAAATATGCCAAAATCAACAATGAAGTTTTGAAAAAAAATTATCATTATTAAATTTTGTCCATTTATTTGTTCATTTATTTGTCCAAAATCAACAATCATTTATCTGTAAATATTGACATACAAAAACTATCCACATGTTATTGGTCATTATTATGCTTATGTAACGGAGATCGTAAAATGATTTTGTAAAAGATTTGTATATTACTCCGAACCATAGATAACGATAGGTTATGTTGAATTGCTTATCATATTTAATGGCACATAATATGCAAAATTCAGCTTTTAGTGAATTGCTTCCATGTTAATGGCACACAAATTTATACTTTTAAAATTATCGACCACATTTGTTTTCCAAGTCGTCATGTACATAATAATTTGAGCGTAATTGATATAGTTAAATTACATGCTCATCAATACAGTTTTTCTAAATGTATTTGTTTTTCAATTGTCTGAGCTTCATGGCACATCTACGATGAGGTTCCCTTTTGAGTCTTCCACATCGGTGACAAGATATGGGAGGACCCGGTATGCAATAACGTTTGTTGGACTTTACGCTACAATGAAAATACACCGCATTTTGTTTTTGATTTCCTTGATAATGCTATAATTTAAACTACTCATTACATTATGCAGACCGTGCACGCACCGTGGTGGCATGCCGCCGGGGAGATTCCGGCCTGTGGGATCGTCCATTGGACCATAGAGTCTTGCAGTGTCTACTACGCGCGGGATTCTATGGTGTATATCGTATAGGCCATATCAGACTAGACCACCCACTCATTACTGCTCTCGTCGAGAGATGGCGCACAGAGACTCATACATTTCATTTCCCGATCGGTGAGGCCACCGTCACATTGCAGGACGTATCTATCCTATACGGTCTACGGATTGATGGACGGCGATTCTTTGGACTTGACCCATCATTGACGACGGAGCGATGGATAGCCCTTCTGTCTTTGAGCTATTGGGACTAGCACCTACACTGCAGACTTCTACGCAGTAGAGTGAGGTGAGGTGGCTGTCCGAGCATTTTCAGGGCGATCTTCCAGATCATGCTCCAGATGAGTTAGTACAGCAGCATGCGCGAGCATATATTCTGTGGCTTATTGGGGGGGTACTTCTCCCTGATAAGTCACAGAACCTGCTCAAGCTGATGTATTTGCCACTGTTGCGAGACATTGACGACATCGGCCAGTACAGCTGGGGCGCCGCGGCTTTGGCATGCTTGTATAGGATGTTATGTCGAGCCACTCAGGTGGGTGTGACTCAGATCGGAGGACCCCTTGTCTTGCTACAGGTTAGTAAGAATTTGATTACATGTCAATTCATATTGTATGGCATATATCAGTATTGTAATTGCGTTGAAACTATTGCAGATTTGGGCGTGGGAGAGATTGATTCGCATTGCCCCGTCTAGGCGGCAAGTAGTTGCTCCTGGTGAGCTTCCCATCGGGCAGGGAGACATGCAGTTGCCGGCCGGACCTCAAGGTAGTCGGTGGAGGGTTGACATGAGCCACGAGGTCGTGAGTCGTCGATGTCTGAGAGACCGGCTTGACCGGATGATCGACGGCGAGGTATCAAATTTAAGTACCTAAATTTTAAGCGTCATATGGAGTGTATATGTTTATGGCGATTTTAATAGACTTGTCGTTATTGTAGTTTATCCGGCACCTTATCTTTGATGTCCTCCATACGCCCTGCATCATCGCCGACTAGGTGAGGATATATGGATGGCGAGAGTACCACTCATTTGCTTTGACGTGGTTGAGTGGCATCTCCTCGATCGTGTCCTCCCAGTTTGGTCGGTCCAGCCGTCGGGATCGGTGACACCGAGTGGCGGTTGCATGCGATCGATAGACGTGGCGAGCCAAGATCGACTGGAGTGTGCATCATCTGCGATACATACAGTTGTGGGATGCCCGTCGCGACACTATTGTACAGGCTGACTGGAGCGATGGAGTCCTCCCCTCTCCCGACCCTTACATGTTGTGGTATCGGCGACATACACACCTACTTGTCGGTAATCCGAGCCACATGTCCGAGGCCGGATATCAGGGAGTTGGGCCTTCTCTCGAGGCATTGGTGAGTATCGTACTATATGTCAGATAATTGTTAATATCATAATTGATTATTTTTAGTCAACTATAGCCTAATATATCTGATTTTGTGTTCAGGTGGTTCGAGCTGGGAGGTCATATCACTTGGCTGAGGACGCCATTTTCAGACGTGATGGACAGCTTGGTCTGCAGGCCCTTGTAGAGATCAGAGAGTTATTGTACGAGGGGATCCAGCATGCCCATCGGGTAGATCGTCTGCATTTTGGGGACTACGGTGTATCCAGTGCAGCAGCTGCTCCAGACACATCAGTCCCGTCCACGTCAGTGCCTCCCACTTCAGCGCCAGCCACATCAGGTCCTTCGACTTCAGTCACCCCACCGCATGATATCCCATACATTTCTCCATATTCCCCACACGTACATCTTACCCAGCATGCTGACCCTGACCCTGATTGGTCACCGCCCCGCTTCATGCATGATGTTGTTACCCCACCCACCCGCCATTCTGACCGCTTTCTGGTAGTACTTCGACCGCGCCCCGGTTCATTGATGATGTTGTTACCCCACCCACCCAGTTACCACCTACTTATATGGGGACTACTTCGACCGCGCCCAGCAGTACACATCATGCAGCAGTTCTCACTGACATCTCCCAGATTGATGATGAGGCCCATATTGAGCCCCCCCCCCAGAGCGCGAGTGAGAGGCCGAGGTTATGGTCGTGGGGGACGTCGCGGCCGAGTCTGGCAGAGGCAGAGGTCGGGGTCCAATTGCAGATCGTGATCTGATTGCAGCAGATGAGAGTGGGAGTTTCACACCACAAGAAGATCTCGATCTGCAGCACATGCAGGATCGGGGCATCGATCTGAGGAGGGGGTCACACTCCACAGGCTCCACAGCAACATGGAGGGCCGCATGGGAGGAGGAGTGCGGATATCCACACAGTCTACCGTAGGAGACCGAGGAGGGAGATCCACGGTCGGGGTTGTGGGACTGGGGGCAGGTTAGGGCATTAGCGGTTGCGAGATGGACTATATAGGTTTTTTTTTTTCTATATTTTTGTTTTTATGTGTCAAACATTTACAGTTGATGTAAGTGTCATACTTATTTATTCACAATTATAATTTCACAATTTTTTATTCTTATTTATATTGGTGAATCACACAAATCTCTTTCACATCTCTACCCCTCTCTCATTATCCGTAGTCTGTGCATTATTTATAGTAATTTACGATTTTTCCTCAAAGTTACAAATTGAGACAACCATTTATAAAATTGAAGTTTAAATAAATTTGATACAACCATTTATGTTTATTTTTAGGAAAACATAAATTATAAACGCGTTTGGTTTGAACAAAACGTGTAAAGAAGCTATAACAAATATGTTTGTTCAAGGCTAAAAATAATTGAAATATCTCGCTTCATTGATAAGTCATGGATAAGCATTACAAATTGCATGCATTACAGAAATGCCCTGGGCGTTCATCCAAACAATTTCATTCATTATCATCATCATCTGACATCTCAATATCAGATTCATACATAACATCCATGCTCCAGCGTAGTAGTACTGGTGTGCATCATCCATTAACCCATCTTCGGCACGCTCATTTGCGGTCTTCATTAGTTCGGACCTTTGCAAACGTTGGGTCATGCGATTAACCTCGTCGCGGATACGATGCAATGCCCTTTGCAACAACTGTGGAGTGTCAGTTGGCATACACATGGCTAACCGGCGAGGAAATTTAAGATTAACTTCACGGCATAGCTCAACGAGAACGTTTGCTCGAGTTTTGCGAAATTCCCACTCAGCTCTCATGGTATTGACGGTGGCACGTGAGTAACGCAAATTTGGATTTAATGGGTATTGAAATTCATCTCCATCTGCAACCCAATAGCGACCCATTGCTGAATATAGATCAACCAATCGTATATGTCATGATGATATCGATAGAAATAGGCGTAAAACTTTTGTTGTGGTATGCTCGATATTTATACCATATATACACATGGTAGATGTATGTATGCATGCAATTATTGTAAACAACTATGACAACTATGCATTAGAGTTGTCACGTCAACTTTGATGACCGAACAACGATCACATGCATGCCATCGACCTTATCCGGGCATTCGGCCGTCAGACTCAACTTTTGTCAAGTCATGAACGAATCAAAGGCCCGTAGCATCGGCTATTGTGCCGCAGTATAAAGGATGACTTTGTACATTGATGCAATGATGCATGTCACTTTATGCAAGTGCAAGAATGCATGTGACTTTCTCGACTTTGCCATGCTTGTATATCGTTGTACTGCTTTCACATTACGTGATGCATGTGACTTCGCATTGCAACTTAGATGCTTTGTTTTTTCTTTACATTTAGAATTCATCCGAGTGACATTATTACGACCGTGAAAATAAGCGTAAAATGCTATTATGTTGATAAAAAACATGATGGGCGACTTGTGTAATGACAATGAAAATTGGAAGACTGTGAAGTTAATTAAATGAAAATCGAAAAAATATAGGCACCAATGTTCCAATCGTGTTTACGAAAGTGACCATGTTATTATGTTGGTGAGAAAACAAAGGATAATTTATTTGACAATGCATTTTGTTTTATTTGACAATGCAGGCTCAAATATGAAGGATTGCATTGTCATTCTGCGGGCCTGCAATTTTCTACGCTTATATTCGACAACCACGCCCGTGACTATATCACGTACACAAAGTCACGGGTAATCAAAATTACATGAAATGAATAACAACAAATAATATCACGTGTATCACTTATTCCATAACGCCTAGCACCACTATGATGTCTATAAATACCCCAAAGATGATGTTTGTTGAAGTCATAACAAAAGTAATATATATACAATTACTATTATTATTATTTTTTTTGTGTTATTAACAATGTCTTCAAGAGGTGCAGGAAGTTCACGCCAGCAAAGAAATTCGAAAGTGTGGCTGCTACCTCCATTTACGTATGACTACAAGAGCGAAAAGGACTCGAGTCCGGAGGATTATTATGCCGTATCCGAAGCGTAATGGGCGTTCAGGGTAACGGAGCAAGAAGGATTGTATAATGATCTACGTAACCTTGGGGCACCGGTACCTCATCGTCGTTCATTGACCATGCCTAGACGAAATGTGAGTGACTATGAAAAAGCAGTTAGCAGAATTAAGAATATAGCGACCCCGGTCTTTTCCCATTTGATTATTGTATCCGGACTTAGGTTCCGTAGATCCTAGCATGGTTTAATTGTTGTTGTCGTTCTTTAATTTCTCATTTGGAATTATAGGATGTTTTGGGCAGGTCTGTTTCAAGTTGGTTGGGTTCGGAAACCAAATCTTGCGGTCCAGTTTTTGAGTTCGTCGCTCGAGCGAGGGCTTGGTCGCTCGAGCGAGGGTTGAGTTTTGTCTCTAGTGGTTCGAGCGAATTTTCGCCGAGCGGCGATTGCGTCTAGTCTGCACTGAGCAGAGTGTCTTCGCCGGCGATCTTTCCTTCGCCGAGCGAGCTAGGTGTATGTTTTGAGTTCTTCGCCGAGCGAGCATTCTGTCGCCGAGCATGCTTCGCTGCGCACTAAGCATCGAGTTCTTAACTCGAGCGAGCTTTTCTTTTGCTCGAGCGAGTGTTTATTATGTCTGGTCGCCGGCGACCATGTCTTCGCCGAGCGACTGCCCAAGATTTAAACGCAGCAGCAGCTTTTAAAACGCCCTTTTTCACAATTTTGATCCAGAAACCCTAGTTCCGAGTTTCGTCTCTCTCAACTCATCTTTTCCTTGGGTTTGATCTATCTAGAGGGCGCTTCTAACCTAGTTCCTTCATTAATAAGGTAGAGGAGAGTGAGGGCTGTGATTTAATCGGAGAAATTGTTGATTTGGAGCACTTGGGGTTTTGAGCATCATCTTCTTCTTCATCTTTTGGGTTCTTCTGTTTAAGGTAGGGATTTCCTACTCCATTTATACGCTTTAATCATAAGTGTTGGTATTTTGGTATATGGGGGGGGTAGTTTGGTGATTTTGGGAGAAACCCTAGGTTTTGACTTAGATTAATTTGTGTAATTAATTTAAGGGAAGTATGTGGAATTGAGTTTAATTCATGAAATTGAGGGATTATGGGATAAATTGATGTAGTTGGATATTTAATTACTTATGGAATTAGGATTGTATATATTGTATATTTATTTCTGCTTAGAAATAATTGTTTGGGCTATCGGTGGAGGATGGCCAGTGATTGTTGTAGAACTTGCATGTGGCTTAGGTATAACTGGAATTGAGTCAACTATTTGGTCATTGAATTATCTGAGAACATTACTTGTATTGATTATGTGTTGTATATTGCAAGTATTGATTATGTTGCATTTGGTTTTGGAGGAGATAGGGGATGGACTCCCGGTTTAGGGGAAGAAAGGGGATGGACTTCTAAGCCGAATTTGTTGGGGGGTTTAGGGGAAGAAAGGGGATGGACCTCTAAACCAGATTTGTTGGGAGGAGAAAGGGGATGGACTCCACTAGCATCACATATATGTGCGCTATTTGTTAATAGAAGTATTTCTATTTATTGTTGATATGATACATCACCACTAGGTGTATCAGTTGGGAAGTATGGAAGTGAATGTGGTTGTGATTGATACAATACCAGCATGTATAGTTGTTATGTTATAGAGAGGTTTAACTTTATTTGTTATCCCTGTTAAAGCATTGAGAGATGGGATTCCCGTTGAGTTTTTGGCTAGGTTTTGAGCCATAGATGGAAGGTAAGATGTGCCATAGACAATGTGTCATAGGCAATATAGATATTCGTGTCATAAAAATTGTAATTGGAATATTGTGTGTTAACCATGTATCAGATGCTAATGCTTTAGTTAATTCTTATACTTGGTTTAGTATTTCTCTCTTGGTGTGGCTCACCCTATATAGAACTTCATTTTTCAGGTGCAGATGGTTCACTACCTCCAAGGACTTAGCTTGTGAGGAATTGGAACTCGAAGATTTGTTTTTAGTTTATTTGCTTTTATATGTAAACACTCAAGCCTAGGGCTTTATTTGTTTCTGAGTTAGAACTCATGGATTTGTGTCCAAGTATTGGCTTGGCAAGATGTAAGCCCGTAGGGCATTTATTTTAATGTTTTATTTCTTAAGACTCTGATGAATGGAATTATATTTCTTGTTTTTATATATTGGTGCATGTTAATATTATTTATTATGGGTTAATTTTGAGGGCGTTACAACTTGGTATCAGAGCGTACCGGGTTCGAATACTTTGGGTACGTGGGAAGTGATTAGTATCACAATGGGTTCGTCTCGTTTGATAGAGACTTAGTGTAATGATTGCATGCTTATATGATAACATGTTTATGTGATTATGTGGGTATGGAATGTAGTTTCGATATTGATTGGACCCTTGAGTCTCTGAAAGTCTTGTTGGAAAGGCACTTGATCAATGTTGTTTCCAACCGAACTTTAGTGACGTCTCGACTATCACTATCCGTAAATGAAATTGTGAGGTGCTTATGTGATTATGTGCTTACGTGGTGTGATTTATTGTTATCCAATGTGTTAGGACGCGAGTGTCATAGTTTTGGCATATTATTTAGAGTGCTAACGTCTTTGTTTCCTTTATTAGGATGTCGTGACGAGGACGAGGTCGTGGTAGGCGTGGTGGGCGTGCCAGCAAGAAGTGCCTATACCGGAGGAAATTCCATGTTCAGAGGGTGTTGTGCCAATGTGGCCGATGAGGGCAAGGGTATGGGCGCTTTGGCCCAAGAGATAGCAGGGGCATTTCAGCGCCGGACATTCCGAGGGTCGCGAATCCACCAGTGCGCCAAATTTCAGTTGCCGCAGATGCAGGCCTTCTTTTCTCGAAGAGGGAATTTTTCCGGTCTCAACCTAAGTGTTTGTAGGTGACCCTAGCGAGCCGCTTAAGGCGCATTTAATGGCTCGATGCATAACGAAAACGTTTGAGATGCTAGGCATCGAAGAAGAGACACTGAAGGTGACCTTGGCATCTTTCCAGCTAAAGGGGGATGCGGGTCAATGGTGGAAGTTCACTAAAGGGCGATTGAGGTACGGAAGGCGTTTGTTGACGCCAGAGAAGTATTTGTCTTCACCGCCCAGAGAAGTCGAGAGATCGATTCTGCCATCTTGAGCGAAACGGTTTATCGATGGCCGAGTTTGAGGCGGCATTCACTAGTTTGTCCAGGTTTGCACCCGACTTAGTAGCGTCTGAGGAGCGTGGTTGTATTGAGTTTGAGAAGGAGTTGAGGCGTGGCCTCAAGTTGAGAGATGTCGGGTCTATGATGCGGGATTTTGGACGTTTGGTTGATGCAGTTTCATACCGAGGTTATGATGCAGAAGAGGGGAAGGGCGAAGGCTCCAAGAGGAGTCGAGGGTCGAGTGATGGCAGGAGGCAGAGAGGTTTCACCTCAGCCTCGTGAGTAGTGTTTCTAGATCCACATTTCTTGTGCCCACTGCTAGTCGTGGGAAAGGCAGTGAGGGAGATATCACTTGCTTCAAGTGTGTCCAGCTGGGCCACAAGTCTTCAGTTTGTCCTCAAAAGCGAGGAGTGCAGAGGGCAGGATCTTCTTCGCCTCGAACTCAGAGCCAGAGTCAGGGTAGAGGCCAGTCGCTCTCTTGTTTCAGGCGGTCATCCGGCACTGAAGAGGTTCTCATTCATAGCTGAGTGGCACACCTCCTGCGTCTGGTTTGAGTTGTTTTCGATGTGGTCACCAGGCACTCAAGAGGTTTTGCCCACGTGAGTGGCACATCTAGTGCATCTGGTTTGAGGCGCACTGAGTCACCGGCCCAAATTGCTCAGCCTCGAGGGCTAATCAGGGGGCTTCATCGTCCCAGTCGGTGCAGCAGCCTTATGCTCCTAGGGGTGAGCAGGTTGATCAGAGGTCATCTGGGCGCGTGTATCTTTATCATGAGAATCTTGTACCATCGCGGTTGTGAGAGGTACCTTCTTTTTTTGCAATTCATTTGGTAGTGTTTTGATCGATACGGGAGCATCTCATTCTTTTGTGTCTGCTACATTTGCATCCATTTTGGAGTTAGAGTTAGCTCAGTTAGCGTCTCCTATTTGTGTAGTGTCACCACTTGGGGGTGAATTGATTTTGAAACAAGGTGTTAGGGGTTGTGATATAGAGGTCGATGATCATAGAATCCCTTTTTCTTTCGTGGTTATGCCCATGAAGGGCTTCGATGTTATTTTGGGTATGGACTGGTTATCGTCATACCGGGCATTTATTGATTGCTACCGTCAGAGGGTCACTTGTTGTACTGTTAACGGAGAACGCTTTCATTTTCTGGGGGATAGGGTTGGTAGTGTTTTGCCACCAGGGTATGATCCGCGAGGGCGAAGTCAGCTTAGTAGTCTCCTTGGGAAGCTTTGGACTAATGAGGATGTTGAGACCCAGATTGTGTTGCCGAGAGTAGTTTGTGAGTACTCGGACGTCTTTCCCGAGGATCTTGTTAGTTTGCCACCTCATCGAGAGATTGAGTTCTCTATTGACTTAGTGCCCGGCACGGCGCCGATTTCTATGGCACCTTACCGTTTTGCCCCTGCCGAGTTAGTTGAGTTGAAGGTTCAGCTCCAGGAGTTGTTAGATAAAGGTTATATCCGCCCTAGTGTTTCACCGGGGAGCGCCAAATTTTTCGTTAAAAAGAAAGGTGGTGCTTTGAGGTCAGTATAGATTATCGGAAGTTGAATCGGTTACTTAAGAACAAGTATCCTATGCCTCGTATAGATGATTTGTTTGATCAGTTGAAGGGTTCCCGTTGTTTCTCTAAGATAGACTTGAGATCGGGTTATCATCAGTTGAGAGTCAGGGAAGAGGATATTCCAAAGACGGCATTCCGTACGCGGTATGGCCACTATGAGTTTCTGGTGATGCCGTTTGGGCTCACCAATGCACCGGCGATGTTTATGGATTTGATGAACCGGATCTTCCGGGAATTCTAGATCGTTTTGTGGTCGTCTTCGTGACGACATTCTCGATTTTCACCTTCGGAGGAAAAGCACGAGGAGCATTTGAGAGTGGTGCTTGAGTTACTTAGAGCCCATAAGTCAGTATGCTAAGTTTGGGAAGTGTGAATTCGCTAGAAGAGGTGAAATTCTTAGGCCATGTAGTTTCGGGAAAGGAGTGTCTGCTGATACATCCAAGACCGAGGCAAAGGCAAGATTGGGCACAACCTAAGAGTGTATTTGAGATCCGCAGCTTACGATTGGCGGGTATTACCGTCGGTTTGTGAAGGATTTCTCGTGTTAGCTTCACCGTTGACTAGATTGACTCGGAAGGAGTCAAATTTGTATGGAGTGAGACTTGTGAAAAGTCGTTTCAGAGTTGAAGGTTAGATTGACCACCGCCTTGATTATTCCGAGAGAGGGTTGGGTTATGTAGCCATCGTGACGCCTCACGAGAGGGTCTGGGTTGTGTGTTGATGCAAGAGGGAAAGGTGGTTGCCTATGGCTCACGTCAGTTGAAGATTCATGAGAAGAATTACCCTACGCATGATCTAGAGTTAGCAGCTGTGATATTTGCCTTGAAGATTTGGAGGCATTATCTGTTTGGTGAGAAATTTGAAGTATTCTCCGATCATAAGAGTCTGAAATATTTGTTCACACAGAGAGACTTGAATCTGAGGCAGAGGAGGTGGATGGAATTTATGGAGGATTATGATGTCGAGTTGCATTATCATCCGGGAAAGGCCAATGTTGTGGCCGATGCCCTTAGTAGGAAATCTGTTGGTGACGCTAGTATAGCCATCCGAGAGTGGGAGATGTTGGGTGCAATTGGGGAGTTTGATTTGCTTCGGTGAATCCGCTGAGGTCGGCCTTGTTTTATTGTTGTGCAGCACCCTTGTGACTCGAGTGTTAGAGGCTCGAGGGGTGATCTTGAGGTAGAATCTCCGAGAGAAGATTTCCAATGGTAAGATTGAGAAGGGCTTGACGGTGTATCCCGACTGAGTGTGAGATACCAAGACCGTCTGCTTGTGCAGAGTCGCGGTCGAGAGGAGGTACTCCACGAGTTTCATCATTCGCGCCTTGCGGTGCATCCGGGAAGCACCAAGATGTATCGGGATTTGGGTCGCCAGTTTTGGTGGCGGGGTATGAAGAGAGATGTGGCAGGTTTCGCATCTAAGTGCCTTATTTGTCGCAAGTGAAGGCCGAGCATCGAGGCCGGTTTGTTGCAACCCTTGCCTATTGCCGAGTGGAAGTGGGAGCATGTCACTATGGACTTCGTTAGGGTCTTCCGAGGACTCGGCGGGTAGTGATGCCATTTGGGTGGTGGTAGACCGTTGACGGTCAACGCACTTCATTCCGATGCGTGTTAGAGATTCGGTAGATCATCTTGCCGATTTGTATATCCGGATATAGTGAGGTTGCACGGGTCCCAAAGTGGCGATCGCTTCAGATAGAGATCCTCGCTTCACCGCCAGTTGTGGCGAAGTTTGCGAGTGCTTTAGGTACTAAGTTGACTTTTAGCACGGCTTATCATCCTCGGACCGACGGGCAACCGAGCGTATTATTCAGATCCTTGAGGATATGCTTGGGGTTGTGTTCTCGACTTTAGTGGGTCGTGGAGAGGCACTTGCCATTAGTGGAGTTTGCCTACAATAACATTTCGATCTAGTATCGGTATGGCACCATTTGAGGCCTTGTATGGCCGAATCGTAGATCTCCGGTTTGTTGGGCCGAGGTGGGTGATGCACCTTGATAGGTCCGGAGTTAGTGAGGGAGACGACGGAGAAAGTTGAGCTTATCCGTAGGAGACTTGTTCTGACCGTAGTCGCCGAAATCTTATGCCGAATCGTAGGAGGAGACCTTTGGTGTTTGAGGTAGGGGATCATGTCTTTCAAAAATCTCACCTAGGCGAGGTTTAATGAGGTTCGGGAAGAGTGGGAAGTTGTCCCTCGGTTTATTGGTCCCTTTGAGATCCTTGAGAGGATTGGCGGTTGCTTATCGCTTAGCTTTGCCACCGCAATTGTCCGGAGTTCATGACGTGTTTCATGTGAGTATGCTTCGGAAGTATGAGCCAGATCCGTCACATGTACTGGATTGGACTGATTTAGTTGTTGATGAGGATGTCTCATATGAGGAGAGACCAGTTCGAGTCTTGGATAGGCGGGATCAAGTCCTGCGTGGCAAGACTATCCCTTTAGTGAAGGTTTTGTGGAAGCATCACGGAGTGGAGGAAGCCACTTGGGAACGTGAGTTAGAAGTCCGTGAGAAATATCCGGATATGTTTATTGATTTGTAATCTTGTATCTAGATTATATAATATTGTGGAACTTGAGCATTTTATATATGTCTTAAGTTGGAAAACATTGAGAATGTTTTGGTTTTGTGAGATTAATTTAAAAAAAAAATTTGTTTTGGAAGTTTAGTGGAACATTGCATATGTTGGTTTATTATTGAATATCATGGAATTGAATATGATATGAAAATGGGAATCTTGTATTTCAAAAATGTTAAATTTGAAAGGAAATTGCATACTGTTAATGCAGGCTGAAAGATATACTGTTTTTGTTTATATTGTGAGATGCCTCTTGATAAAGAGATGAAGTGACCCTATTGGCTCAAGTTGTTTATTGTTGTTTTATATATCATTGGGAATGAAGAAAAACTTGTTTTACAAACTCATGCTTAATTTCGGGACGAAATTCTTTTAAGGGAGGTTATAGCGAATTCCGGTCTTTTCCCATTTGATTATTGTATCCGGACTTAGGTTCCGTGAGATCCTAGCATGGTTTAATTGTTGTTGTCGTTCTTTAATTTCTCATTTGGAATTATAGGATGTTTTGGGTGTCTGTTTCAAGTTGGTTGGGTTCGGAAACCAAATCTTGCTGTCCAGTTTTTGAGTTCGTCGCTCGAGCGAGGGCTTGGTCGCTCGAGCGAGGGTTGAGTTTTGTCTCTAGTGGTTCGAGCCAGAATTTCTTCGCTCGAGCGGGCGAGTGGGTCTAGTACAGACCTGAGAGCAGAGTGTCTTCGCCGGCGATCTTTCCTTCGCCGAGCGAGCTAGGTGTATGTTTGAGTTCTTCGCCGAGCGAGCATTCTCGCTCGAGCATGCTTCGCTGCGCACTGAAGCATCGAGTTCTTGGCTCGAGCGAGCTTTTCTTTGCTCGAGCGAGTGTTTATTGTGTCTGGTCGCTCGAGCGACCATGTCTTCGCTCGAGCGAGCCTGTCCAGTATTTAAACGCAGCAGCAGTTTTAAAACGTCCTTTTTCACAATTTTTGATCCAGAAACCCTAGTTCCGAGTTTCTTCTCTCTCAACTCATCTTTTCCTTGGGTTTGATCTATCTAGAGGGCGTTTCTAACCTAGTTCCTTCATTAAAAAGGTAGAGGAGAGTGAGGGCTTTCATTTAATCGGAGAAATTGTTGATTTGGAGCACTTGGGGTTTTGAGCATCATCTTCTTCTTCATCTTTTGGGTTCTTCTGTTTTAAGGTAGGGATTTCCTACTCCATTTATACGCTTTAATCATAAGTGTTGGTATTTTGGTATATGGGGGGGTAGTTTGGTGATTTTGGGAGAAACCCTAGGTTTTGACTTAGATTAATTTGTGTAATTAATTTAAGGGAAGTATGTGGAATTGAGTTTAATTCATGAAATTGAGGGATTATGGGATAAATTGATGTAGTTGGATATTTAATTACTTATGGAATTAGGATTGTATATATTGTATATTTATTTCTGCTTAGAAATAATTGTTTGGGCTATCGGTGGAGGATGGCCAGTGATTGTTGTAGAACTTGCATGTGGCTTAGGTATAATCGAATTGAGTCAACTATTTGGTCATTGAATTAATACGTAACATTACTTGTATTGATTATGTGTTGTATATTGCAAGTATTGATTATGTTGCATTTGGTTTTGGAGGAGATAGGGATGGACTCCTGGTTAGGGAAGAAAGGGATGGACTTCTAAGCAATTTGTTGGGGGTTTAGGGAAGAAAGGGGATGGACCTCTAAACCAGATTTGTTGGGAGGAGAAAGGATGGACTCCACTAGCATCACATATATGTGCGCTATTTGTTAATAGAAGTATTTCTATTTATTGTTGATATGATACATCACCACTAGGTGTATCGGTTGGGAAGTATGGAAGTGAATGTGGTTGTGATTGATACAATACCAAAGATGTATAGTTGTTATGTTATAGAGAGGTTTAACTTTATTTGTTATCCCTGTTAAAGCATTGAGAGATGGGATTCTGCTGAGTTTTTGGCTAGGTTTTGAGCCATAGATGGAAGGTAAGATGTGCCATAGACAATGTGTCATAGGCAATATAGATATTCGTGTCATAAAATTGTAATTGAATATTGTGTGTTAACCATGTATCGATGCTAATGCTTTAGTTAATTCTTATACTTGGTTTAGTATTTCATCTTTGGTGTGGCTCACCCTATATGGGAACTTCATTTTCAGTGCAGATGGTTCACTACCTCCAAGGACTTAGCTTGTGAGGAATTGGAACTCGAAGATTTGTTTTTAGTTTATTTGCTTTTATATGTAAACACTCAAGCCTAGGGCTTTATTTGTTTCTGAGTTAGAACTCATGGATTTGTGTCCAAGTATTGGCTTGGCAAGATGTAAGCCCGTAGGGCATTTATTTTAATGTTTTATTTCTTAAGACTCTGATGAATGGAATTATATTTCTTGTTTTTATATATTGGTGCATGTTAATATTATTTATTATGGGTTAATTTTGAGGGCGTTACAAAGAAGGAGAACAACAGAATGTTAATGCGGAGATGTCGACATTTCATGCTTCAAATTAGCCAATTTGAAATGGCGAAGCAACAGAGATTTGAGAATGGTTGAGCGAAATAATGTCTTAAACAATGAAAAATATCTCTCTGACTACTACATGTCAGATGAGGAATAAGAAATCAAACACCGTTATCTTTCATATGTTCAAGCATCGAGTGTAAGACAATATTGTTGTTGGTCTAACGTACGGATGTATTTCAAGTATTTCTTTTATGAACCTGAAGTTTATGAAATAACTACATTTCTTTCTACACATTTATGAGTTCATGACTTTCTTTATTGAATTGCAATTAGTTAATGAATGTTCTGGATCAATGAATGGATTAATGTATGTTCAATTATGTCAATACTTAAAACACATAAAATAGATCAGGCAACTCGGAGAAAAGGTTTCCTTAACTAGGGCTGCTGAAATAGGGATGAATTTACAACGAATTTCAATCTCCATCGGGGAAGAAGAAAGAGTCACCTTCTAATTCTTGAAAGTTCAAGAAAATGATGACTCTGGTAATGAATGAGGGGTTGACAGAAAGTAAACTCGGTGAAACGAACTACCGGCTTCAATATCACAAAAAACATAACAGGTAGGTCGGTGAATAGCTTCTCAAATGACAACAACAATTCAAATAGTCATACTTTTCAATGAAATACAAATAGTAGGTCGTAACATTACTGGCAGCATAGGTGGGATTCCCAACTCAGAAAGTCACATAGCAACAGTGAATTCACTGATTTACCTTACTGGCAGCATACATTTATTTTGTCCTTATATGCAGATGGATTGTCAAGTCATGTGACTTGGTGCACATGCTTTGGTTTTCTTAATTTTGTGCTCGTATTTTTTATTGTAGTGACAACTCATCTGTTATTGATAGATGTGAGATTCTCAACTCAGAAAGTCACATGGCAACAAAGTGAATTCACCGATTTACCTTACAACAAGATTGTTTTATTTTGTCTCAGATATCGCGAAATGGATTGTCAAGCCATGTGACTTGGTGCAGAGGCTTTGGTTTTCTCAATTTTTTGCTCGTATTTTTTATTGTAGTGACAACTCATCTGTTATTGATAGATGTGGGATTCTCAACTCAGAAAGTCACATGGCAACAGTGAATTCACTGATTTACCTTACAGTCAGCATTGTTTTATTTTGTCTGTATACGTAGATGGATTGTCAAGCCATGTGACTTGGTGCAGAGGCTTTGGTTTTCTCAATTTTTTGCTCGTATTTTTTATTGTAGTGACAACTCATCTGTTATTGATAGATGTGGGATTCTCAACTCAGAAAGTCACATGGCAACAGTGAATTCACCGATTTACCTTTACAACAAGATTGTTTTATTTTGTCCGTATACGCAGATGGATTGTCAAGCCATGTGACTTGGTGCAGAGGCTTTGGTTTTCTCAATTTTTTGCTCGTATTTTTTATTGTAGTGACAACTCATCTGTTATTGATAGATGTGGGATTCTCAACTCAGAAAGTCACATGGCAACAGTGAATTCACTGATTTACCTTACAGTCAGCATTGTTTTATTTTGTCTGTATACGTAGATGGATTGTCAAGCCATGTGACTTGGTGCAGAGGCTTTGGTTTTCTCAATTTTGTGCTCGTATTTTTTATTGTAGTGACAACTCATCTGTTATTGATAGATGTGGGATTCTCAACTCGAAAAGTCACATGGCAACAAAGTGAATTCACCGATTTACCTTACAACAAGATTGTTTTATTTTGTCCAGATATCGCAGATGGATTGTCAAGCCATGTGACTTGGTGCGAGGCTTTGGTTTTCTCAATTTTTGCTCGTATTTTTATTGTAGTGACAACTCATCCGTTATTGATAGATGTGGGATTCTCAACTCGAAAGTCACATGGCAACAAAGGAATTCACCGATTTACCTTTACAACAAGATGGTTTTATTTTGTCTGTATACGCAGATGGATTGTCAAGCCATGTGACTTGGTGCAGAGGCTTTGGTTTTCTCAATTTTTTGCTCGTATTTTTTATTGTAGTGACAACTCATCTGTTATTGATAGATGTGGGATTCTCAACTCAGAAAGTCACATGGCAACAGTGAATTCACTGATTTACCTTACAGTCAGCATTGTTTTATTTTGTCTGTATACGCAGATGGATTGTCAAGCCATGTGACTTGGTGCAGAGGCTTTGGTTTTCTCAATTTTTTGCTCGTATTTTTTATTGTAGTGACAACTCATCCGTTATTGATAGATGTGGGATTCTCACCTCAGAAAGTCACATGGCAACAGTGAATTCACTGATTTACCTTACAGTCAGCATTGTTTTATTTTGTCTGTATACGCAGATGGATTGTCAAGCCATGTGACTTGGTGCAGAGGCTTTGGTTTTCTCAATTTTTTGCTCGTATTTTTTATTGTAGTGACAACTCATCTATTATTGATAGATGTGGGATTCTCAACTCAGAAAGTCACATGGCAACAGTGAATTCACTAATTTACCTTACAGTCAGCATGCATTTATTTTGTCCGTATATACAGATGGATTGTCAAGTCACGTGACTTCGACCACAGTATTTGCTTTTCTCTGTTTTTTCAATGTATTGACAACTCATACCTTGTTCATATATGTGGGATTGTCATGCAGAGGCATCTTTCTAAAGTCGTTCATAACCAACTATATAAACGAGTAAAGGTGAAGACACAACCTTACAACTCATTTTGCCCTACGAAATTATCATTCATTTGCTTAAAAAAATTAGCATGGCTACATGGTTCATGGGAGGGACTGGGAATCGCAGAGGTGGTAGGAACTTGCAAAGGGGTGAAAGTTCACGACGAGGGTGGGGGAGGGGAAGTGGCGATGCTGAAGATGAAACACCATTTCCTTTGTTAGATGCCTCTTGTGCTTATCATGATAGGTTTGGGAAGCGACATTTTGTCATGCCCAAGTACTATCGAGATCCATGTGGTTTGGTGGAGGATCCATCAGAGAATCAAACAGATATGGTTATGCAAATGCTAGACTTCAAGTGGCCCGCACTATTTATAGAGCGAGTGCAAAATGAAAGATTATGTCGAAAGACGAATGAAGGTGCCAAAAGCACGCTCGCTGAGATCCAAAAGGAAGATCTGAAAATGTTGATCGACTATGTCAAAGACTACAACGTGAGATTTCTCAAATGGGCCGAGGTTGGCCCGCGATATGCAGCCTACTCATAGTTAAGAAGGATGCGTAAGAATGTAACGTAACCGGATGTTGCGGCTATCAAGGGTATCATGGAGGATCTGAACTTGTCTCGACATCGAAGCTTTCGGATTGTTCGGACTGAGCCACCTGCTGATTTAAGCGCGAATTAGGTGTTATGTTATGTTTATGCTTAAGTCTATGTTTATGTTTATGTTTATGTATTGTGTCTGTCAAATGTTACGGCTTTTAACATTGAGCTATGTTTATGTATTATGTTTATGTATTGTGTCTGTCACCCTTCGTCGTTGCTCGTCGAGCTGCACAGTGTGTGGGTGTACTTCGGACTGTAGAGCATGCATATCACATTCTAACACATAACAAAGACGAAACAAAAAAATAAATTTTCTAAATGAAAACGGGTACAACACGTTTTTACTAAACTGGTTTACTAAACTGATTTTTTCAATTACATTCTCACCTTCTAACCCAAAACAAAGACAAAAGAATAAATATATATGTATGTTTAAATGAAAACGGCTTTCGTAAAGCAAAAATAATTTTCTAAATAAAACATTCTAACTCAAAACAAAGACAAAAGAATAAATATATATGTATGTTTAAATGAAAATGGCTTTCGTAAAGCCAAAATAATTTTATAAATAACACATTCTAACCCAAAACAAAGACAAAAGAAAAAAAAAAATACATGAAAACGATTTTAGTAAAGCCAAAAAAAAATTATTAATTACATTATCACCTTTTAAACAAAACAAACACAAAACAATAAACAAAAAAAAAATTACATTAAAACAACTTCAGTAAAGACGAAAAAAAAAATTGAATTACATTTTCTAAATCAAAACAAAGATTTTGGGAAAAAATAAAAAATTTAACATGACAACGGCTTCAGTAAAGCAAAATAAATGAACATGATTGGCTTAATAATATCTAAATCAATATGATTTTAAAATTATATATATGAAAAATAGTATGTAAAATTAATATATGAAAAGAGGTTTTTTTCATATTATGTAAAATTTATGAATTACACATTCTAAATCAAAACAAAAACAAAAGAAAAAAATATATATTTTAACATGACAATGGCTTTAGTAAAGCCAATTTCAATTTTATAGAGTGTAAACATGTGGCCCATTTATGTTTTTTTCTTTTGTTTTATATTATTGCGTCTATTTCAAAAAAAATTTCTGTTAAAAATGCATAGCGTTTTCTTCCAAAAAATTATCTGTTAAAAGCGCTATTAGGGATAGCGTTTTATTCCAAAAAATCTTTCTGTTAAAAGCGCTATTACAAATAGCGTTTTATTCCAAAAAAATTTTCTGTGAAAAGCGCTATTAGGAATAGCGTTTTCCTGCGAAAATTTCTTGCCGTTAAAATCGCTATTAGCAATAGCGTTTTTCTGCCAACAAAGTTTTGTGCTAAAATCGCTGTTCTGAACAGCGTTTTATTATGGAAAAAATTTCACGCTATAAGCGCCATTTGTAATAGCGAATTCTTAATCAAAATCGCTATTTGTAATAGCGATTTTACTGTTCATCCAATTTTAAGCTCCTAACAGTAAAAGCGCGAATAGAAATAGCGCTTTAACTTAGTTTTGGAATTCCGTCAGAAGTTGGCCTAGTTTGGGAAATCCAATGCAAAAAAGGCTTATTTTGGGAAAAGCCTCTGCAATCTCTCTGCTTTTTTATTTTATTTTATTTATTTATAAATACTGTTATTATTATGGCTACACTCCAGTAGAAACTTTTGGCCTTGCTTGGAGAAAGGAAAAGGTTGTAATTTGACTGATTAAATGACTCATTTGTTCTTTGCGGACACCAAAGGCAATTTTGTAGGCGAAAACATTTATTGGGTTTCTATGAAATGAGGTTTTTAAAATACAGTAGGAAGTTTATTAATAAATTATATGAACAAAGAAGGTATGGAATGATGGAAGTCTTTTATTAAAATAATGATTTAAAAATGAGGTTTCAAGAATTGAAGAAACCCTTTTTATGTATAAAGATAATTTTCTTAGCAAAGTATAAACAAAATCAGAATGAGTACAAGAAACCTCAATTGGAACTTTCTCTATCCACACTTCAAACCATCTTCCAGTCATGATCATAGATCATTTCCAAGCATTTTGACATGAATACAAGCAGACTAAAAACTGCCCATCCAATCTTTAATATCAGCTCAGTAATGATATATTTCCAATAGATGAGAAATTTTCTTCATTAGGAGAGATTTATTTGGTTGAAAGTAAATATCCCTAAACTCAAGTTTTTGACAAAAGACAACTTTTTTTGCCCCAACTGCTCTAATGTGGTCCACAATAGATGCAATTTCAATTCTCACTGCTTGATTTCATTTCTTATGAAATCTCACAATGATATACCAACACGTGTCACTTCCATCTTTTAAATCTTCATAGCTCCTCCAAATAGGGACTTTACATCTCTCACTAGCCACTTGGCCTATCCACCACCAACAGTTTTTGCAAGATAAAGTCCGACAAAAATGTATATATATTCCTTTTTAAGTAGTTCACAAAATTCCATCATATACATTCACATCCCTTGCAGTCTGGCAGGCCTCATTATTTCTTTTGCACAAATGCACAAAAAATTGAATTTTGCATCTAAAATTTGTCTTTTTATAATATTTTTTAGTATTAATTTGTCAAAGATAATAGAAACGTTAATGTATGAAGTAACTGAGTTATTGAACATAAGTTAAAGTAATAAAGTTAAAAACATGTAATAAATTAGACATTTCATAAAAAAAATTAAATTAAAAAAAAAAAAAAAAACCTCTCATTCAAAATCAAGAGTTCTTCAAAAGTTGATAAAGCATCATTTATTGAAACTAAATAACGTTTGAAGCATTGGCCAACTAGTAGTATTTTCCTACAAAACGAAAGTTTTATGTGGAAATTAGTAACTCGTGATAGAACATCAAAAGACCTTCCAAGCAATCAAACTTTTTTTTTGGGTAAGTTATAAAATAAAACAACAAAATATACAGAATTACAAGGGGCATATCCCCCACGCCCTAGAACAAAGCAACCAAAGAAGCTAACACTATAAAAGAAAAACAAAGACCAACAAATAAAATAACTATACAAAATCAACACTAACAAGAAGAAGCACTCTAGCTCTAGGCCAATACGCAACCAAACAACAGCCACAGCAACCTGTTTGGGAAGAACAGCAGCAACAACCACCAACAACTAGATGGAGACCTTGCTTAGACAAATCAAAACAAAAAGGTGCACGAACTCAAAGCATCGGAGAAAAGGATAACCCATGCCCAACCCACAATGGAAAAGCAAAAAAACACTAGCTACAAAGCTAAGACAAAGAAAATGAGCTTGCCCAAATGGAAGCCTAAGAGGGCAATTTTGAAAAACCATTAAAATCCAATAGCCAAAAGCAAGGAACCAAGTAAAAGATACACCTACTCTAACTAAGGAAGAACACTCCATCCTCTTGTTCAGAACCACATATTAGGATAACATGATAAAACAATAAGGATAACCCCTTGCACCCCAAAGAATGGGTAAGCAAAGAAATCACCAAAATGTAAGAAAAATAAGTCCCTTACATAACCTGCAAGGATAAGACATCAAAAATCTCTGACAATAACAACTGGAAATAACCGAAGCAAAGCGTGAAGAAACAACAAAAGCAAAGAAGACGTATACGTATGCAAGAACCCACCAATGGCGAGAAGAGAATCCAAAGGTGCATAAACCCTTAAACATGAAAGCGAGTATATGTTCACATGCAATTACTGAAGAATCACGAGTTCAATGAGAGAAAAGTATGTGTTGAACACTTTGACAATTGCTTCTACAAATTTAAATTTAAATGTTTCCATCTACAAAATAGAGACAGAGACATAAAGTGAAAGGTAGAAAAAGAAAAAAGAAGTTGGTCCATTTAATATTCGATCAATGATTGAGATAAAGAGTTATAGGCAAGTTGGTCCATGTAACGCCCTAATAAAATAACAATATAATGTCCCACGACATTAAATAAATATCAACACATTCCAAAGTAAAAATCTTCCATTAGTATCAATTACTTGTACAAAAGGCGACATATGCAAGTTATATATTCATAAGCCCTAACCTTGAATCTATAGCATATGTCACATGTGAACGAACGTAAAGTAAAAGTTAAACAGATAACTAATGCTTTAATGACTACATCTTTCTAAGACAATATTTGGTTATAACAAACGTGAGTGTTAACTCAATACAGATAGAGCCCTAGGCTATTACAAAAATAATAATAATTACAACAAAGAAACAAAAATGAAGCTCTTGGCTTCAAGTCCTCCCATGCTATGTCCTTAGCGGAAGCATATCATTAGCATCTGAAGGTTGTTTTTCACATAGGGTGAGCTAGAGCCCAGTAGAGATATTCTAACACAATGTACGAATCTTAACAAAGCTACAAGGTGAATGCATATGCAATGCCACATGCCAAAACATTTTACATTTCTTTCCAAAGTCGTGCAATGTTAGATTATATCTCAATATGCGAAAATAACTTTTAACATCAGAAAACAGGGCAGTGGATACATGTACCGGGAATCTCTAGGCACGTGTTTGCCAATAGACTATACAAGTACTATCAAAGCCATTTTACCAGTACTAACCGGAAGGATCGATACTTAACCACGAGGGTTTCTAGACTTTCACTAAGGACACACAACCCAAGATAATACCACAACCACACTCCCTACCTAGATTCACCAAGGTATTCACCCATTTTTCTCAAAATAAATCCATTTTCAATGTTTAAGTATGCAACAATGCTTAATGCCATATGCATGAGAAATTAGTTTCAATTCACCTAATCCTCATGGATTTCTACAACAATTATATTTATCCTCAACCGATAACCCAAAACAGATATCTCTATTTAAACAAATAATTTCCCAGTAAAAGCATAATTCCTTCATTTTCAAATGGGAGTGATATTACATATCCAACTCCACCATTTTCCTCAACATCCACATTTGTTCCAAACTTACAATTCCATCATCATTTTCCATTTTCTTTCACAAAACCAAACATCCATGATTTTTGAACAAAACTCATTTCTTTTCCAAAATTGATTTTGAGTGATAAAATCCACCATTTCAACATAGCTCAACCGAAAACATATACCCACAACCATTTCCAATAGCTTATTTGAAAACCCCTCTTTTTAATTTCAAAAGCAAACCCTAGGTTTTATCCAAAATTCCCAAATCACTAGACTCTTCAATTAGACAAATAATTAAGTTAAAAACCATACCAAATGTTGAAGAAATCCCTACCTCAAGGTTAGAAGGCAAGAGAAAGCAAAGTTGAAACTTTGACGAAGCTGAAAATAAACTTTGCTCCGATTAGAATGAAACTTTAGGTAAGTTCTACATTTTTCTCCAAAAGGATAAGGGTGTAATAATCAATGGGTAATGTAGTATTTGAGGTTTAAAGACAAGTTCTAAAGAGAGAGAGTGAAGAATTAGGGTTTTAAAATGTTTAGAGAGAGAGAAAAATGAAAAACTGAACCAAAAAGTGATTTTTATAGACTGATACACGTGCAGACCGCTTGAGTAACCAAAACACTGCTTGAGCGACCAGACACAATAAGTGAGACTACTCGAGCGACCAAAGTGACCGCTTGAGCACAGAATGATACCCTCCCAGAAGTTTTATAGACCTAAAAATATATTGAGAGACCTAAAGGACAACTCGAGTCTAGGAATGATTGCTCATTCCTGAACTTGAGTGAAAAAGCCAAAATCTGGGCAACAACTCTTTTGAAAAACCAACTCCCAACTTTTTCCAAATGCAACAATGATACCCAAACAACCAAACTCAACGAGGGACAAGATAAATAAGGACATAAGCAACAATTCGACATATAGGTTTTCGGATTCAAAGCAAGAAATAAGTCGGGTTTAAACCAGAATTGTTATAGTCCATTTATAAAATAGTAATTATAATTTTATACCATTTTAATTATAAAAAAAAGTAAAAAAATTATATAGGACAACAAAAGAAACATATATATATACTTCTTTGTAGGAGTTAAATTAAAACATGTTAAAAATCATTTTCATTTTATCATTTAATTTTATTAACATTCTAAATTCAATGATATATAAAAGATTTAAATAAATTAATATACATTCAAGAAAATAAAAAATTAATCGCTTATATTTATTGGATTAAGTGGATGGGCTTGGAATTTGATTTTTTTTGGTCAAGCTTGGAATGGTTAGATTAGTCTCGATGTTGGGCCGAGTTTTAGATGACACATATCCTGGGTATTGCTCTTTTTGTTTTCCTATTATATTTTTTCCCCCCCTCGATTTGTCTTAGTTGTGACTCAGCTCTCTTCATTTCTTACTCAAATTCCTCTATTTCGCTCAAGTTATTGAACAATCAACATTGATAGTTTTTTCTCGTTGGATTCTTACTCTCCTAACCTTGATCACCTCTCTATACTTATGTGTCTTTATACGAGATCCTTGATTTTGTCAGTGCTCTCTCTATCTATTTCAACCCTATGATAGTTGATGTTACGAAATTTTGTGACTTAATTATGATATTTGTGGTTTCTAATAATGTTGAACAATTTTGTTATGCCAATTGGTGATGTAGTTACGTATTTTGTGTTTTATCTTATGAAACTTTGTGAATTGATTATGATATTTGTGGTTTTCTAAAAAGTTTAGGCTGTGTTTGGAGCAGCTTTGGAGACATGATTCTAGTGCATTTTTCAATGCTTTGTTTGGTTTAAATTTTCAAAAATTGATTCTAATGTCACATTTCAAAACTCATTTCAAATCATGTTTGGAGAGTAAAGAGTTTTTTGAATTTTGAATTTTGAATTTTGAAAAAAACGAATTGGGTCTATCTGGTCATCCTTCCGAATCTCCCATGTTATTTTTTTTATTTTTTTGGGGCAACTAGGACCTGTTATTTGAAAAAAAAAAAGGAATTTGTTTTTTGATTTTTTTTAACAAAAAGTAATATTTTTTTTTATATTTTAAATAAAAAAATTATAAATTTTTAAAAATTTTGTAAATAAAAAAAATACTTTTATCAATAATTATTTTTTTGCATTGAATTTAAAAAGAGTTTGGTTATGAGTTTTGAATAGAATTTTGAGTTGCGTGTTTGGTTATGAGTTATATAAGTTTTTGAATCAAACAACTTTGCTAATTTAAAAAATTAATTTCAAAAATTCAAAACTCAATTCAAAATCTTTTTCAAAATTCATAATTAATTTCAAATCATAATTTAACAACTCACAAATTCAAAATACAACTCCACATTCAAATCATAATTTTTAAACTTTACCAAACGCTACCATAGATATTATCGTTGCACCAGTTAGTGGTGTGCTTATACATTTTGTGATTGATGAATACAATACACAAAAATTAACTAATAATTTATATTAAAAACAAATTAAAATTTAGGATTTTAATTAATAAAATAAAAATTAATAATTTATTTTATTATAATACTCCAATCATGAATTTTTTTAATTGTACTTAAAATAAAAATTTATTAATTTTATCATAATTTTCCTCCCAAATAATTGTAAAAATTTGGAACAAACACCCAAAATTTTGTATTCCTCTTAATTTTTTTTTTTTTTTTTGACAATCCCTACACCTTTTCTTCAGCACTAACATTTTTGAGAAATTACTCTCTCTCTCTCTCTCTCTCTCTCCTTCCTATTCTGTTTTATCTCAGAGCCCTGATTTTAACCCTCTAGGTGTCACTCTCTCGCAAGAGATCCTACACTTCCTGCCATCGACTTAACCGCCTTCGTCTCCACCATCATGTCCAACTTAAACAACCTATTCGATAACTCCCAACCCGCTGCTGCGACGACGAAACCCTAGATGCATTCGAGCTCGATTACAAACTGGTATGAATGTAATTCATAATCGCCCAAAGCCCTTACTTTTACTGTTATTATCTGCAATTTGTCTGTGCTGAGAGGAATTTTTCAAATTTAGGGTTTTCAAGCAGAGGACATGAATTTTTTGTATGATTAAGTAAAAAAATCGAAAACCCATCTTCATGCAGTCCCATTTCCTTTGAAGAAAGGCTTCATTTTTTTGTAGGTGTAATTTATGAGATTATGTGATTTTGAAGACCATTTAAGCCTTAATTGTTTGTGTTATTGAATGTTTTGTGGTTGAATGAGTTACCGTCAAGGGTTAAATATGAGATTCATGCTGGAGTTCCGATAGAGAATTGCTTTAAAATACATTTATTTTCAGAATAGAATCATTTATTGTGGGATCTTAATCCAATTGTCAATTGGTGGGTTTGCAGAGATACATGCAGCAATACAATGAGGTGGAGCTTTCAGCTGTTGGAATGGGTTATCTCTTACTTTTATAGTTCAATAACATTAAAATACTTGTCAATTTCTGTGTTTTTTTTATATTTTTAGGTAGGGTTTAATTTATGTTATACAACTCAATATTTATGTTAGTATGTACCAAGCATAGCTTCATTTCTTTTATGATGCACAATAGCAATCCATATTCTTTATATCACATTGGTTATAAGTGCCCATCATAGGTTCACTTCTTTTTGTTTAATAAATAGACAATTTTTTTGGTTAACTTGCTTGATTATATTTTTGCCACTCCAAGTTTATAGAGAGAATTGGTGCCCCTGATTAAAAAATTACAATACAGCCAACAAATGGGGTCATTCCTTACTATAGTTATTGAAGGAGGTCACCTATATACCTAGCTACCCCTCAGTCGAAAACTGTGCAATTTCATGCCCTTCTGTTTTACCAGCTGTAGTAATCAGTGACTTTAAACTGCTGGAACTTGTGTTCAGAAACAAATGGTTTCTTTGAGTGCTGAAGTTGATGCATAATTGATGGAATTGAAGTAAAAACATAGGAAACCCCATTCAAATAGCTGAAATGTTGATGAATTGATTTGTAGACATTAACATGAATGAATCGATTTACAGAAACTATGGAGTACAAACTAATGGTTTGAAATGTTGATGTGGTCTGAATTCAGTATATAGAAGTCACGCCAAAGTTGAATTATCAATAAATTAAGCTATATATTTGATTTGGTTTTATCCTTTTGACTGGATTGGTTTGAGTTAGGATCCATTACAAGTTTCGTGCTAGATATGAACTTGTCATCAATGTGCAATGACAGTTGTGCATTGCCTTCATTGCACGATTAACGTGAACTGTAAGCTTAACGAGGTATACTAGAACTTGAGTGATTTTTTCGATCTATATTATCTAAAAATCTAAAACCTTAAATTGATTTTTTTGGAGTATTATTGTCTCCATCGATGGTGTTGGTCGTTTTATTTGCTTTGTAGAACCTCGCATTGATGAAGAAGATGAGATCTCTTTTTTGTTTTTGTTAGCTAGTTTTGTATTTTGCTCTTTTTTTTTTTGGTTTTGTTTTATTTGGGTTGAAAGCTTTAGTTTGTTTGGTAGTTGAGATAATGTGAAGGTGTAGAAATTAAAGTTGTGGATGTGCTTTAGTTTGTTTGGTAATTGAGGCCATGTAAAGAAAGTGTAAAATTTAAAATTATTGAATTGGTGGATGTGTGATCCTTTAATTTGGCTTTAGTTTTTGGAAATTATTCTTTCTTGTTTTTATTTTTTATTTTTTTTTCATTAATGCTTGTGGCTCGCAATAGTAACTTTGGTTATTTGCTCTTAAGGAACCACAAAACACACCGAGTCATTCAATGTCTCTCAACTACCACAGCGTAAATTATGTTGTAAAAGTTGTAGTAATCAGTGACTTTAAATTGCCGGAACTTATGTTTAGAAACAAATGTTTCTTGGAGTGTTGAAGTTCATGCATGGTTGACGGAATTAAAATTTTTATTATATTTGAGTAAAAATATGATTGTTTGACTTTTGGTGAAGGATTTTGTTCAACCTTGATTTGGTTTAATTTTGCCTCTTCCTTGATTGGAGCTCACTTTTAGCTCTTTAATCATCAAATTTAAATATGATAAAAGAAGTGAAGCATTGGAGATACTCTTTGGTAAAAGTGATTTGAAGGCTAATCCTTTTCATATCTAGTTTGAATTTCTGAGAGTGGTATGTAACTGAATTTCATATTTGCCCTTTTGTTGGTTGAGTGGAAGTGCCACGCATCGAGTAGGTGAATATCTTCCTTTTGCAATATTAATTTCAATTTTTGACTATGTAATATATATATATATAACCAAACCAAACTAAACTAAGCCTTAAGTCCCATCAAATGGGGTCAGCTATATGAATCCTTATTCTTCACGCGCCCTATCAAAGGCCATTTCGTTAATTAAATTAAGTAGATTCATATTTCTAGTTATAACGCTAGCTAACGTTAATCTAGGCTTACCCCATCTCGTAACACTTCAATCTATCGTTACAGCATTGCATCTCTTCACTATTGCCTCTATCGGTCTCCGTTGAATGTGACCAAACCATTTCAATCAATTCTCTCTCAACTTATCTTCTATCGGTGCTATTCTTACCCATTCTTGAATACACTCATTTTTAATTATGTATTGTCTAGTCTTGCCACACATGCACCTGAGCATCCTCATCTTAGCTATATTCATCTTATCTACATGTTGTTTCTTGGTTGCCTCACACTCCATCCCATACAACATCGCTGGTCTAATAGCCGTTCTATAGAACTTACCTTTTAGTCTAGTGGGTATTCGTTTGTCGCATAGTATCTCAGACGCACTTCTCCACTTACACCATCCTGCCCCGCCTTAATCCTATGGCTACATCCGTATCAATCTCCTCTGCTGTTCTGATAATCGACCCTAAATAATGAAAATGTTCGCTCTTAGGCAGCTCTTGGTTCTCAATCTTCACTTCTCCTCTGCTTTCATTATTACTGTTACTAAATTTACACTCCATGTATTCTGTCTTAGTTCTGTTTATTTGGAATCCTTTAGATTGAAGAACTTTTCTCAAAATCTTCAACTTTGTGTTAATTCTTTCTCTAGTCTCATCCACTAGCACAATATTGTTTACAAAAAGCATACACCATGGCACGTCATCTTGAATATTTCTCGCCAATTCATCTGTAACTAAACCAAAAAGATAAGGGACTTAAGGTAGTTCCTTGGTCTAACCCTACAGTGATAGAAAATTCATTTGTCTCTCCAGCAGGCGATCTAATAGTGGTTACTGCCCTTTCATACATGTTCCTAATCACATCAATGTAACCTTTGTCATCCCTTTCTTCTCTAACATCCATCATATTATATCCTAGGGCACTCTATCAGATACTTTCTCAAGGTCGATAAACACCGTATGAATGTCTCTTTTCTTTTCTCTATACTTTTCTATTACTTTGCTCAAAAGGTAAATCGCTTCCATTGTTGACCTGTCCGGCATAAATCCAAATTAATTCTCTTAACACTTTTGTTATATCTCGCAATCGGCATTCCATCACCCTCTCCCTCGCTTTCATTATATGACACATTAGCTTGATTCCTCTATGGTTGCAATTCTGGACATCTCCTTTATTCTTATAGATTGGTACTAAAATAATTTTCCTCCACTTATCCGCATGTTCCTAGTCAACAAAATTTTGCTAAACAACCTAGTCAACCAAGCAACTCCCTTTTTACCCAAACACTTTCAAGCTTCAATAAGGATATCATCAGGTCCCTAAGCCTTATTTGATTTCATCTTCTTAAGTGCAATCTCCACTTCAAAGTTTCTAATCTTGTGATAGAACTTATAAGTCTTGGTTTATCGTATGATCGGGTCAGCTTTCTTCCCCTATTGCCGTACCTCCATGTTCCTCATTTAATAGGTTCTCAAAATAGTTCTTCCATTTTTCCTTAATCTCTTCATCCTTCAGTAATACCTTAGAATCCTCACTCTTGATGCACTTAACTTGATTAAAATCTCTTGTTTTCCTCTCCCGTATCTTAGCAAGTTTGTATACCCTCTTCTCTCCTTCCTTACTATCTAGTCTAGTGTGTAGGTCATCATAAGTTTTCAATTTAGCCTTTCTCACCACTTTTTTGATCTCCTTATTAGCCAATCTATAGCTCTTAAGGTTTTTTTCGGTTCTATCCTTCTGCCACTTTTTAAAGCACTATTTTTTTGCTTTAACTACCGCTTGAACCTCTTCCCTCCACTACCGCTTGATTGTTGCACGTGTTATAAAATGCTAAAATGTTATAAAGAGAGGCCCACAACAACGTGGAATTGTGGAAGAACCACAAGTTAAAGGAGAGAACTCGTTTGATCTCTTATTTATTTATTTTTTCTAGGTGTGCATTAAATTGTTGAATTTTTTCCAAAATTTGAATCAAGCCTCCAAAATTTTTCCCTAAAAATAAATTCCCTTGTAATCTTTAACAAAACCCTAGATTCTCTCAACTCTCTATCTTTATTCTCTGTATAGAACCGTTTCTCACGGTTTCCTCTCACCTCATCCCATCCGTCCATTCCCTCTCAGTCGACAGAGGGATTCCTATGGTGGTATGGCAGTTTAATGATTGTTTGTTGGTGTTTCTGCAGCAATTTTCTTCATCCTGTTCTACCTACAATTGGAAGTTGCCACCACCGTTCGATCAACAATGACCATTTCGCCACCGCCAACCCCAACCCCCAACCCCAACCCCTGTTACGACCTCTACCCAGCAGCAGCAGGTAATTCGATTTATCTTTGTCTCTCTCTATCTCCCTCTCCTTTCCCAGATTTCTAAAGCTTAGCTATATTTACATTTTCTGCAGTAGCTACCATCTCTAGTTGATGGATAAATGTGGTTAGGTAGATCATACCCCGTTTACCGTTTTCCTAAGGTATATAACTTTATGTTTTGGTATATTTGGTTAATGTGTTATTGTTTTGCTTATCTAAATCTCTCTCCCTCTCTCTCTCTCTCTATATATTTTTTTTGTGTCAGCACTCTAATTTATATGATATTTTATTTGTATTGTTATTCAGCAAAACACATTTTCATTTTTGGTTTTGAAGTGTAATGTCTTTGTTTTCATCCCCTGCAAGTGAGAAGAATGACTTAATTTGGAGCGTATGACAACATGCTAATTCAAGTGTGATTTTGAAACATAAATTTCAATAATATTGAAATGTGTAGTTTGGATATGATGTCCTTTGTATTATTGAGAATGTAATTAATCTATTAATGAATATTGAAATTGTTGTTGAATTTTGAAATCTGATATCTAAATATTTGAAATGTATATGAATTCCAGCTATGAACTTTTGTCAAGTACTTGGTATATTGTGGGATGAATGGTGTCGCTAAACTCATGTGAGCACATTAGATCTCTGTAACTCATTATCACATAAGTCAACCATTACTTACATTGGTGCTATTTATATAAAAGGTAACCATTGAATTCACAAAGGCCAACGCGGTGGGTCCAACATGCTTATTTTTTTTAATTATCTAAAATTGATTGTCTGTTTTTGTAGCTAATTTTGGTTACTAATTTAATTATCTTATGATTTGTGAATAACAATGTCATGGTGGTTGGTCAATGACATGAGATGGTAGTTGGTTTTGATTGGGGTGATATTACGTTGGGAGTGCCTGGTGGGTGGGTGGTTTTGGTCTTTATTGTGTACATCTTTGGGCTTCTTTGGCTAATTTGAGTTTGGTTTATTTTCTTTGGGATCAATGTACAAAACTATGTGTTTTTTTTTACCCCACCATTTTAAAGCATATAGATAGGAGTTTGCGTTATCACAAATTAATAGTGGCATGAAACGAAAGCATTCTATGTTGGGAAATCATTCTTGGGTTTTGTGTTCATTTATCAAAAATTAAGCTATGATTTTATTTATTTATTTTACTTTTGTAGTTATATGATTAATTTAATGAAATTTTTGTTGGAACTCCCTTTATTGTAACTTTTTACTAGCATAACATAAATAAAAGAAATTATTAGCTCCAATCTTCTAATTATTCGAAGGCCAGATGATGACTAAAGTACTCTCCCATAAAACTAACCATTGCACTCTAGTATCTTGTTAACAAAAATATATTTGATTCATTTAAAAATTTTAAAATATGATAATTTTGGAGGCGAAGGTGGATGTGGTAGTAGGGTGGTAGCAATGGCGGTGGTGGTGTAGGGAGTGATAGTGGTGGTGGTAGAGTATTGATAGTAGTGGAGTTGAAATGGTGGTAAGGAGTGGCGACGATGATAACGGTGGTGATGGTGGTTGTGAAATCGGTGGTCTTAGTGTAAGACGCGGTATCTGTTGTCCAATCCATTTGAATCCAATTGTAATTGAGTTTCTAGGATAAAACTCAACCCAAGCTCAAGGATGAACTCATGGAAAGATCTAGTTTATGGGACCCTTTTTGCTATAATGTGTGTAATTTCTTATGTATGATTGGTTTTGTATATTATTTGAACATTAGGAAAAGGACTAACAAGGCACTTCAAATCAGAAAAAATATATGCAATTAGTCCAACAAAACAAACATTAATCATCTTACAACCTCTTGAGGTTAAGGGTAAAGGGGTAATAGTTCAAATCTGGTTTCAGGTTTTCAGTTTTATTTATTATTATTGTTATTTTTTTGTTTTGGTTTGGTATGATGCTTCAGATTGAATCCTCCAAATATCATTACAAGAAGTGGGTTTACAATTTATTTATCAAAAAAAAAAGAAAAAAGAAGTGTGTTTACAATTGATTGATTTAAAAGTTCATAGTTTGGGGAAGGTTTATAGTTTAATTTAGATGAAGTAGTTTAATTCACAATTAACAAATTCTTGGAATGGAAGTGTTTGGACTGATCGAAGTAATTTTAGTTGATAACATCATTGTTCTTCATCTTACATCTCTACATGTAAAGGCATTGCATTTTGCTTTTCTCTTTTCTTTTTCTTTATTTTGTTTTTTTTTAAAGGTTCCTACGATTAGAATTGTTTGCCATTTTGTGATTTTTGATTTACAGGTGTGGTGTAAGCACTTTGAGGCAGCAAGAAAAGGCGATCCCCGGGTGATCACAGCAACAGATGCAGTTCACACCGCTGGCAAACGAGGAAAACAGAAAGGTCCAGAAGAAATGAAACAAAAGAGAAGGTTAAACTTGAAAGAGAGATGAAGGAAGGCCCCTACTCATCTATCTCACGATCCTGGAAACATCAATGGGATGTATACTTGGGCAGCACGACGAGACAGGAAAGGAGGAGCAGGTCATCTATTTGATGAATGAGTTATAGCTATAAAAGGTAAAACCATAAGTTGATTATAGTTGCAGTTTTTTATTTTGTTTTTATTTTGTTTTTACAAACCAGTAACTAAGTTTTGTCATAACAACTTTTATGGTATTACTTTTTTGATTAAAAAAAAAGGAGTTTGACTATAACTTTTGTTTTTATCTCTACTTTTGATTTAATTTTAGTTACATCTGTGCCAAGAGATTTAACTGGATCACGCAACCCCACTAGCATTGTATTCAAGTCCAGTTCTTCGTTTGTTGCCTGCTAACTGTTAGTAAAAGAGCGTTGTGTATTATTTTTTGGTAGAGAATGATGATTTTGACATTATCTCAAGTTTTTTCGCTATATGCTCTACTGAAAAGAAAACTTGAGCCAAATGGGAAACTCTCTCAAAGGTGTTACATGTAAGAAATTATAATGGTGATGATGACTTCATCTTTTTGGTTCATATTGTTTGTTGCAGCTAATAATTTGTCATGTGCATTGTTTGGTATTTTATTTTAATTTTAATTTTTTAGAATTGTAGAGTACATGCTGGACAAATTCGCGCCCACTGCTGTCTTTTCTCTCATGCTTTTTCCTTCTCCCACCCTTAATCTCTCTCACCTTCCACACTAGACCTCCTCTCTTTAGTTTCTTCCTTCTTCTCAGATCCACTCTTCCTCTCTCTTACCCTCTCTCCCACCACAACTCACCTACGCCCTTCCCTACTCCGTTGCAAGTGGTAATTTTATCGAGCATAAGGTAACCTTAAGAACATTATCATAGCCCTGCGATTTTTTTGGAGTTCTTGAAGTGGTATTTTTACCTAGTTTTCTTGTTTAAATCTTCATTTTTATATATTTTGTTGACATTAGAAAATGAGTATTAACATTGATTACGATGTTAAAGTTTTCACATCGCTTAAACTTTGGAGGTCAAGTGATTGCATAGTAATAAGATTTTTTTTTTCCTGGTTTTAGAACATTAGGAGGCATGATAGCATGATCGATTATAATTTTTATTTGAACAACTAATTACTGTTGGCCAATCCATCTAATTGATTGGTGAATAGATACTTTTGCGAAATGTTAGATGTGCAATCGATTAGTTAACTAATTTTTCTAACTTGTAGAAAAGTGATCTTGGGTCTTTACAGTGCCGGTGGTTGCCAATATTATAATAGGATAAATGGCTTCAGAACCCATGCATCATCTCCAATTCATGTATCATTACTTAAATCGTATATATATTATGCCTTTTAAGCGGATTTTTATGGATTACATAAATACTCCCTCTGTCCCATTTTGTTGGTCCACTTTTTCAATTTTGAATGTCCCAAAATAAATGTTCATTTTGAAAAGTCAATGAACAAAGTCTATAAATTGGATTATTAGTGTGATAATTTAATAAAATGCTAGGCTAAAAATTCAAGCCCAACTTCAATCTTAACTAATTATAATTTTTCATAAAAAGGGGCTAAGTGTAACTATCTATATATTGGAATACATTTTTATCTCTTTAATCTAATTCTTTTTTCCTTCTCTGTTAACACTACATTAAACATTGTTCTAGTCACAACATGATCACATAACCCTTTTGCTATACATTTGCCTTTGGTTTATCCATTACAGAAACTTAGCGAGTGAATGTTTAGTAGGTTATTTAGACTTTAGCTACACTTTATGCTTTTTCTTTTTATTTGTGTTTGTCCTTTTTCTTTTGGTGTTTACTCCTTCAAACTACACTATCATTATGGCATACTTGCCTTTTAATGCTATATTTCTTTTTTGGACTATTGTTATCTTGATTTTGGCATTAGCTTTTTTTTTTGTTCACCAGAATTTATAATTTTATATTTTGATAACTTAATTGTGAATGTGCTTTAGGTTTGTTTGGTAATTGAGACAATGTAAAGAAAGTGTAAAATTTAAAATTATTGAATTGGTGGACGTATGATCCTTTTATTTGGCTTTAGTTTTAGGAAATTATTTTCTCTCATTTTGATTTCATATATTTTTTTTCCATTGTTGCTTGTGACTTGTGATAGTAACTTTGGTTATTTGCTCACGATAGTAACTTTGGTTGTTTGCTCTTAAGGAGCCACAAAACACACCGAGTCATTCAATGTTTCTCAACTACCAACCAACAAAGGTGGTCCAACATTATCCCACATGTAAAATATTTCGCCATGTCATTTATTAGGAGCATCACATACTAATTGAAGCATAAATCTTAATAGTAATACTTGTTCTTGCTTTCTGGTGCTTGAATTGAAGGTTGAAAGCTTAAATTCTGTTTTAAAAGCTGTAGTAATCAATGTCTTTTAGAACTTATGTTTAGAAACAAATTGTTTCTTTGAGTGCTGAAGTTGATGCATAATTGACGGAATTAAAGTTAAAACATAGGAAACCTAATTCAAATAGCTGAAATGTTGATGAATCAATTTGTGGACATTAACATGAATGAATCGGTTTGCAGAAACTAATGGTCTGAAATGTTGATGTTTTATTGATAGTAACAAAAATCAAGGTAGTTCTCAAAAACAAAGATCAACAACATTGATGGTTTCCATGTGCTTTGTTTTTATTTTATTTTTTAAATTCTTCCTGCAAAGGATCTTCGGCATGTTTCATATCCCTTTGATTTTTTTGAAGTTCTTAAAGTAGTATTTTTTTTTACCTGATTGTATTGTTTAAACCTTCATTTTTGTATATTTTGTTGACATTTGAAAATGAGTATTGACATTGGATTACCATATTGAAGTTTTCACATTGCTTAAACTTCTTTGGGGGTACAATGATTGGATCGGGTAATTAGTTTAAGTTGGGGATAGATTAAGTGTTTGCTACAAAACTATGATGGTATATGTATTCTCGTAAATTATCAATACTATGATTTTCATTCTATTATTTATTTATTTTTGTTGTTCACGATTTGTTTCTGCAATATGGTGAATGTCTTCTAGGCTTTGTTGTTACTTTTAGCTTTAAATTTGTCATAGTTTACCTAAATATGGGATTTATATTCAGTTATTTTATTTAAGGAAAGTGTTTTCTGGTTTGAAACCATATGAAGACTATTCATAGAATGTTGGTAACAGAATATAACTGATTATACTTTAGAAAATTGAGTCTTTATTTATATTTTTTTTCATTAGTAGCTATTGTTTGTTTAATGAATAATTTGCTCTCTAAGATAATGGATAAAGGAAAATAGTAAGTTGATTTTTTCCTGGTTTTAGAACATTTGGAGGCTTGAAAGCATGAATGTTTATAATTTTTATTGAACAATTGATTAGTGTTGGCCAATCCATCCAATCAATTGCACAATTTATTGGTGGTGGACAAACCTTTCAATCGATTGGTGAATGGATTAGTGTTGGCGGCCATCCGATCAATTGGACAATCAATTGGAGTGGCCAATTCTTCCAATCGATTAGTTAATTGATGCTTTTGCAAAATTTTAGATGTGCAATCGATTTGTTAACTAATTTTGCTGACTTGTAGAAAAGTGATCTTGGGTCTTTACAGTGTCAGTGGCTGCCAATATTATGATAGGATACATGGCATTAGAACCTATGCTTCATCTCCAATTCATGTATCATTACTTAATCAAGGTATCTATTATGCCTTTTAAGTGGATTTTTATGAAAATTGTTAATCACAATTTACCAATTACCCAAGTGTTAATGCTGTTTAATTAAAATTTGTCTTAAATGTAATAAGCATTAATTGTTAAGTATAAACTATTAAGAACATAGTAATCGTTATTTTAAAAGATAATTATTGAGTTTAAAAAGATAATTCATTGGTTAAATTAGTGTTACTTATCAAATATTAATATAATTTGTGTTAGTTTGAGAATTTCGGTTGTTCATTATATGCTATTATTTTAGCTTTCAATTACAGTAGAAAGTGAGCGAATTCTTGAAGTTTCATTGTAGAGGAGATAATGTGAATCCATGAAGCTCCTAGGTACTCTTGTTGTTACATTTCTCATGACTAATAAATTAAATTTTATGTTTGGGATGTAAAGGATTTAATTAAATTGCATCTGGTTTGGACCCTGTATAGATTGCATAGGAGTCATTCTAGATGGCAAAGAAGTTAACCAAGTATTGTTTGATAGGGCAAGGAATTGATTTCTTCTTAGTACTTGGTTTTACACCTACTTCTTGTGCGTTTTTGTTATTTATTGAAAAGTAAAATTCATCTTGTGCATTTTTGATGATTTTGATTTTGAACAGCAGGTTGGTATCTTGTGTGAGGAATTACATCAATGCCAAAAACAGAAGGTTAGTTATTTAATGATGGAATTTTAGATTTATTTGTTATTTAATATTTGTATTGGGACTTCGATGTTTATTTGATTTGAAAATCTGAGGAAATAATGATTGTGTATTAGAATTTAGCATGAACTTTATTCAACTGGATTAGTATTAAATGCCATGTGTTGGTGTTGAAATGATGGGTAACTTTAGCATGAATTTTTTTTTTTTTTTTTGGTGTGTGTGTAATCGATAGATCTGATAGATTTGTAGTATTTGGCAGTAGATCTAACAATATTTGAAGTTTTCAATTGTAGTTTTGGTAAGGCTCGAATTGTTCAATGTTATATTTGGTAAGATTTGAATTTTAAATCGATGATGTTAATAATCTGGCACTGGTTTCTTATATTCAATGTGTACCTTGTAATCGAACGTCTTTCTTCTTTTTTTTTTTCCTCCCTTTTTTTTGTGGTTTATGGATTAAATTTGTAATACCCATGTTCCTTAACTTTCCTCTTTTTATTTTTTGTGGTTCATGTAGATATTACCTGGATGAGAAGGCAAAAAAACGCTTGGTGTATGGTAAGTTCATGTATATTTAATTGCAAATCATTGATGTAATGGAACATCTCCATTACAAATATGCAATTTTCAATGGAACCTCTCCATCACAAATATGCAATGGAGAGAATCACAATCTTCAATTTTCTTTCTAGTCATCTTATATTAAATCTTAAAACTAGTAAGCACATGAGATTGAGAAAGCAATTCATCTTTTAGTGTCATGAAATTAATTGTGCCCATTTTGATGGATTAATCAATTGAATTGCCTCTAAAAATTTTAACCCTTTTAATTGTTGCTGCTAGTGTATGGGTTTGTTTTAGTGTTTTTCTTTATTTTTATTTTTTAAAGTACCATAGTTTTTACTCGGCCTTTGTACTTAGACAACCATTACAAAAAAATTAACAATAAAAGTGATTAAATTCTTCTAAATTGCAAATGGTGCTCCATCTCCAAACAGAGCATACTCTGGTGATGACTACTTGATAACAGAAGAGAAGCTGAAAGCATTTGCTGCCCGACAATATACTGCAAATCTTTGACACAAATTTCATTAGTTGTCTTGGTCATTTATAAATTGCAGATGGTGCTCCACTATGAAGCACAGACACCTCTCCGGAGGCAACGTATGGGTGTTCGACACGTGTCGGACACACGGTGGACACGTGTCGGACACCTTACCTAACGTCTCCCTTCTTTTTTTTTTTTTATAATTTTGCAGTCGGACATGTTGGAGACTGAAACCCTACCCCATTGGAAATAGAGAGAGAAACCCTAACCCATTGAAGACAGAGACAAAGAAAGAGCAAGAGAAAGGGTGAAGAACCTGTTGAAGCCCTAGATTGAGGCTAGATCGAGGTGTGTTCTTCCAATCTATGTGTTCAACTCCCTCTCTCCCTCTGTTTGGTGCTCTCTGTGATCCCAACCCTCGAATTTGAATTCTCTCTTCACAGTCACTTCCTCTATGGCTCAACTGATGGAATCGAATCGGATGTAATGGCAAAGAAGCCCAAAGATCCACCCAATAATGGTGATTCTAACTCTGCTTCTGGTTCTGGTTCTGGTTCATCCAAGATTTTCAAAACCCTTTTTGGAGATGTCATGGAACAGATCACCTTCATCTTCTTGGAATCTTCATTTCTTTTCGTCTCTCTCTCTCTCTGTTCGTCTCTCTGTCTCTATTGTTGTGTTTGTCTCTCCCTCTTTCTTTGTTCAATTCTCCTCTTGCTTCTTTGTGTTTTGATTGTCTGTCTGTCTCATATCCACCCAAATAAAGATTGTCGTCTCTCTCTCTCTCTCTCCTCCTCTTTATTGTTTTTCTTTCTTTTTTTTTAGCTGTTTTATTCTTGGTAACAAAAAATCTTTTTATTCCCTCTTTTACTTTTTTTTCATTTTTTAATATTCTTGTTTGTTAAACATTAATTATATATATTAAGTGTTTCCCCAACATGTTGTGTCCCTCATTTTTTAAAAATTTACGTGTCTACATGTCCGTGCTCGTGCCCGTGCTTCATAGGTGCTCCATTTCTTTTTTGGTATCACATAGATTTACAAGTTTGATCCATTCTCTATTTCTCCTTTTGGTTGTGGTGAAACATATTTTGTATTTTTTTTCATCAGTTTATCTTGGTAATTTATGCCCTTTTCCTCACCTAGAAGCCAACATCTTATAATTCATTATTTAATTAGTTCATGACTTAATCAGTTTATTTGCATGGATTTTCATATAACTTGTGCCTCTCTGTGTGATGTCATTTGTTTGTTTTTGAAGACCCTCTCTGTGTCATTTCAATATATGTTCGTCTCATTGAAGACCCTCTCTGTGTCATGTTGGGGCCATAATTGATTCAGTATTTTCTTTTGTTATTGCAGGTATGGAAATATGCTCTTTTACCTCTTAATTCTGTAAGATTTTTTGTTTTACCTGTTGATGCTCTTTTACCTCTTGATAAGATTATTTGTTTTTTTTTTTTAATTTTATCTAACTTAAAGAATTAGTTGGAAACCTCAGATTACTTAACTTTCTAAAGATGATTTGTTTCAAGGATAGTATATTTGTTTTTGTATTGTGGAGGGTTGTTGTCTTTGGGGTTGATATTAATGCTAGGTACTTTTTTTTCGAAAATTTTCGGACCTAGTGTCTTGTTGTAAATTGTAATTTATCACTTCAAAATTGAAATATTATTGATAATGTTAGGACTCAGAGTTATTGCTTTGCCTGCATGTGTCCACTCACCTTGCATTTATATTTCTTTATTTTCTATCACGTTCAGATGGCATCTTCATACTAGTTTTTTTTGTCTCCATGCTATGTGGGCAAAATCAATAAAAACTAGCATCTTAGCTATTTGTTACAGCAGACATTGTTATTTTATTAGCCAATCTTTGTGAACATGGATATTGTATTTTTCCTTTCAATTGAACAATTTTCAGGTTATGGAGGTTTGAATGGGCTGTGCAGGTCCATTGATGAGCCTTTTCTTTCTTTTAATTTTTTGCCTTCACATGTTCAAATCTTTGTATGGGGAGCTTGAATATGATCATTGAGCTAGAATCTGATTTTTTTTTTCTTGGGGTTAGATTTGTTTTCATTTATTTGCTTCGTTTGAATGTTTTTGCGTTTTTCAGTAACTAGCAATCATCATGTTGCTATACATGGATGAAATGAATAAATTTCATATATAGAAAATTTTACTAAATATATTTAGTACATTATATATGTTCACATTTGACATAGAGGGAGTTTATACTTTTGTGGTAATGAGTTTCAGTTTTTTTTTTTTTTTTTAAAAAATAAATTGTTTTATCACTACAATTGACATTGACATATTTCCTTTGGCTGAAATGTAGGTTTGTAACGGATTTTGACGAAGCCTAAAGGATTACTTGAATTGACATGAGTGATTTGAAGTTCATATATTGCAAGACTACCATCTCTCTTTTTTTTATTTTATTTTGTTTTATTTATAATTATTATTATTATTATTATTATTATTATTATTATTATTATTATGGCTACACTCCAATTGAAACTTTGGGCCTTGCTTGGAGAAAGGAAAAGGTTGTAATTTTGTTGATTAAATGACCTTCGTTTGTTCTTTGTGGACACCCCGGGTGATTTTGTAGGGGAAAACATATTTATTGGGTTTCTATGAAATGAGGTTTTTAAAATACGATAGGAAGTTTATTAATAAAGTCTATGAACAAAAAAGGTATATAATGATGGACATCTTTTATTAAAGTAATGATTTAAAAACTGGGCTTAAAGAATTGAAGAACTCTTTTTATGTATAAAGATTTTCATAACAAAGTATAAACAAAATCAGAATGAGTACAAGAAACAGCCTCAATTGGAACTTTATCCAAACTTTCAAATCATCTTCTGGTCATGATCACAGATCATTTCCTAGCATTTTGACATGAACACAAGCAGACTAAAAACTCCCCATCTAGTCTTTAATATCAGCTGCAATGATATATTTCAAATATATGAGAAATTTTCTTCATTAGAATTGATTTGTTTGGATAAAAGTAAATATCCCTTAGCCTGTGTAACAAACTCATGATTTTGACAAAAGACAATTTTTTATGCCCTAACTACTCTAGAGTGGTCCACAACAGATGCATTTTCAATTCTCACTGCTTGATTCCATTTCTCATGAAATCTCACAATGGTATACCAATACCTGTCACTTCCATCTTTTAATCTTTATAGCTCCCTAACTACGGACTTTCCATCCCTCACTAGCCACTTGGCCTATCCACCACCAATGGTTTTTGCAGTATAAAAAGTCTGATAAAAATGTATATATATTCCCTTTAAGTAGTTCACAAAATTCCATCAGATACATTCACATCTCTTGCGAACTTCTGGTTACCTTGAAAGGCCTCATTATTTCTTTTGCACAAATGCATAGAAAATTGCATTTGCATCTAAAATTAGCCATTTATAATATTTGTTAGTATTAATTTGTCAAACATAGTAGAAACGTTAATGTATAAAGTAATTGGGTTATTGAGCATAAGTTAATGCAAGAAAGTTGAAGACGTGTAATAAATTATACATTTCGTTTAAAATTTAAATTTAAAAAAAAAAACTCATTTAAAATCAAGAGTTCTTCAAAAACTGATAAAGCATCCCTCATTGTAGCTGAATAACGTTTGAAGCATTGGCCGACTAGTAGTATTTTCCTGCAAAAATAAAGTTTTATGTGAAAATTAGTAAGATGGGAAACTTGTTATAGAACATCGAAAGACCTTCCAAGCAATCAAACATTCTTTTTGGGTAAGTTATAAAATAAAACAACAAAATATACAGGATTACAAGGGGATATCCCCCAGGCCCTAGAACAAAGCAACCAAAGAAGCTAACACAAAAAAAGAAAAACAAGGACCAACAAATAAAATAACTATACAAAATCAACAATAACAACAAGAAGCACTCTAGCTCTAGGCCAATATGCAACCAAACAACAGACACAACAACCTGTTTGGGAAGAGCGACAGCAACATCCACCATCAACTAAATGGAGACTTGACTTAGATAGATCAAAACACAAAAGCATGCACCAGAACTCAGGCTATCGAAAAAGAGGATAACCCATGCATAGCCCACTATAGAAAAGCAAAAAAACACTAGCTACAAAGCTAAGACAAAGACAAGGAGCTTGCCCAAATGGAAGCCTAAAAGGGCAATTATGAAAAAGCCATTAAAATCCAATAGCCAAAGGTAAGGAACCAAGTAGAAAATACACGTACTCTAACTAAGGAAGAACACTGCATCCTCTTGTTCAGGAACCACATATTAGGGGATAATAGGACAAAACAAAGAAGGATAACCCCTTGCACAACCAACAACGGGTAAGCAAAGAAATCACCAAAAAGGTAAGAAAAATAAGTCCCTTACACAACCCGTAAGGGAAGGACATCAAAACATCTTTGACAGTAGCAACTGGCAACAACCGAAAGAAACAACATTTTTATTTTACAGAAAATGCATGCGTATCACAAATGCAAGTAATTCTTTGAAGAACATTTTTATTTCACAAAATTGTGTAAGTTTTAACAAGTTCACGTAAGTTGTGTCACAAGACTCAAGGTGGTTAGTAGAAAATGATGCGTGTTAGTTTGTTTTTAAAAATTTTCAATAACACAAAAATGTGTAAGTTTTAACAATTGACATAAGTGATATCCTAAAAAAAATGCGTAATTGATTACAAATACGAGTAACTCCTTGGAGAACACCTTTATTTCACAAATTTGCTTACGTTTTCACTACTTACGTAAGTGATTTCACAGAAAATACGTAATTGATCACAAATACGAATAAGTATTTGGAGAACACTTTTATTTCACAAAATTGTGTAAATTTTCACAATCACGTAAAGCGATATAAAAAAAAAAAAAAAAAGTGAACACAAAATTCATGTAACTTATCTCGTATAAATTGACTAATTCACAAAAAAAAACACACACACACACAAAGTATTCAAAAACGCACGTAAGTGATCTCACAAAATTGCATTTGTATAACATAAAATCACGTAAAATTTCAAGAATTCACGTAACTGACCTTCAAAAAATACGTATGTAACACAAATTTGAGCAACGAATACGTAAATTTATCCAATCATTTGTTCAATCGTTTGGTTGTAGCCATTATTTGCAATCAATTGACTACTCTAATTGATTTGCCAATTGAAAGTGGGAGCCCTTGCGAAGCCAACAGATCAATTGCCAAATCGATTGGAGTGACCAATTGTTTCTAACACAAAATATGTGTATTTTGTGAGACAACAATTTAGTCGAAGAGGAAAATAATTGCATCACTAATGTCCAGTTTTCATTGCGCACAATTTCAACGCTTTTTGCAATACAAATATTTTGTTCCTAAAAGTTTGTCCTAAGTTTTTTCCCCTGTAAAATCTTATTTTTTTGTAATAGATATTTTTCTCATTTTCTATATGGAAGAAATTTTCCTAACATTGGTACAGATCATGTATTTCACATCGACAAATGCATTCACAATGATGCGTTTAGGTGATGGGTCCCATTTTATTGAGTTGATAACCAATCACAAATTGACACGTGTTAAATCAAATCATTGTGTTGAATTATGAAAATCTTTAATAATATTTTTATTTTAGTATGTGTCAATTTTTAATTAGTTACATGGTCAATAATATATTAGTCAGCACCCTTAGCACATGATGCACATGTGAGTACCGTGTCATGCAAGTTTTCATTTTCCTCCCAAATTTGAAACAAAAACCAACGTTGGTAGACTGTGCCTCTAAAATCCCACTAACACAGTACCATTCATCATCACTGACTGTCTCTCTCTTTTCTAATCTCACCAACTCATTACCATTTCCTACATAAAATTTTGGTCACTTACTCTCCCTTTGTCTCTCTTCATTTCACATCCTTACTCGTGCTGTCCAACGGTACTAGTCACCATTTTCTCCGGTATCTTTTAGTCTCTCAAATTTTTAATTTTTTTAATTTTTTTTGTGTGCTCCGGTATGTTACAACGTAATTAATAGGATAGATTGGTAAGTGCACGAAAAAATTAGTAATTAACTATAACTTTAGGCTTATAACTGTTTGATTAATTTATTAATTCAATTTAAAATGTTAAATTACTTTAATGTTAATATTAATTAAATTTGTTATTATTTGAAATAACTATCAATAATTAGTTAATTTTTTTTAATAGTAATTATTTTTTAATAGAAATATTATTTATTGATTAAAATCATAATATTTCTTAAATTTATTTTTTCATTCAAAATATTAATTAAACTTTAATAAAGGTAAAATTACAAACATAAATAATAAAACTTAAAAAAAGAATAAATTAAAACCAATTTTACTTCAAAAATTTATTCGAAATCTAAATTTTTTCTCAATATTTGAAACAAGCCTCCAAAATTTTAAATTCCCTCCTAAAATGTTGCCTAAATTTCTCCTCCCTGGTCCCAAAATTTTGGCTAAAATTCCCTCCAACAGCCATTGCTTCGCAGCCCCGTTCGTCTTCGCTTCTCCCTCCGGTCGACGAAGACCCGCGAACGAAGCAAACGGAGCCGTCTCACCTCTTCCTTCGGCCTGAGCTCTCGCACCTCTCCCTCCCACCGCCCAATTTCAGGTGCATGTTCAGATACAAGGGTTTTGAGTTTTGATTTGAGGCTTTTCAATTTGAAAATTAGGGTTTGGGGTTTTTCAATTTCAAAATTTGGGGCTTTTTAATTTGGGGTTTGTGTTTAACTTGGATGCCTGATCTGAATGTTTAAATGGGACTTAACTTCAATTGTTTTTGGTATTGATTTTGTTAAATCTAATTTTTTTTTTGATGGCTTCTATTTTGGTGTCACTTGTATGTATCTATGAAGGTTTCAATTGCTGCCAAGACTCAGTAGTGCTTCAAGAGAGAAAACACAGGTATTGTTGATGTCCAATTTAATTGCTTTATTTACGTTTATGTTATGAATAATTACAAACATGTTATTGATTGCTTTAACCGAACACTGGTTTTGTGTTTGTGATGCTATATATTTGATTTGGTTTTATCTTTTTGACTGGATTGCTTTATCAATTTCGTTTTTCTTTAAATTTTCTTAATAAGCTTACATTAGAAAGCTTGAGGAAGAAGTGAAACTCCTTAAAAAATTCATTATTGTCTGGTTGTATGACTTGAAGCAATGTTGCTCATTGTAATTTAGAGATTTGATAACAAAGCAAGTTGCTATTTCTTTTGGTTGGTTGGTGTCTAACTTGAGTATACATCTCTGGGAATTATGTCAAATAAATTTGTTTGTATGAATATTTTATTTTTTCTTATAAGTATTGTACTTTATATATATATATATATATATATTCTTGGAAATTTTTTTTGCGTATATAGAAAGTGGACCAATGGCCACAAATTACACAAAAAATTGGTTTACACAATCATACTTTGTGTTTTTTAAAATCATACTTCATGTTTATATTAAATTGGGTTATATCATGCTTTGGGTTTATTAAAATCAAATTTGGGTATGGTGGGATAGGGGAGCAAGAAGAATGAATGACCAAAGAAAACAAATCATATAACTTTCAATTATTACTTTGCACTTTATTCCCATTTTGTTGGTTCTACTGGTGTTGATGTAATTGATAAATAATTATTAAACATATTCTTTTGTTGTAAAATTTTCTAGAGAACTTTACTTATTTGCATTCATACTTATTAGCTTCATGAGATGATAGGTGCATAAATGAAAACAATGTTGGGGGGAAGAAAGGGCAGTTGGGATCCACTGTGAGGGAGGTGTTGTGGGTAGTTGGACTTGACACTTTTCCTTATTTCAAGTATCCGTGCTACAATCCATAGCTCTAAATGAAATCATGTTAACTATCATTCTAAAATTGCATAGAACAATTATATTTGAGCACAATATACCTTGACATATGGATATTTATCTACGATATGAGGGATGAGATGATTTATTTGTTATATGTGATCATTTATTTATACTTTTATTGAGCACAAGGTAACCTTAATAACATTGTCATATCCCTTATTTTTTTGGAGTTCTTGAAGTGTTATTTTTCTTTATCTAATTTATTGTTTAAACCTTCATTTTTGTTTATTTTGTTGACATTAGAAAATGAGTATTGACACTAGATTACCATATTGTAGTTTTCGCATTGTGTAAACTTCGGGGTTTCAATGATTGGATTGGGTAGTTAGTTTAAGTTGGGGATAGATTAAGTGTTTGCTACAAAACTATGATGGTATATGTATTTTGGTAAAATGTCAATACCTTGATTTTCATTCTATTGTTTATTTATTTTTGTTGTTCAAAAATTGTTTTTGCAATGTGATAAATGTCTTCTAGGCCTTGCCTTTACTTTTAGCTTTAAATTTGTCGTACTCTACCTAAATATGGGATTTATATTTATTTATTTTGTTTAAGGAAAGTGTTTTCTAGTTTGAAACCATATGAAGAGTAGTCGTGGAATGTTTTTAATAGAATATAACTAATTATACTTTAGAAAATTGAGTCTATTTTTTTTTTGTTAGTAGCTATTGTCTGTTTAATGAATACTTTGCTCTCAAGATAATGGAGAAAGAAAAATAGTAATAAGATTTTTTTCTTGGTTTTAGAACATTGAGAGGCATGATAGCATGATTGTTTATAGTTTTTATTAAACAATTAATTAGTGTTGGCCAATCCATCCGATCAATTGCACAATTCATTGGTGGTGTACAATCCTTCCAATCGATTGGTGAATGGATTAGTGGTGGCCAAGCCATCCGATCAATTGGACAATCGATTGGACTAGCCAATTCTTTCAATCGATTAGTTAATCGATACTCTTGCAAAATTTTAGATGTGCAATCGATTAGTTAACTAATTTTGCTGAATTGTAGAAAAGTGCTTTTGGGTCTTTACAGTGCTAGTGGCTACCAATATTATGATAGGATACATGACATCAGAATCCGTCTCATCATCTCCAATTCATGTGTCATTACTTAACTAAGGTATATATTATGCTTTTTAATTGGAAATTATGTATTAAATAGTTGACTATTGTTCCTGGATCATCTCCAATTCAGGTAATTTGATTTTGTGGATGGTGCTTTGGCTCTTGTTTATTTTGACAGTTTTCTTGTGCAAAAACAATTAGTTTTTGCATTCTTACATTGTTCAGATGGTAATATGCTCAAATGGTGTTCGATGAAATGTCGGAAAGAGTTGCATGTCTAAGTGTCAATTTGGTGCATTGTCTTTGTGAGCTTTTGAATTCTAATCTGTTCATATGAAGTCAAGGTTCTAAACCACGTTTATGTTTTTCAAATCTTTGTAATTAATGTATGTGTGGTGTCTCCAGGGAAGATTCAAGTACCTGCTGGGCCAAGTTAGAGCTTTTCAGATGCTTGTTGGAGGCACTAGCATTACTCCAATGTTCTAGGTACCTAACTTATTGATAAAAGATGAATAGCTTTCCTCAAATGTGGACTCTTCCTTGTTTTGAACAAAAAAGATGTAGGTTTTGCCCCTCAAAAGCAAGTTTTATTCTTTTGATTTTTTTTTATTTTCCGATTGTTGATGTTTGGGATTATATTGATTTTTGCAGGCTGAGAAGCCAGCATTTGATGAGGCAGAGAAGAAGAGACAGGAGGAGGTATTATTTTTTGTTCATGATTGAACTATTTATTGATGATACAAAACAGTGCCAGTTCTGACAGTTCTAACTCTATTGTCGATGCACAGGTGGCAAGCTAGGACAGCCATATAGGCATTGCTCAAAACGGCAGAAGCAATAAGTTTGCCATTGCAAAACGTATTTTCCACCCCCATATTTGCATCCCCCATTTGCCGTCGCAAAAAACTTTTTGCTACTGTATTTCTATTTTTTGCAATGGCTTGTAGCGGTTGCAAAATGTACTTTTTTTAGTAGTGAGAAGAAGTGTGGCCTATTTGAAATTGAATTGATAAAAATAATTTCATTTATTTTCAAAGAGTAGTTGATTATCCTAGTTAAGATTCTAAATAACATTTTGTATAGTGGGTTATATGCATCCTTCATTTGGATATGGTTTTTTGGAGGTGGTTGGTTAAACGGTTTTTGGAGGAAGAGGCTTATCAATGTATATGTAGGCTTTTGTGAAATATTTTTGATGTTGATAGAGGCTGAATTTGTAGCAGGGATCTTTGTATTTGCCTTGAAGAATTATGAATATTTAACTATAGAGATTTATTCCTAAAAAAACTATAGAGATATTTAAACAATATTTGGATTTGATACAGTTAATATTGTTGCATGATTTTGCAAGTAAAGGCAATAAAGGGATTAAAGTGTAAATTGAAAATTTCGAACTCAGAAGCCCATAAAATGGAATTTTTTATCGTCTATGACATAGTGACCTGAGATAATTATGTAGACATATGTAGACATTGAATACATATTATTTAAAATAGTGACCCCATTCTGCCTCTATACATATTATGTGTAGACATTGAATAATTATGTAGACATTGAAAATCTTTCTGTGTGTTTAATCTCTCTCTCTACAAGCCCATAAAAAAAAATGTTTCAAACAGGTAAATATATGTAGCATATGTATATCTATGCACATATAGTTGATAAGTTTCTCACATATATAGTAAAATTCTCACTTACATTGGATATGCGTGAGTTCTTTCTATATGGTTCTTGCAATTTGTAATATACATGTGATTCTCTTTCAGGATGCCATATCTAAGTGGCCCCCATTACAGCCATTGTATTTCATCTTGAAATTTTTTCTACAACAAAGAGAGTTAAATGAGGTGTGGATTCATTTACTTCTTGTGATTAGTTTTCCTACAAACTTTTTCTTTTGATTTGCCTAATTTTAGAGTCCTAAAAATATACAGGTGTATACTGGTGGAATTGGTTTGTATGCGCTCCTTGTGATGCTCATAGCAATGATGCAGGTAATTGAAGTCTGTCAAATGTTATAATCTATGAATCAGATCATACAAGTTTCATCCTGGTTGGCACTCTGAAATGGATAGAAAGATGTACCAAAACAAAAGAATTATAGGAGCCTACTCCCTCCATCCAATTTTATTACTTTCATGTTTGGAAGTCCCATTTTATATGTGCGTGCGATGGTTTTCCAAATTGAATTAGATTTAAGTGAAAATTGTTTTTTGTTTTTGTTTTTGTTTTTGTTTTGTTTGGGTGTTTATGTAGTCTTAGACAAAATATGAATTCAATCTTGTGTTTCATTGAGATCTGAGTGGAGATAATAACTAAAGGATTTAAGTTGGATCAAAATTGATGGAACTTATTATGATCTGTGAAATCAGTCAAAATGTAGGTCTAAGATATAAATTTTCAAACTGAAACAAGGAAAATGTATTCAAATTAATGGGGAAATCTTGCCAAAAATGATAGCTGGATATGAGTTCAAATTTCAATATATTAAAAACAGGTTGTCTTTTACATCCAGATACTGGGTTGGACTTGGACTGGTTATTCCAAAGCCCTTTTAGATGTATGTGTGAAACAAGAGGTGGTGATCTTCCCTGCTACATCTCACTAGATATTTGATTGTGATCCCTTTCAGAATATCTATTACTACACCCATTGATACATATGATGTGAGCATCAAGTATATGGATGTTAGTTCCATCCAAGTTGATGAGCTATGGGTCTGTTTGAAGGAGATCAAAGCTTTGAACCTGGGAAGAATCATCAAACTAGTTTATATTTTTTCCCAAAAAAAAAAAAAGAATATATTTTAAAACCAAACTAAACAGAATTTTGCACATTTTGTGTCAAAATCTGAAACTTTCAAGTGAAACTATTATAAGCAGGTTAACGGGTTGAAATGTGAGGATATGGTTCTTGAAGGCTACTTGAGAAATTGCTCAAGTCATAAGCGTAATGGTCATTAAACCACTAACTAATGTAGATATGTAACCATAAATCAGAAGTCCACAAGTCTTTGAATTTTTTAATTTTTTTTAGTACATCAAACTATTTGGTCCTAGTGAGTTTTTGGATTTGTAGTCTTTCGGATATTTAAGAATTCAATGACTTAGCCATCGGTGCAGTTGAGCATTAAGAACTTGATAACTCTTCAATCTGTGTACCTGAACTAAGCTTCATGTTACATGAAGGTGTAGCTTGGATGTGATTCTGTTTTAAAGGTACAGTTATGCTAGTCCAATTATGAATTGAGATCAAGATGCATGAGTATAGCTGTTTTAAATTTGAATTTCAGGATGAATTGATGAGCAATGGCGACTATTCTTTGAAATTTGGGATTGATGAACCCTTTCCCCCTGTTTCTTTCAATGTGGAAAACAACTTTGGTCTCTCGATTTGTTATTGAACTTAAGAGTGCCACTATATGGTTGTGATTGTTATATGCTTATGCTCTTTTAGCCTCTCTATTAGAGTTTGAATCAGTAAACCATGTGTTAATATGCTTGGAGGGTGTGGTCTGAATATGTCTATTGATGACTGCTTGGGTGTATTTTTATTTGTTTCCTTATTGTGTATCCATGATTGGGGGCTGTTAGGATAATGTGAGAGCAACAGGGTGCCAAACAATAATATTCCTGGAAAAAGTGTAACAAATCCCACTGAGGGAAATTATTAATGTTCCTCTTGACTACATATTGATATTCTACAAATAATATTGCCTTATTCAAAAAACAATAATTAATGTAAATAAATTAAAGAAATGATGCCAAATTCTATAAAGTCTTTGCAATATTTGCAACTACATGTTAATCAAAAAACAATCTTCGATGCATCTTTACTCTGTAGTCTAATTTTCAAGTACTTATAGTGAAAAGAAACAAATTAAGGCCTCATTTGGGAAGCGACCGGTTTAGCCAAAAAGCCAAAAAGCCAAAAAATTACTAAAAAAGTCAAAAAGCTAACAGACTCATATCAAAAGTCAAAGATTCTTTTTCTCTCTATTTTTGCACATCTTTTAGTAAAAAGCCAAAAAGTCATTTCAAATATACTAGTTTTTTTAACTCATATTTTAGCCAAATAGCCAAAAGTTACTAAATTAGCTTTGTTCCCAAGCGAGGCCTAAGGCATCAATTAGCACTCCAAGCTTAAATAGGTCACAAGAAACATCTCCTTTTAAACTGTGATATTTCTTGATACACTAGCTTTTTTCTAGCTAATAACTTATGGTGTTTCTAGCTAAAATGAAGAAATATGGTGGCAGGTTATCAGCAGCATCAACTAGGGCTCACACCAGAATACCAAAGCAGAGCACTCCTTTTCAACTTCCTTCAGGTGGGTTTTCTTCATTTTCAATTATAATTTGGTCTACATATAGTATCTACATATGGATCAATTCAAATATACAGTGAAATATGACCCATGGTCTTGGTTGTTCTGTAACAATTATGTATATGCCTATAGGTAGTAAACATTAGCAGCTTAGATGTTATTTTGATGTATCAGATGAGCCAAAGATGAGCACTTTGGAAATCAATTTTCAGTAATTTATGGGGAAATTGTGATTTTCCTCTTTGGTTTAATCTGAAATTGGCACTTTGAACAAATGAGTAAGGGCTTCAAACTTATGTGTGTGCTCACTAATCAGTATGCTTGTGGACTTATACAAGGTCTTTTCACAAACTTTTTTGTTCTCAAATATTTTCTTCTGACAAAACTAGTAACATATATAATTTTCTTAAAGTTCCTTGCTGCTGTGATATCAACCATAATTTTAAGTATTCTTCTTTTGTCTCAAATTTCATTCTTGATGGAGATTTAAAATATTTGCATTTGTAATGGTTGTTGTTTTCTGTGTTTTTGTCCTATGTTGTTTCTTGACTAGCTTTCTTTATTTAATTCACTGTTTAATAAATTATCTTTTTTCACTACGTCTTGGTTTTGGAGAAAGTCTAACAGCTTCATTGGTTGTTTCCTTGAAATTAGCATTTGTCTTTGGAGGGACATTCATCATAATCTTTATCCTCTTTGTTATGGTTTCTAGTCACTGGTAGTTTCATGATTTCTTTTCTGATCTCTTTTTATTTAATTTCTAGGTGTACATTAAAATGTTGATTCCCCCCCCCCCCCCCCCAAATTATTGAATTATTGATCATGTCTTTTTTTAAATTTTTTTTTTTTTTTTTTAAAAATTTTTAAATTCATTCTCATTGGTTATCACAGACAAAGTGAATTAATGGTAGCTCGTATTTATTGGATTTCATTGTGCTAATTAGATTTTGTAAGCCACAGTGTTATGATTATGGAATTTACTTTTCTTATGAACAGGTACCTGAGGATCTGAGCGATTATTTGCACATATGTATAAGTCATGCTTTTGCTCATGACATTTTATATGTATGATGTCATGACAAGAAAGACGTATGGACAACTTTGATATTTTGGTTTTTTGACCTGATTGGGAGATAAGGAATGCAAGTGCAACTGGTGTTGTGTTTTGTGAAGGATTGGCACCCTCTTTGTAAGGGGTTCAATTTTGGCTTTTGTTGGGAGTGAGTTTTTGATTTTGAATATTCAAAAGGGATCGTACCACCCCTGGACCAGTTTTTTTAAGGTGGCAGTTGAATATTTGATATGTGAACTTAATTGTATGTCTAACATTTTCTTGGTGAGTTGGGTATTAACTACTTTATAAATGTTTGTGTATCAATTATTGTAACTATTACATTTTTTGGTGTTCATGTGATTTAGTTTTTCTGATGCTTTGCCAATCAATTTTTTTTGTTTGTGAAGAAGATAATTAGATTTCATGTGTATGGATGATATTGGATGAAGGTCCACAATTGATTAATCTACATTTGCAATTTGGGTGGTCTTTTGTGCTCAATTAATTGGCATACTTGAACAATTTGATCGGATGCTATTTTGAAATTGATTGTGTAATCGATTGAAAGTGAATTTGTTAGGCATTGGATATATATTATAATTGCACAATCTATTGCGGGTAAATATGTATGATTTGAATTTGGTGATATTGATCCATGATCTGTTTTGCAATCGATTGGCCTATAATCTTGTAATATGATTTCTTTTGTAATCAATTGATTTTGTAATCGATTGGGAGTGAAATTATAAGAACATTTGCTTACCAATTAATTGTGCAATTAAATGAGAATTAATCTCATAAGGACTTGGGAGTTAAAAAAAAAAATCTGATAGGTACTTGAAAATTTCATAACCAATCGATTAGGATTGAAATTGTAAAACATTTGACCACCAATCAATTGTGCAATTGAATGAAAATCAATATAAGTAATTCACAATTTCATAACCAATTGATTGGGAGTATAATTGGAAGTCATTTCATCACCAATCAATTATGCAATTGAATGAAAATGAATCTGATAGGTACTTGACAATTTCACATACAAAGATTTTTTTTATAATAGCTTGACTTGCACGTGTCGCAGCATATATTCTTTTGCACTTTAATCAGTCTAGATTGACATGCCAATATGAACAACCTAGACATATATAGTTGGTACCCAAATATCATATACATAGATTGGCATCCAAAATTAATTTACAATTTGGACATATATCAACTTAGCAAAATCAAACTTACATAATCCAAATAGAAATCATCCAAGAGTACATTCATCCACACATAAAAACCATCCAAATTACATCAACCAAATATTGTTTACAAACCAATTTTATATTGTACATTAATGTAATTGTTTAAAAAAAAAATGTCACATTTTGTGTTCGGGGGTCAACCATTCGTGTCCATTTCTTCTTACAATAGGAACCTCACATGTAAATTACTAGAAATCAAAGGAGACTGACATAGAGATTTACCCAAAAAAAAAAAAAAAAAGGATTTATAGAATTGTCCACAAAAAGAAAATAGGGAATGCTTCCAAGCATAATGATCTTAAGACAGAATCGAATCTCCCAAAGCCAACTACTAGAGTTTGAATAGAATCATCTATAATTGACACCACTCTTGCAATAATTTTACATCAATTTAGCTCATTTCAATGGAAGAACATTTAAATGGATAACAATTACTACAAACAAAAAGTTCAAATAAATGAAAAGAAGGTACCTCATTTGTGACAAAAGCAAACTTTTCATTGGCAATTTCCTTACAACATACACCATAACCCTACGTATATAACATTGGTCTAATTATACAGTTCTAGTTATAGCAAAATTGGGATGAAGCAAGGAATGCAATTCTAAAATAAAATATTTTAGGTTTTTAGCTAATATAATCTTCAAAAATATATGCCGGCTTCCAACTTTTAGCGACATTAATATTTGTTGCAAATTCACATATGCAAAATTCAAATCATATTCATTCAGCCTTCAAATTTAATTAACAAATAAAAATCCATCAACTAATCCAAAATATAAACCAAATACATTCAACAAAACCAATTTCTAATCCATTCAACAAAAAATATCTAAATATCTAAAAAAATTCAAAACAATTCAACCCAATTATTCAAACAAAATATAATACAAGTGATTGATTACAGATACTATTCAGTAATCTACATCAAAATATATCTTGTTCCATCAGCCCATCTCGATCATATATTTGTAAAAGAATAAATATAAGGAAAAACAAAGGATATTTAATCTAACATCCCTCTCCAACTTTTAGTAATGGGAGAGATCCACAATATTATTTATTTTGTAGCCTAAGGTCCCTCACCCACTCTCTCATTCTCTCTCCTCTCTCTTGTCTCTCTTGCTCTCACCCACACCCATACCCATACCCATCGAAATCGTTGTCGAGGCGGGTGACAGTGGCTGACACCAACACCGACAACAGCAGCACCATTGATAGTGAGCTTGTGCCGTCCTCGCTTACGGCCATCACACCCATCCTCCGTGTTGCCAATGAGTTCAAAAAGGACAACCCTAGGGTTGCTTATATTTGTTTGAAAGCCCAACCGCTTTTACTCTCTATCTCTTTGTTTGTCTTTGTTGATTTTGCTTTTGCTTTTTTAAGTGAATGTTGTTGTTAATCACATCAATGTAATTGGTGGTGATCCCAATGATATTTATGATGTTTTGGAAAGTTTAGTTAAGTGTATGTGGCTGTGCAAATTGATTTTTTTCTCATGCTGATTAGAGTAGAACACACCTGAAGGCCTTTCCACTCTTTCACCAGATGGTCCAGCATTTAAAGCTGGTGTGGCTGCTGCTTGCTAAAGTAGACACGAGCAGTAGACTTAATACATACACAGAATATGAAGTCAAACATTACAACATATACAAGCATTGACCCTTTGTCTTGAACTGCCACCAATCTGAGGGGTACTTCAAAATTGTCCAATCGAATACATAAACTGATAGCCTGCACGAGTATATCAAGGAATTAAATTTTAGGACAGCACTCTTAAAGAATATCAATAAATGAAACAAGTGATACAATTCCTCGTCTGTGATATATGAATTTGCCTCTTTGGTTTTCAAATTTCAATCCAATTTCCAATCCGTTCAATTTAAAATGTTAGCAATCTGAAGACATTGAAAATGTCCAACAAATTAATTGAAATGCCTTTTTTCTCTTTAATCAAAGCTCATTATTTCTCTTGTAAGGCACTTAGTTTAAACTAAGTATTGAAATATTAGGTGATAACTTATTTAGTAGCTTATTTTTATTATAAAAAAATAATAAAAAGATGATTCAGTGTTAATCATTATTGCCTATGTTGATTGATTCCTAAAACAGGCAAGGCATCTGTGGCAATAGTTTATCAGTAAATCTCATCAGAATTCCAATTCACCTAATAATGAAAATAAGTTAAGAGTTTTGCACGAAATTTAATGATGAGCCCAATGCATGCCAATTGAATTAACTTGTATAGAACTCTGAATTGGTAAAGTAGGAACCATAAAAAGTATAGAAATGAAAGCGGAGGCTCCTCTTAACCAATTCCTACATTACCGAAGTGTTTGCATCACATAACAACTTACTTTTTTTTGTAATAAAAATAATGACAGCGGTAATGTTCATAATAATGATAACAACAACAATAACAAAACCATCATAATAATAACAAAAGAAGCATAGCCTGCTCACTTCATTCCATAAGATCATGAAGAAAATTGATATTGGTTTTGGGATCAACACTTAAAAGCAATATTTTGAAACTAGAACCCACTCAGTAGTTAGACAACATAGACAATAAACAGCAAAGCTTCTAAGCATTGAAAACCCCTAAGCCATTTTCCCCAAAATTTTATTTCTACTTTCCTTTCTCTATGTTATCTCAAAGAGCAAATTAATTATTATACAAAGAATAGCAACCAATGAAAAAAGCTCTTTGGAAGTCTTACCATTGAAAGGTGAACACTGCAATGGCAACTCTTGTCCTTTGGAAGTACCTTTTTACCTTAACCAACCACCAATCTTTTAAACAAACATTTTCATTTTTAAAACCTGAATAATGAGCAAAAGAATCAATAAATACCATAAAATCCACATATTAAAAAAGCAAACAAAAAAATAAATCAACATCATATGCTTGTTTTAACTGATAATAATTTATGAATCTAAAAATCCAAAACGTTGTACCTGAAGATTTATAAACTGAATCCCAAGACAATCCCATAATGAGCATTCACCAAGCAGTGTTCAGCAAACAAAGAATGATTGACAAGACAATTTGATAAATAATTATGCAGTCCTTAGACTTGAGTCCTGAAAATCCTTTCCTCTCCATTTAATTTTCAATTTTAGAACATTTTTCCACTCACCATGGAAAACATGTTGTTAACACCCATTAACAGAAATTAACATTACAAGCGTTCAATTATGTAGAGAGAGAGAAACAAATACAAGTGATTAAGGGATAAAATATTTTACTGAGCATTTTCAAAACACTTCTCAAATATTGCTAGCTTAGAAAGTAAATTGCTGTTACTAGTACTCATCAAAATAAATGAGCAGAAAATGGTCACAGGGATTGTGATGCAAAATATTCATAGTGCATGAGCCAGTCATCCCATTGGGAAGAGAAAAGGTGTAGTTCTGGAGCGTTAGGATAATTTGACATACATTATTCGAAACCCTATGGTACACACCCCATATGCACCCTATCACAAATGGTATAATTTTATTACAAAATTTAAGCATCAATCACAAAGTGTGTAATTTATACAAATTAGAGTAATAAAATGTCTATATTTTTGTGGTTCATGTAACAAAAAGTTACAACATTTTTTGTTACGCCAATTTGTGGCGAGATTACACATTTATGGTTGATATAACAAAATTTTGTGATAAAATTATGCCAATTTATAGTAGAGTGCATATGGGTGTGTACCACAGAATTTCCCTACATTAGTGGACACATTTCTTAATAGTTTAACCTTTTGAGAAAAAAAATTCATTTAACATTGTATCAAACCTCAGGTTAGTCTTGGATTCAAATGCTCTCCGTTTGCATTTTGATCCCCATTTGCATTATTTGTTTCTTTCTTCTCTATGCACGGATTTTTGGTGACTTAACATTATCATCCCTTGTATATGTGTGTTCAATTGCTGCCCATGATTAGGTAGTGTTTCGTTTACTAGAATGGATTGGAATGGAATGATCATTTCATCAAAATATTCATTCCCATATTTGGTTGAGTGAAAAAATAATGAAAAATATATTACAAATAGAATCATAATTCGCTATTGTAAGAAAATGATTGTTTTATAGGGAAGCCTAAAGAATGATCATTTCATTCTATTTCATGTCATTCCAGCAAGGGCAATGGGGTCCCATCCAACCATCACCCTACAAAAAGCCTTGAATTTTTTTCTTTTATATGATAAAAATTTTATTTGATAACTAACTAATCCCATTAAATAAAAATGAGGGACCACATCCACTGGAAATCAAAATTCATTAGGAATCTGATTATTCTCTATTACATTTTTATTTTCAACACTCAAATCAAATAAAAGATGAATAGTTAAGTGATTACTTCATTATGTATATGAAAAAGTATGTGTTTGACACTATTAATAATGAGGTTATCATGTAATAATTAAAAAAGATGACATCTCGTCAAATACAATTGTAAAAGATATATATTTTTTTTTTGGGTTAAGATGATAGTATTTTATTAAAAGTTTATTTTATTTGAAGGTGGAGAAATTCAAATATTAATTAGTTTAAAAAGTTTTTTTTTTAATAAAATTTATGGAGTTTAAATTTTTTGAGTGATCCCATCTATAAAATTTTCTAGAGTCGCCACTGCATTCCAGTGAACCATACATAACATTATTTATTGCCTTGCTTATATTGGAAAGGAGTACAATTTTAATCAAAAGACTATCAAAGACTTGAATTCTGAGTCATGTCTTCCCTCTGCAGGTGAAGCTAACAAACATAAGTTAACAATTAACTGATGTGAGGTTATGAAGTTACCCAATGCTTACATTTTAAGGTTTTAAGCATGCTTTCAAGAGGAGCTACATGATCTTTCTTTCTTTACATTTGAAATGATCAAGGGTTGTTTTGTTGGCCTAAAGAAGAGTGGTTGTTATGCGTAGTCAGTATCTGCTCACGTAGGAATTCTGTGTGGCCCATTAATACATATTCTGAATTTGGACATGGACGCTTTCAGACTGTAAGATAGAAGCATAAGTTTTATGGACACCTAAAGACAAAATAATGCAAACTTCTCAAATTTTGGTTTGTCGATGCAAGTTAGGTAAACATGATTTTGTGACTCTGATGTTCCTTGGGACAATTATCATCAATTTACTTTTTTGATATTATGTTTGAGTATTTTAAGTGCTGAGGACTTGAACAATATGAATGGAAGTTTTTCTATGTGGTGAGGATGTTTTACAATGTGTTTGAATTGATATTTTTTTTCCTACTGAAAGCATTCTTTTTTTGTTTTTGTTTTTTTGGTCAGCCAAAAGAAAAGCTTTTTATTAATCAAAAGTAGATCAGGGAACTAACAAAGAGTGGGAACAACTCTGCGTCATTATCAAAAACATAGCATCCCAACTATGTTGGCACCCTATGCATGATCAATCTCACAATAAACCAGAGGTTCCAATATAGCTACACAAGAAAGAAGCAGGCCAGAAAAACAAAAAAACAGAGAAAATAGAGGAAACAGAGCAAAAGTTCAAGCCCAGCACCATGCCTACACTGCTGCAAATTGAAGATCAGATCATAAACTGTGTAACGCCCTCAAAATAATAACATTAAAGATACTCATATGCGGAATAAATATAAGTTCATATATCAGAGTTCACAGTTTAGCAGGCAATTAAATGCCATATAGGCTTACATCTTTCCAAGACCTTGCTTGGTTACACAAATAAAGTCTCGCTCATTACATATTAAGCCCTTGGCTTTACAAACAACACTCATGCACACATAAAGCAAAATAAGGGAACTCTTGCTTCCCAATGATCCACCCTTGCTATTGCCTTGGTGGTAACATCCCCTCTGTACCTGAAAATGATGTTCCCGTATAGGGTGAGCTAACAGCCCAGTAGAAATACACTAAACCAGCTATGAACAATGACTAAAAGATTAACAGTTTGATAGATGGTTAACACTTTTACATTCATTCATAACTCATTACAGTTTCATTTTCCATTCCTTTTCAATTCCCAATTCATAACCATAGTCCAGAACCAGACCAAATAACCGATATGAGACAGTAACTCATATTAAACATTTCCTCATTTCACAATAGATAAGCATACTAGCTATATCAATACATCAACAGATAAGCATATGAGCAATATCAACACTTCTACTGATATATCACACTTCCCAAGATAAGCATACAAGTTGTATCTACGGAGTCCATCACCTCTCTTCTCCCACACAACACCGGTTTAGAGGTCCATCACCGCTCTTCCCTAAACCGTCAGTACATCACCTCTCCTCCAACACAACACAATGCATAAAAACAATTATTATACACATCATCAGTCAATACATAAAGTTAATGTATTCTTTCAAACGTCATACTCAATGACACATTCTAGTGATTAGTTTTAGTTTGCCTAATCATCATGAATTGTTTACAACAATCAAGACTATGCTCCACCGATAGCCCAAGCGATTATTTCTAAGCGAAAATAAATGCACAAAATGAATATAAAATCAACATTTCAACTAGGTGAGGGATAAATTATTCTACTACACCCTTTAATCCCATATATTCCCAATTCTAACATTTCTCTATGCTAAACATGCATATAGGTTTATTATAAATAAAACCCCAACTTTTGTAAAATTGCACAAAAGTCCTAAACTTTCCCAAAATTACCCAACAACCCCCAACATATCAAAATGCTAAAATTTAAAGACAAAGCTCATAAAGAGGAGTAGGTTATCCCTACCTCGAATTTGAAGCTCAAGCGGAGAAAGATGAAAAGAGTCAAAGCTCGATCTCCACCACACACCACAAAGCCCTCGAAATTAACACAACTTTGGCGGAGGAACTATGGCCAAAATCCAACCGGCACAACTAAAATTTATACTCAAGCTCGGTTCGTAATGGCTAACTAAACCAAAGAAAGAACCTTAGAAGTTGATAAGCTAACCCTATGCCCTTGCACCTATATATAGGAGTTTGTCCACCTCCAAATGTGTCTCCCAACCGATGTGGGACTTCTAACAAACATATAGAAATTTGTCCACCTAAAAATGTATCTTGTAACCGATGTGGGACTTCCAACGAACACACCAAAGGTTCCCAAATAGAATGAAAGGTCCAAATACATTTACCAAAAGCCCACAAGTGCTACAACCTCCCCACCTTAGGAAATTTCGTCCCCGAAATTAAGGACAAGTTTTTGAAAAATAAGTTTTTCTCCGTTTTTAAACAATGTTAAATTTCAACATTTAAGAACTCGACCCATTACCGGTCATTCCATCTCTTGTCAAGAGACAGAACAAATACATTTCATCATGCATTTCCTTTCCTTTTCAACCATTTTCAACATACATGGTTCACAATTTTATATCATAAACAAATTTCATGATACAACTCCAGTTCTATAATATGGCCAACATATGCAATATTACAATCAACTCTCATATTAAGGCAGTTCTACAATATTTCCATTAAACCAAAACATTTACAATGTTTTACAACTTAAGACATACTTAATGATCTTACAGTCCAACAATACAACAATACATATATAACATACGTTCAAACATCCACAAATAGGTCCGGATATTTCTCTCGGACCTCCAACTCACGTTCCCAAGTGGCCTCCTCCACTCCGTGATGTTTCCACAGAACCTTTACTAACGGAATGGTCTTGCCACGCAGGACTTGATCCCGCCTATCCAAGACCCGAACCGGTCTCTCCTCATACGAGGCATCCTCATCTACCTCTAAGTCGGTCCAATCCAATACATGTGATGGATCCGGCTCATACTCAAGCATACTCACATGAAATCGTCATGAACTCAGGACAAGCTGCGGTGGCAAAGCCAAGCGATAAGCAACCTCTCCAATCCTCTCAAGGATCTCAAAGGGGCCGATAAACAGGGGATAACTTCCGCTTCCCAAACCTCATCAAACCTCGTCTAGGTGATATTTTCAAGAAAACATGATCACCTACCTCAAACACCAACATCTCCTCCTCGGTCGACATAAGATTTACGGCGACTACAGGGTGTAATAAGCCTCTTACGGATAAGCTCAACCTTCTCCGTTGTTTCCCTCACCAACTCCGGACCCAACAAAGGGGCATCACCTTCCTCGGCCCAACAAACTGGAGACCTACATGGTCCGCCATACAAAACCTCAAGCGGTGCCATCTGGATACTCATTGGCCTTGTTGTTAGGCAAATCCCACCAATGGTAAGTGCCTCTCCCATGTCCCACTAAAGTCAAGGACACAACCCCGAAGCATATCCTCAAGGATCTGAATAGTACGCTCGGACTGCCCGTCAGTCTGAGGATGGTAAGCTGTACTAAAGGTCAACTTAGTGCCCAATGCACTCTGCAAACTCTGCCACAACCTAGCAGTAAAACGAGGATCTCTATCTGAGACGATCGTCACTGGGACTCTGTGCAATCTCACTATGTCCCGAATATACAAGTCGGCAAGATGATTTACCGAATCTCTCACGCGCATAGGAATGAAGTGTGCCGACTTAGTCAACCGATCTACAACCACCCAAATAGCATCACTACCCCGCTGAGTCCTCGGAAGACCTACAACGAAGTCCATAGTGACATGCTCCCACTTCCACTCGGCTATAGTCAAGGGTTGCAACAAACCCGCTGGCCTCTGATGCTCGGCCTTCACTTGCTGACAAGTAAGACACTTGAACCACAGCGCCACATCTCTCTTCATACCCCGCCACCAAGCTGGCGACCCAAATCTGATACATCTTGGTGCCTCCGGATGCACGCAAAGCGCGAATGGTGGAACTCTCGAGTATCTCCTCTCGGCAAGACTCGGCACAAATAGGCGGTCTCGGTATCACACACTCAAGTGGGTATACACGGTCAGACCCTTTCCAACTTTCACACTGGAGATCTTCTCTCGGAGGGATTCTACCTCAAGGTCACCTCACTGTGCCTCCAACACTCGAGTCACAAGTGTAGGCTGCGCAACAACAAAAAACAAGGTTGCGACCTCAGCAGATTAGCCGGATGCAAATCAAACTCGCCAAGTGCCCCAACATCTCCCACTCGGATGGCTACACAAGCTACATCACTAATGGATTTTTACGCTAAGGCCATCGGCCACAGCATTGGCCCTTCCGGATGATAATGCAACCCGTAGTCATAGTCCCCAATAAACTCCATCCACCTCCTCTGCCACAAGTTCAAGTCTTTACGTATAGCAGATATTTGAACTCTTATGATCCGAGAACACCTCGAATCTCTCACCATAAAGGTAGTGCCTCCAGTTTTCAAGGCAAATATCACATTTGCTAACTCTAGGTCATGTGTAGGGTAATTATTCTCATGTATTTTCAGCGGCGTGAGCCATAAGCTACCACTTTCCCTTCTGCATCAACACACAACCAAACCCTCTCGTGAGGCATCACAATAAACCGCATAACTCAACCCTCTCCTAGGAATAATCAAAATCGGGCGGTGGTCAATCTAACCTTCAACTCTTGGAGCGACTCTTCACAAGTCTCCTCCATACAAATTGGACTCCTTACGAGTTAGTCTAGTCAGCGGTGAAGCTAATCAGAGAAGTCCTTCACAAGCCGTGTAATACCAGCTAATCGAGCTGGATCTCAAACACACTTTTAGGTGTGCCCAATCACCTTGCCTCGGTCTTGGATGTATCAGCAGACACCCTTTCCGGATACCACATGGCCTAAAATTTGACTTCCCAAGCGAACTCACACTTCCCAAACTTGGCATCTGACCTATGGGCTCTAAGTAACAAGCACCACTCTGAAGTGTTCCTCGTGCTCCTCCTCCGAAGGTGAATAGATCGAGAATGTAGATCACAACGACCACAAAGCAGTCTAAGAATTCCGGAAGATCCGGTTCATCAAGTCCATAAAAAGGCCGGTGCATTAGTAAGTCCAAATGGCATCACGAAACTCATAATGGCCATACAGCGTGCGAATGCCGTTTTGAATATCCTCCTCCTGACCCTCAGCGGGTGGTAACCCGATCTCAAGTCTATCTTAGAGAAACAACGGGAACCCTTCAACTGATCAAACAAATCATCTATACGGGGCATAGGATACTTATTCTTAACCGTAGCCCGATTCAACTTCCGGTAGTCGATACACAATCTCAAGGCACCATCTTTCTTTTTAGCAAAGAGGGCCGGTGCTCCCCACGGCGAAACACTAGGGCGAATGAAGCCCTTATCTAGCAATTCCTGGAGCTGAACTTTCAACTCAACCAACTCTGCTGGAGCGAAACGGTAAGGTGCCATAGAAATCGGCGCCGTGCCAGGCACCAGATCAATAGAGAACTCAATCTCTCGGTGAGGTGGCAAATCAACGAGATCCTTGGGAAAGACATCCGAATACTCACAAACTACCCTCGGTAATACAATCTGGGTCTCATTACACTCGCCACTCTCAAAGCTAGCAAGTAGACCACTAAGCTCACTCCGTCCTCGCGGATCATACCCCGGTGGCAAAACACAACCAACCCGGTCCCCCAAGAAATGGAAATACTCCCCGCTCACGGTACAACAAGTGACCCTCTGGCTGTAGCAATCAATAACTGCCCGGTATGACGATAACCAGTCCATACCTAAAATAACATCAAAGCCCTTCATGGGCATAACTACAAAAGGAAACGGAAGCCTATGATCGGCGACCTCTATATCACAACCTCTACATCCGTGCTTCAAAATCAACTCACCCCCGATAGGTGACACAACACAAATAGGAGATGCCAATAGTGCTAACTCCAACTCCAACACAGATGCAAATCGTGAGATACAAAAGAATGAGATGCACCGTATCAATCAACACACTAGCAACCGAATTGCAAAATAGAAAGGTACCTCTCTGGCCGAATGGTACTAGGTCTGTGATAACGGCATACAGCGCCCTGCAGTCCCCTGCTCCACCTGCTCACCTCTAGGAGCATCTGTTTTGCCTTTGAATGGGACGCAAGCTCCGGATTGGCCTTGAGGCACCTGCAGTGAGCTGGCTGATAACTCTGCCTCAAACTAGATGCACCAGATGTGCCACCCAACTGCGGGCAAGACCTCTTCTTGTGCCCAGGCTGTCCACACTGAAAACAAGACCAAGGCTGGCTCTTGCCCTGACTCTGGTCCTGAGGTCTAGCTGAAGAAGAAGCAGCTCGCTGACCCCCTCCTTTCTGTGGGCAAAACGAAGCCTTGTGACCCAGCTGGCCACACTTGTAGCAGGTGAACTCCCCCTGATTGCCTCTCCCCGAGCCTGTACTCGGCACTGGAAAGGTCGATCTGACAACTCCGCCCTGAGACTGCTGAGGGTTATAACCCCTCTGTCTCCTGCCATCACTCTGGCCATCTTGACTCCTCTTGGAGCCTTGATGCTTCTCATCATCATCCTCCTGCATCATAATCTCCATACGAGCAGCAGCATCCACTAAACGTCTATACTCTTGATAATAATATCCTCCAACCTTGAACTTGAGGCCACGCCTCAATCTCTTCTCAAACTCAGCACAACGGCGTTCCTCGGACGCCACGAGTTCAGGTGCAAACCTGGACAAGTTAGTAAAGGTAGCCTCAAACTCGGCCACAGACATACCCGACTGCTGTTTAAGTTTGTCAAACTGATCCCTCAGCCTCGCCCTAGCAGCTGGAGATAAGAATCTCTCCTGGAAAGCCCCTACAAAAGTCTCCCATGCACCACCAACACGGACCTCCTCATACTTCCACCATTGACCCGCATTTCCCTTCAGCTGGAAGGATGCCAAGGTCACCTTCATTAGTCCTCAATGCCAAGCATCTTGAACGTCTTACTCATTTGCTCTAGCCACTCATCAGCCTTAAGTGGCTCCCTTGGATCCCCGATAAACTCATCCGGATTAGACCGGAAGAACTCCCTCTTTAAGAAAGAAGGTCCTGCCTCTGCAACCTGATTTGCAGCACTGAGAATACTCAATGCTCCTGCTATCCCTCTGGCCAAGGCATCCCAGGTGACCATTGGCTCGGCCACATTGGCACAGCCAACTCCCTCTCTTGCTTTGGGAATCTCATCCGGTATAGCCACCTCTTGCCTCCCAGGCCTACCACGCCTACCACGCCCTCGTCCCCATGTTGACATCCTAATAAAGGATACGAAGAATATTAGCATATTCATAAACGTGCCAAAACTAAACACTCACGTCCTAATGCATGGACAACTTTAATTCACTCCATGTAAGCATATAAACACATAAGCACTTACAATTTCCTTTCAGGATAATGATAGTCGGCGTTACTAGAGTTAGGTTAGAAAGCGCATTGATCAAGTGCTTTTCTAACAAGACTCACAGGAACCCAAGGATCCAATCAATATCCTAGAAATTAAATCCCATACCCACATAATCACATAAGCATGTTATCAATTTAAACACATAGCATATGACACTACCCAGAAGTCTCTATTAAGCGAGACAAACCCATTGTGATCCTAATCACTTCCCACGTACCCAAAGTATTGAACGATGCGCTCGATACCAAGTTATGCGCCCTCAAAATAATAACATTAAAGATACTCATATGCGGAATAAATATAAGTTCATATATCAGAGTTCACAGTTTAGCAGGCAATTAAATGCCATATAGGCTTACATCTTTCCAAGATCTTGCTTGGTTACACAAATAAAGTCTCGCTCATTACATATTAAGCCCTTGGCTTTACAAACAACACTCATGCACACATAAAGCAAAATAAGGGAACTCTTGCTTCCCAATGATCCACCCTTGCTATTGCCTTGGTGGTAACATCCCCTCTGCACGAAAATGATGTTCCGTATAGGGTGAGCTAATGACCCGGTAGAAATACACTAAACCACTATGAACAATGACTAAAAGATTAAGTTTGATAGATGGTTAACACTTTTACATTCATTCATAACTCATTCTGGTTTCATTTTCCATTCCTTTTCAATTCCCAATTCATAACCATAGTCGAACCGGACCAAATAACCGATATGAGGCGGTAACTCATATTAAACATTTCCTCATTTCACAATAGATAAGCATACTAGCTATATCAATACATCATGAGATAAGCATATGAGCAATATCAACACTTCTCTTGATATATCACACTTCCCAAGATAAGCATACAAGTTGTATCTCTGAGTCCATCACCTCTCTTCTCCCACACAACACCCGGTTTAGAGGTCCATCACCGCTCTTCCCCTAAACCGTCGAGTACATCACCTCTCTCTTCCAACACAACACAATGCATAAAAACAATTATTATACACATCATCAGTCAATACATAAAGTTAATGTATTCTTTCAAACGTCATACTCAATGACACATTCTAGTGATTAGTTTTAGTTTGCCTAATCATCATGCATTGTCTACAACAATCAAGACTATCCTCCACCGATAGCCCAAAGCAGTTATTTCTAAACAGAAAATAAATGCACAAAATGAATATAAAATCAACATTTCAACTAGACTACACCCTTTAATCCCATGTATTCCCAATTCTAACATTTCTCTATGCTAAACATGCATATAGGTTTATTATAAATAAAACCCCAACTTTTGTAAAATTGCACAAAAGTCCCTAAACTTTCCCAAACATTACCCAACAACCCCCAACATATCAAAATGCTAAAATTTAAAGACAAAGCTCATAAAGAGGAGTAGGTTATCCCTACCTCGAATTTGAAGCTCAAACGGAGAAGATGAAAAGAGTCAAAGCTCGATCTCCACCACACACCACAAAGCCCTCGAGAATTAACACAACTTTGGCGGAGGAACTATGGCCAAAATCCCAATGGAACTATGGCCAAAATCCAACTCGGCACAACTAAAATTTATACTCAGGCTCGGTTCGTAATGGCTAACTAAACCAAGAAAGAACCTTAGAAGTTGATAAGCTAACCCTATGCCCTTGCACCTATATATAGGAGTTTGTCCACCTCCAAATGTGTCTCCCAACCGATGTGGGACTTCCAACAAACATATAGAAATTTGTCCACCTAAAAATGTATCTTGTAACCGATGTGGGACTTCCAACGAACACACCAAAGGTTCCCAAATAGAATGAAAGGTCCAAATACATTTACCAAAAGCCCACAAGTGCTACAAACTGAATGCCCATTTTGAGGTTTAGGGACTTACAAAAATTTAGTGTTTCTTTGTTTATTCAAGAGAATGAGTGGAAGGAGGAAAAATTGTATGAAATATCAAGGAATTATCCATGCTATGCAAATTGGTTCCAAGCTTGAATGCTTGTTAAATATCATAAGGTGTGATTCATTAATTCATTTCTTATACAAAGAAATTACAAGTGAACCATAGGAATAGAGATATCGAAAGAAAAACACCACCTAAGTCTATTACAGGAGAGAATCCTAAAAACTAAGTTCACCAAACTTCCAATCCACAAAAGTGAAAGCAACACACCACACCACTACCCTAACAGAAGCAAAATCAAAACAAAACATGTAAAACAGGACAAACAAACCCACCCAAAACTTAGATGATTGCCCTTTGGTTGAGATGACCAACAAAGACTAAGTCGAATCCTTGCATTTCTCAAAAAAGTAGCCATACAATGAGCTTGGTTCTCTTGGCTTTTGGAACTTAGGACAAAAGTTGTAGATGTCCAATAACAATGGAGCCAAGTTCCCTTGAAAAATCTTGTTCACTAGCTACCTGGAAATACAAAAATCAAGAAGATAGGATATTATCACGATGTCATATGTGTTGATAGCATGCAAGATGGCAAGAGCTTGGCGTGTCTATTACTCATGGTTGGATTCTGCCGACCAGAGCCTACTTGTTGATCGAGAGTCAAGATATATGTAATACAACAAGTGAGCTACTGCAGCATTCAAGACACGTTATTGTATCTCTAACCGTGATGGAAATTATAGAGAATTGATACTTTTAAATTAGGCGAATAAAAGTTTGTAAAATGGTAATTAGTAGAAAAGAGTAACAAAATAGACTGGAAACAAGGTGAAATTGAATGGTAGAAGACAATTGAAAGCAAAAACATCATACAATCCAAGAATAAAAGGGAAAATAAATACTCAAGAGGTGGAGCAGTTGATGTCAAAGAGTTGTCCTAATGTAATCATGTAGAATTGATTTTGCAGTGTTGGACTTGGCTTTGATAGTATCGAAGCAACTTGTTGCATGGTTGGCCGAGACAGAGGAGTGGTGTGTAAACATGCAAATGCTAGTTTCGCAACAACAACTACTTGCTTTGCCACTTCATTCCTCGGAGGTAGGAGGCGTTGGTCCAAGACGTCCTTCAAAAATATCCCTTGCACAGTTGATGTTGATGATGAGGACGAGGATGACGATAAAGAGGAGATTAGATCACCAGGATGCTTTCCCATAATCACTTCCAGCGCCAGCACCCCAAAACTATAAACATCGCGCTTCTCATTCACTTCCATTGTATAAGCAAGTTCTGCCAAAAAACAAAAATGCCCATCAACAGAATATAGTTAAATAAAGAAAGGGTGGAAAAGTAAATAAAAATGCTCCTGGCCCATTTCTAGATATTGATTAAATTGCTTAAAATTCTTTGATAAATGACGCGAATAGTTTAGGGTTCCAAAAGAAGGAAATTATATAAATGCTTGGTGAATGCCAATGCCAAAATTTCAGAATATGAAAACCTGAGAACTATGGATATCTTAAAATAGGATAGTTAGTTTATTGAGCGACTACCTACCTTTCCATACATGATTTTCAAGACATCAATAGGATTGTTAGTCACCAATATTAACTATAGTCTTTCAAGTGTTATTACTCATACGATTTGACAACCAACCCAAACAATTTGAGAGAAATAAAGAATTAATGAAATTTGTTCCTTTGCCAAATGTTAACTATAGAAAGATAAGTTTTTGAAGCAATGAACTATATACAGTGGCTTTTGTAGGACTATTCACAAGTGCAACGATAGATGCATGATTTTAATCTTAGGGAGCGAACTTTGAATCAAGGAGAAAAAATTACTATTTGTGTTGCTTAGTTTGGACAATTTTTATTGACAAAAATGTGCATTTTGTAATCACTGTAGAAATAGGTAAAGTTGAAAGATGATGACTCAATCTATTGACAAGAGGATAAATTATCGACTTTCTTGCTCTGCAATCACTTTGGCACAACTCAACTATTATTAACAATTTTTGAAATTCGGAATGTCTAATTTTGTAACTGGAATTTCAAATGTAAATTAAATTTACTTACAAGCTTGCAAATATCTTCAATTTTGAAAAATCAATTAGTTTTTTTAGATTAGTTTTTCTTATTCTTATAATTGAGTATCACATGTAATTTTAAAATGTCAACTAAAAAATGCTCAATGGCAATGTGATCTCTTTGTTGGTGAGTACGAATTCCATCGAATGTAATTAAGATCTCAAAGAAGAAGAAGAAGAAGAAAGAAAGAAAGACATAACTTAAATATAGAAATAAGAAAAAAGAGAAAGAATAGAAAGTATAAGTTGTTTTAAAATAGAGATGGAGAAGAGGAAGAAAAAGTGAAAATGGAAATTGAGTTATGGGCAGAATTGAAATAACAAAAACGATAAAGGAAGAAATTGAGGAAAAAGAAGAACAAGAAGAGAAGAGGAGAACCGAAACAAACAAGAAGAATAAGAGGCAGAGAGAGAAAGGAAACCTAGAGTTGAAGAGTAACGATTGAAACTTAAAATTGCAAATTGAGTTAAAGAAAATCAATAAAATCTTCGAGGGGTGAGCCTATATAATTTATAAATATTGATAACTAATACCACTATATTTAAGGAGTTATTTCAAAATTTTGGGGTGGCCGTTGCCCCTACCAGCCCCCTCGATCCATCCTTGCACAAGTGGTAGGTCATTAGAGCAGGCCAAAGTCTCAACTAAAACCATAAATACTAAAATAAAGGAAACCCATAGAATCCTGCTAAAATAATCATTTTCTTAAATGAACACTAAACAAAGAAAAAATATTCCATGTCTTGCAAAAAAGAGTTTATTTTTTACTTTTTGGTATACCTTGGCAACTTAAGGAGAAATTTATTAATAATCTAAAATTGAGAGGGGTAATGAGCCTGATCTCTCAAGCAATAGATGGAAAAAAATATTCATGCAAAAGAATGGGTAAATTACACTTTACATCTAATCCCACTTTACCTTCTGATCTTTTAATTGTTTTAGTCAACCCTCCAGACTTCGAGTTGAATTGGAATTGGTCCCATTTGTATAACCTTGTTTCAAAAACTAACAAAGAATAGTCATGTGATAGCATTAATTACAATTAGCACCCCTACACTTTTATCTCACTTTATTCATATCAACTTGTATTTTACCAAAATCTCATTTTAAGACAACGTTATATGCTTAGGCCCAATTGAAGCTGGACTTGAAATCTAGGGGCTTATTGAAATAATTTAAAAGTCAAGGGGCAAAGCAATAAATGGTGTAAAGTATAAGGGTATAGTGTAATTTGGCCCAAAAAAGAATCAACATTAACAAACTTGAATATATATATATACAAAGTACCCAACCTATCTAAAGCCACAACAAGCTTAACAAATCTACAAGACTCTTAAAAAGTAGAGAAATAAGAATTATTATCACAACCCCAATTAGCTGACACATCTGCAACACTATTTACTTCAGTGCATATTTTTCATCTAAAATGGCTTTTCAGTAGCTATGCTTATCATACATGAGAATTTAAGGGTATGCATATTAGATAAAAAGCTTAAATCTAGCAATTTGTCTTCATTAGTAAGTTAAAATGAACAAACACTACTTGGGTAATTTAATTGGAAATAAATCATCGTAATAGAAAAATATATACCAGGAGCAGCATAACCAAAGGTCCCAGCAAATGCAGTCCAATTGGATGAGTTGAGATTCATAAATCTAGCTGAGCCAAAATCAGAGATGTGAGCCACATACTCTAAATCAAACAAAACATTCTTGCTTGATATGTCTCGATGGATGATCGGTTGAAAACAATCATGGTGCATATAAGACAGAGCATTTGCCACACCTTTAACAGTGTTCACTCTCTTAATCCAATCAAACACTACATCATCATTCATACTCAGCACCTTTCCCAAGCTTCCCCCTTCCAAGAACTCATAAACCAAAAACGAGTGCCTTGGGTGTGAACAATAACCGTACAGCTTTACAATGTTGTGATGCTGAATCTCAGTTAATGCGCGGATCTCACTTGTAAACCCTTTTAGATTAGCCGAGTCATCATCAAGTGTTGCATGAAGTTTCTTCACAGCAACTACTTGACCATTTGGTAGGTCAGCTCTATAAATGGTACCATATCCTCCCTCTCCAACACAATATTTAGCACTGAAGTTCTCAGTGGCTTCAATGATGTTTTCATAGACCATTTTTCCATCATAGCTCCATATTGCAAAAACATTATCATGGTTTACTCGTGATGGCTCGTTTTTTGTGTTCCTCACTTTCTTACGAAAAGCCATGAAAATGCCAAGAACCATTAGCAAAAGAAACAAAATTCCAAAAACAAGAAGTACAGTTAGTAACATAACTTTCTTGCCCTTTTTTTCAACATCCCCATTGTTTAATTTTGTCAAGCAAGCCTTCAGACCAGTAGCATTACTGTAACGCCCTCAAAATAAATGATATTAAACCAACAATATTAACATGCTATGATATATAAAAGATCCACGTCCTTCCATTGATCAGAATATTATTACAAAAGGTATCACATGTTAACAACAAAAGCAAATGCCCTACGGGCTTACAGCTTTCCAAGTTAACACTTGGTTACAAGAAAGTAGAGTGCTAACTCATTTACACATTAAGCCCTAGGCTTGAATTTACATGTAACACTGCAAAAGGAAAGACAACCAAAAAGCCCGTCCGCCACTAGCCTCCCAAGCTAAGTCCTTGGAGGTGGCATGCTACCAGTACCTGAAAATGATGTTCCCATATAGGGTGAGCCACAGCCCAGTAGAAATACACTAAACCAGTTATAAATAATGACTAAAAGATTAACAATTGATAGATGGTCCATTCTCTTACATTCTTTCGTCACTTCAACAAGCATAAACAAAAGCAGATATATTCACACTTTCCATGACAAGCATACATGCTCGCCAATATTTTCTAGATAAGCATACATGCTCTATCTCGGAGTTCATCCTATCTCCTCCCGGTAACATTAGGTTTAGAGGTCCATCCCTATCTTCCCTAAATAGTGGAGTCCATCCCTATCTGCTCCAACACAACGCAATGCATATATACCACAATTATACACATCACATATCAATACATAGAACCAATGTATTCTTGCCATCGACATAACCCATGACCCAATTCAATTTCAATTCCTCATTTTCCACAATTAATTATTCAAATTAATTAATCAATGTAATTAGGCGTTTCCATAATTAACATTACAACCCTTAGGTTCCAATTTCACTAATGTTTCAACATTAATTCCATGTTTCTGTAACAAACATGCTTCTAGGTTTATTATTGACATAAACTCAAACTTTTATAAAATTACACAATGGCCCAATATTTCTCAAAATTACACAACAACTACTAATATAGCAAAATGCTAAAATTCAAAGACAAAATCCATAAAGAGGAGTAGGATATCCCTACCTCAAAGTTTGAGCTCAAAAGGAGATGAAGACCCAACACCCAACTTGCTCCAAAAGCAAGATATTTTCGGATTATATCGAAGCCCAAGTCACCTCTATCTTTTTAACAAAGCACTTGGGAAGATTCACACTCTAAGGAGATGATCTCTTAGAGAAGGCAAGTCTAGAGAGAGGCTCTCAGTTAGGGTTTTAAAAGTAAAAGCTTCAAAAAGTGAAGTTTAGATCATTGTGGCTGACCCGATATAAGCAGGCTCGCTCGGCGAACTTGAGTCGCTCGGCGACCAGGAACCTGGCTCAGCTCGAGCCAAAAAGGTCTCGCTCGAGCCAACATCCTAAGCTCGCTCGATCGAAGAAAAGCTCGCTCGAGCGAGGACTCGACCGCCAGTGCAACTAAACGCGCTCGGCGGCGAAACCGCTCGCTCGGCGACCGAACCAGATCGCTCGGCGAAGAATCGGCTCGCTCGAGCGAAATCATAGTGTTGAGTCCGGCCCAGACGCGATCGCTTCGCTCAGCGAAGCCGCTCTGGCTCGACCCACCGAACCTGAGAACTCAACGCTTCGCTCGGCGGCCGACTCTCGCTCGGCGAAGGACAAAAATTAGGCGGCAACCCTTGGCTCCCGAATACAACCAACTGAAACAAACACGCCAACACATCCTATAACTCAAATACAATATATGAAAGGGCGTAAGCAGGACAACAATCCACTACCAACATCCACGGACACGTCCGGATCACTATACAACAAGGGGTAAGCAGGGATCGCTATAACCTCCCCTTAAAGAATTTAGTCCCGAAATTAAAACAAGTTTTGAAAAGCAAGCCTTCTTCTCCATTTTAAACAATGTCATAACACCACATTTAACAATTAGACCCATTCTTAGGTCATCCATCTCCTATTAAGAAGCATTTCTCAACATGTACATTTCAACATGCAATTTCTTTCCATTTCAACCATTTCCCACATATATAGTTTACAATTTATATCATAAGCAATAATCATGATACAATTTTATTTCTATAATATAGCCAACATATGCAATATTATAATCAACTCCCATAACAAGGCAAGTTCTACAACATTTACATTAACCAAAACATACACCATGTTTTACAACTTAAGACATTTCAAATGTTCTTAAAGTTCATTACAATTACAAGATTGCAACACTTGATTACACATCAACAAATAAGTCCGGATATTTCTCACGGATTCCCAACTCACGTTCCCAAGTGGCCTCCTCCACTCCGTGATGTTTCCACAAAACCTTAACCAAAGGGATGGTCTTACCACGCGGACTTGATCCGCCTATCCAAGACTGAACCGGTCTCTCCTCATCTGAGGCATCCTCATCTACCTCTAAGTCGGTCCAATCCAACACGTGTGATGGATCCGGCTCATACTTCAAGCATACTCACATGGAACCGTCATGAACTCCGCCAAGCTGTGGCGGCAAAGCTAAGCGATAGGCAACCTCGCCAATCCGCTCAAGGATCTCAAAGGACCAATAAACCGGGGATAACTTCCTCTTCCCAAATCTCAACAAACCCGCCTAGGTGATATCTTGAGAAAGGCGTGATCACCCACCTCAAACTCAACGGTCTCCTCCTCACGGTCGACATAGGACTTGGCGACTACGAACATAACAAGCCTCCTACGGATAAGCTCAACTTTCTCCGTCGTCTCCCTAACCAACTCTGGACCCAACAAAGGTGTGTCACCCACCTCGGCCCAACAAACTGGAGACCTACAAGGTCGGCCATACAAGGCCTCAAATGGTGCCATACCGATACTAGACTGAAAACTGTTATTGTAGGCAAACTCCACCAGCGGTAAGTGCCTCTCCCATGTCCCACTGAAATCAAGGGCACAACCCCGAAGCATATCCTCAAGGATCTGAATGGTACGCTCGGACTGCCCATCAGTCTGAGGATGATAAGCTGTACTAAAGGTCAACTTAGTACCTAAAGCACTTTGCAAACTCTGCCACAACCTAGCAGTAAAACGAGGATCTCTATCTGAGACGATCGTCACTGGGACCCCGTGCAATCTCACTATGTCCCGAACATACAAGTCGGCAAGATGATCTACCGAATCTCTCACGCGCATTGGAATGAAATGCGCCGACTTGGTCAACCGGTCTACAACCACCCAAATAGTGTCACTACCCCGCTGGGTCTTCGGAAGACCTACTTGAAGTCCATGGTGGCGTGCTCCCACTTCCACTCGGCAATAGGCAAGGGTTGTAACAAACCGGCGGCCTTTGATGCTCGGCCTTCACTGGCGACAAGTAAGGCACTTGAACTGCGCCACATCTCTCTTCATACCCCGCCACCAAAGCGGCGACCCAAATCGATACATCTTAGTACCTCCCGGATGCACCGCAAAGCGCGAATGATGGAACTCTCGGATTACCTCCTCTCGGCGGGACTCGGCACAAGCAGACGGTCTCGGTATCTCAAACTCGGTCGGGATCGCCGTCAAACCTTTCTCAACTTTCCCTTTGGAGATCTTCTCTCTGAGAGATTCTACCTCAAGATCACCTCTCGTGCCTCTAACACTCGAGTCACAAGTGTAGGTGCGCAACCCACGAGAAAACAAGGCATGACCTCAGCGGATTCGCCCGAAGCAAGTCAAACTCGCCAAGTGCCCCCAACATCTCCCACTCTCGGATGGCTACACAAGCTACATCACTAATGGATTTCCTACTAAGAGCATCGGCCACAACATTGGCCTTCCTGGGTGATAATGCAACTCGAGTCGTAATCTTCTATAAACTCCATCCACCTTCTCTGCCTCAAGTTCAAGTCTTTACGTGAAAGCAGATACTTGAGACTTTATGATCCGAGAACACCTCGAATCTCTCACCATAAAGGTAGTGCCTCCAGTTTTCAAGGCAAAGATCACTGCCGCCAACTCTGGAGTCGTGTGTAGGGTAATTCTTCTCGTGTATTTTTAAGCGGCGTGAGCCATAAGCTACCACTTTCCTCCTGCATCAACACACAACCCAAACCCTCTCGTGAGGCATCACAATAGGCGCATAACCCAACCTCTCTAGGAATAATCAAGGCGGAGGCGGTGGTCAATCTAACTTTCAACTCACAAGCTTGACTTTTCACAAGTCTCCTCCATACAAATTTGACTCCTGGCGAGTCAACCTAGTCAACAATGAAGCTAACACAGAGAAATCTTTCACAAATCGGCGGTAGTACCCGGCTAATCGAGCTGCGGATCTCAAACACACTCTTAAGTGTGCCCAATCTTGCCTTGCCTCGGTCTTGGATGTATCAGCAGACACCCCTTCCCGGAAACTACATGGCCTAAGAACTTAACTTCTCTTAGCGAACTCGCACTTCCCAAACTTGGCATACCCTATGGGCTCTAAGCAATTCAAGCACCATTCTCAAGTGTTCCTCGTGCTCTTGCTCGAGGGTGAATAGATAAGAATATCATCCACAAAACAACCACAAAAGCGATCCAAGAATTCCCGGAAAATCCGGTTCATCAAGTCCATAAAAATTTTGCGGTGCGTTAGTAAGCCCAAATGGCATCACCGAAACTCATAATGGCCATACAGCGTCACGGAATGCCGTCTTGAATATCCTCCTCTCGACCCTCAAGCGGTGGTAACCCGATCTCAAGTCTATCTTAGAGAAACAACGGGAACCCTTCAATTGGTCAAACAAGTCATCTATCACGGGCATAGGGTGCTTATTCTTAGCGTAGCCCGATTCAACTTCGTAGTCGATACACAACCTCAAGGCACCGTCTTTCTTTTTTAGCAAAGAGGGCGGTGCTCTACAGCGATACACTAGGGCGAATGAAGCCCTTATCTAGCAATTCTTGGTGAACTTTCAACTCAATCAACTCTGCCGGTGCAAAAGCGATAAGGTGCCATAGAAATCGGCGCCGTCTTGTACTAAATCAATAGAGAACTACGTCTCTCGGTGGGGTGGCAAATTAATAAGATCCTCGGGAAAGACATCAGGTATTCACAAACTACCCTCGGCAACTCAATCTGGTTCTTTTCACACTCATCATTCTCAAAACTAGCAAGTAAACTACTAAGCTCATTCCGCCCATGGACCGCACCCAATGGCACAATACTACCAACCGGTCTCCTAAAAGTGGAAAAACTCCCGTTCAGCATGCGGCGGTAACCCTCTGGCGGTAGCAATCAATAACCGCCGGTATGGCGATAACGATCCATACCCAAAATAACATCAAAGCCCTTCATGGGCATAACTACAAATGGAAAAGGAAGTCGATGATAAATGGACCTCTATATCACAACCTCTACATCCGTGCCTCAAAATTAACTCACCCCAATAGGTGACACAAGCCAAATAGGAGATGCTAAAAGTGCTAACTCCGGTTCAACACAGGATGCAAATCGGCGGATACAAAAGAATGAGATGCACCGTGTCAATCAACACTCTAGCAACGGTTGCAAAACAAAAAGTACCTCTCACTCTTGATGGAGTCGGTACTAGGTCTGTGATAACGATACAGCCACCTGTAGGCCCCTGATCTACCTTTCGCCTCTCGGAGCATAGAATCTTTGTCTTGTTGGAGACGGCAAGCCCGGATTGGCCCTCGAGGCACTGCCTGGTGGTGAAATCCTGCGTCTGTCTAGAACCAGGCTCTCTGAGTGGCACTCAGCCGTGGGCAATACCTCTTCATGTGCCGTGCATCCCACACTGGTAACACGATCTGGTGCCTGCCCGAACTCGACTCGTAGGTCAGGTGGCCGACGAAGAAGCTCTCGACCCCGCCGATTGGGCAAGCAAGCCTTGTGACCGGTGGCCACACTTGTAGCAGTGAACTCTCCTGTTGCCTCCCGAACTGCACTTTTCTTGGAAAGTCGACTGACCAAACCACCACGACGGTGAGGATTATAACCCCTCTGCCTCCTGCCATCACCCATCCCTCTTGGCCCCTCTTGGAACCCCATGTTTCTCCTCTTCCCCTCTGCATCATCGGCTCCATATGAGCTGCAGCATCCACCAAATGCTGTACTCCGAATATAAGGTCCACTGACTTTCAACTTGAGGTCCCACCTCAACTTCGCTCAAACTCATAACAACAGGCGCCTCTGTCGCCACAAGTTCAGTGCAAACAGACAAGCTAATAAATGTAGCCTCAAACTTCGACCCGCAGACAAACCCTCTGCTAAGCTTGGTAAGCGATCCCTTAGTCTCTCTAGCCACTGCGGATAAAAACCTCTCTGAAAGCATTCTAGCGCCCCCAAGTACCACCCACGCGAACTTTCTCATATTTCCACCATTGACCCGCATCTCCTTGGTGGAAGGATGCCAAGGTCACTTTCAATGCTCCGTCCTCAATGCCTAGCATATCGAGCGTTTTACTCATCTGTTCTAGCCACTCATGCGCCTTCAATGGCTCCTTAGGATCCCCAACAAACTCCTCCGGGTTAGGCCGAAGAACTCCCTCTTCAAGAAAGAAGGTCTGCCTCGGTTGCACGATTTCACCTCACGAGAATACCTAAGGCCCTGCTATCTCTCGGGCCAAGGCACCCATTCTGTGACCTTGGCTCGGCCACATTGGCACGACCAACCCCTTCTGAATGCCGGAACCTCATCCGGTAATGGCACTTCACGCCTCCTGGGCCTACCACGCCTACCACCTCTTGCTCGTCCTGACATCCTAATAAAGGTAACACAGAACGTTAGCACATTTATAAACGTGCCAAAACTAAACACTCACGTCCTAATGCATGGATAACTGTAATTCATTCCACGTAAGCACATAAACACATATAGCACTTACGAATTTCATTTCCGGATGATGATAGTCCCAAGGCGTTACTAGAGTACCGGTTAGAAACAGCATTGATCAAGTGCCTTTCCAACAAGACTCCCAGAAACCCAAAGACCCAATCAACATCCTAGAAACTAAATCCCATACCCAAATAATCACATAAGCACGTTATCAATTAAACACATAGCATATGACACTACACTAAGTCTCTATCAAGCGAGACAAACCCATTGTGATCCTAATCACTTCCCACGTACCCAAAGTATTCGAACCCGGTACGCTCTGATACCAAGTTGTAACGCCCTCAAAATAAATGATATTAAACCAACAATATTAACATGCTATGATATATAAAAGATCCACGTCCTTCCATTGATCAGAATATTATTACAAAAGGTATCACATGTTAACAACAAAAGCAAATGCCCTACGGGCTTACAGCTTTCCAAGTTAACACTTGGTTACAAGAAAGTAGAGTGCTAACTCATTTACACATTAAGCCCTAGGCTTGAATTTACATGTAACACTGCAAAAGGAAAGACAACCAAAAAGCCCGTCCGCCACTAGCCTCCCAAGCTAAGTCCTTGGAGGTGGCATGCTACCAGTACCTGAAAATGATGTTCCCATATAGGGTGAGCCACAGCCCAGTAGAAATACACTAAACCAGTTATAAATAATGACTAAAAGATTAACAATTGATAGATGGTCCATTCTCTTACATTCTTTCGTCACTTCAACAAGTATAAACAAAACAGATATATTCACACTTTCCATGACAAGCATACATGCTCTGCCAATATTTTCTAGATAAGCATACATGCTCTATCTACGGAGTTCATCCTATCTCCTCCGGTAACATTAGGTTTAGAGGTCCATCCCTATCTTCCCCTAAACCGTGGAGTCCATCCCCTATCTCCTCCAACACAACACAATGCATATATATCACAATTATACACATCACATATCAATACATAAAATCAATGTATTCTTTCCATCGTCATAACCCATGACCCAATTCAATTTCAATTCCTCATTTTCCACAATTAATTATTCAAATTAATTAATCAATGTAATTAGGACGTTTCCATAATTAACATTACAACCCTTAGGTTCCAATTTCACTAATGTTTCAACATTAATTCCATGTTTCTATACCAAACATGCTTCTAGGTTTATTATTGACAAAACCCCAAACTTTTATAAAATTACACAATGGCCCAAAGTTTCCCAAAATTACACAACAACTACCAACATATCAAAATGCTAAAATTCAAAGACAAAATCCATAAAGAGGAGTAGGATATCCCTACCTCAAAGTTTGAGCTCAAAAGGAGATGAAGACCCAACACCCAACTTGCTCCAAAACCGAATATTTTGATTATATCGAAGCCCAAGTCACCCTCTATCTTTTTAACAAAGCACTTAGGGAAGATTCACACTCTAAGGAGATGATCTCTTAGAGAGAAGGCAAGTCTAGAGAGAGGCTCTCGGTTTAGGGTTTTAAAAAGTAAAAGCTTCAAAAAGTGAAGTTTAGATCGTGGGGCCCGATATAAATGAGCTCGCTCGGCGAAGACTTGGTCGCTCGGCGACGGAACCTGAAAACCGTAGCTCGAGCCAAAAGGTCTCGCTCGAGCCAACATCCTAAGCTCGCTCGATCGAAGAAAAGCTTCGCTCGAGCGAGGACTCGACCGCCAGTGCTGCAACTAGGCCTGCGCTCGGCGAAACCGCTCGCTCGGCGAAGGCCGAACCAGATCGCTCGGCGAAGAATCGGCTTCGCTCGAGCGAAATCATAGTGTTGAGTCCGGCCAGAGCCGATCGCTTCGCTCAGCGAAGCGCCGCTGGCTCGACCCACGAACCTAGAACTCAACGCTTCGCTCGGCGGCCGAGCTCTCGCTTCGGCGAAGGACAAAAATTACAGGCGGCAACCCTTGGCTCCGAATACAACCAACTGAAACAAACACGCCCAACATCCTATAACTCAAATACAATATATGAAAGGACGTAAACAGGACAACAATCCACTACCAACATCCACGGACACACGTCCGGATCACTATACAACAAGGGGTAAACCCGGGATCGCTATAATTACCACATAAACCTTTATTACCTTTGAGTGCCTCGAATGGAACCTCTTGGAAGGCCTTGATGTCAGGAAGAGGACCCTCTAACTGATTGTATGACACATCAATGGAAGTAAGACTTACCATTTTATTGAAAGATGATGGTATAGAACCAAAGAACTCATTGTGGGAGAGATTCAACGTTTCTAATCTTTGCAATTCTCCAATCTGTTGTGGTATCTTACCAATTAGCAAGTTATTACCAAGATCAAGACTTTGAAGAGTGTTGATCTGGCCTATTTCAATAGGAATGCTTTCCCCAAATCTATTATTGCTCAAATTTAAGTCCAATAGTTTTAAGTAGTCTCCAAGGTCTCTAGGGATTGAGCCACTCAGATCATTTGCTGCCAAGTTAAGGTGCTCTAAATTGGACAACTTACTTAATTCTGGAGGAATATTGCCTAATAGATAGTTATCATCCAGCTTAAGGTTGAATAGTGAAACCAACCTTCCCAATTTCAATGGGATCTCTCCAACTAGATGATTTGAAGAGAGATCAAGAACGGATAGCTGAGTTGCCCCTACTAATCCAGATGGTATCTTACCAGAAATTTTATTGTTAGACATTTTGAGGCTAGTTAAATTGTGGCATTTTCCCCAGTTTTTAGATAGCTCACCATAAAAATTGTTATGACTCAAATCAATGTAATCCAAGCTTGGGTATATGCCAAAATCTTCTGATATATTTCCCGAAAGTTGGTTTCCATCAAGCCTAACTCTGAATAAGGTAGAGCAATTTCTCAAGCTTTTTGGGATGGGACCTAAGAGATTATTATCATATACAGACAAATTAACCAACAATCCATTAAAGCATAGGCCGTCTGGGATATGACCACTGAGAATGTTGATACCAAGGGACAAAAGGGCTAAGTTGCTCAAGTTTCCTATAGATGCAGGGATTGAACCCGTGAGGTTGTTCATTAAGAGTGAGAGATGAACAAGCGACCTTAGCATCCCAACTTCTTGAGGGATTGATCCGGAAAGTTGGTTCAAATTAAGGTACAGAGTGGTTAAGTTGCCCAAGTTCCTATAGATCTGAGGATTGACCCCGTGAGGTTGTTCATAGAGAGTTCGAGATCAACGAGAGACCTCAGCATCCCAATTTCTTGAGGGATTGATCCGGAAAGTTGGTTCTTATAAAAGTGCAGAGTGGTTAAGTTGCCCAAGTTCCCTATAGATGCAGGGATTGAACCTGTGAGCTTGTTCCCTGAGAAATCGAGATAAACGAGAGACCTAAGCATCCCAATTTCTTGAGGGATTGAACCAGTGAGGTTGTTCCTTTCGAGTTCGAGATAAACAAGAGACCTCAGCATCCCAACTTCTTGAGGGATTGATCCAGAAAGTTGGTTGTCATAAAGGTACAGAAGGGTTAAGTTGCCCAAGTTCCCTATAGATGCAGGGATTGAACCAGTGAGATTATTCGTTGAGAGTTCGAGATTAACGAGAGACCTCAGCATTCCAATTTCTTGAGGGATTGATTCGGAAAGTTGGTTGTCATAAAGGCGCAAAAGGGTTAAGTTGGCCAAGTTTCCAATTGAAGAAGGGATTGAACCCGTGAGATTGCTAGTTTGCAAGGCAAGCTCAGTGAGAGAGCTGAGCAATCCTATTTGTTGAGGGATGGAGCCACCGATTGGGTTTCTATTCAGGTACAAGATTCTTAGATTAGTTAGTTGGCCTATTTCGGTCGGAATTGTTCCAGAGAGATCGTTGAGTGACAAGCTAAGGACGGTGAGTCTCCAAAGGCTACCAATATGGGGGGGGATGGTCCCATAAAGTGAGTTGTTAAAAAGTTGAAGGTTGAGGAGATGAGGAAAGGATGAGAAATTAAGATTAGAAAGAGTACCTTTCAAACCATAACTCTGAAGGTCTATAGAGGCAACTCTACCGGCCTTGTTGCAGCCAATTCCATCCCAACGGCAATGGTTGCTTCCAACCCACGAGGACAGGAGAGTTTGACTTTCGTTGTGAAGGCTAGCTTTCCACGTCAGGAGAGCCGTGGGTTCAGTTGGTTGTTTTCCAGTAGTTAAGGAAGAAGCAAAAGCAGCATAATCAAAAAAAGTGGGGAATGCAAGGATGATGAGGCAGAGTAAAAGGGGTGGGAAAGAAAGAAAGTGGTTGGGAAGTGTATTGGGCAAGAATGTCATTGTATTGTAGGCTTGTTTGTTAATAATAGAATAGAAAGCTATGAAAGACAGTAATAGGATGGAGGGATGAAGAGCTGCAAGAGCATGGAGAGGTATTTATAGATAGATAATACAACTTGGAAAATTATTAGTTGGGTTTGAAAATTCTAGTGCAATTCCTTTCAATAGTCTTGGTTTGGATCCTCCACTAAGATCATGCCAGATCGATGCATATGAAACACATGTCTTTGGACCATCACTGCTGTAACAAATTATACAACATAAGCATCTGATCATTTGGATCAACGACCTTGTCCCGTGGTTGGTCCTCCAATAGTCATTACTTTGATTTTTAAAATTTTTAATGTTGTCATTGAAGTCTTCACTTCGGGTGGAATTGAATTGATTCAATTTTAAACGGCTTGTCTAAATTAATAAAATGATAATGAAATAGTTTTCAAAATATGAATTTCATGTTATTTTGGTCTCTAATATTTTATTTTTATCACTTTAAATCCTAAACTTTTTTATTTTTATTTTTTAAGTGCAACTTTGAATCCTAAACACTAATGGAAAAAGAAGAAGTAAAACAACACAATGATATACATAATTTTCAAATCACAACCAGTTTTAATAATAATAATAATAATATTATATGTAGACTTGACTTTCCTTGACTTTTGGGGATTCTTGTCCTTTTGTTCTTTTTTAATAACAACAATATCAGGAAATTTTTTTGAAAATAATTATAAATTAATAATAAATTTCGTTAATATTATTAATAATTAAAATTATAGATTTTTTTTATACATATGTTATAATTTTATCAACTTACATCTTTTTGTAATTTCCTTTTATTATTATTATTATTATTACAAAAATGTTATGGACAATGACATATCTATTCAAATTTTTTTAGGGATAAATTACAAACACACCCCATGAGGTTTACTTAAATTACAAATTATCTCCTGTAATTCTAGAAATTACATTATGCTTCCTAAGATTTCTAATTTCATAACAAATATGTCCTTCTATTAATAAATTATCAAGTTAATTAATCGTTTTTAATAATATTAAAATTTTATTTCAATTAATAATTCAGATAATTTTATTATTCTATAGGTGAACAGTTAGAAATTTCACTTTTTCAATTAATTCTGTTAAATAAAAAATTCTGACAATGATGTATTTGTAATTTTTCAAATCACATGGAACAATTCATATTTTAAGTAAATTTCAAAAAGTGTTTTTGTAATTTATCTTTTTTTTTTAGATAGAGTGATGCATGGTAAATATTAAATTTGTACAATGTAAAATTTATATATGAAAATATGAGTCATTAATATAAAATTTTGAATAATTTTTGAATTTTTATATTTGGTCCATAATATTACTGTTATTATTATAAGTAGCCTTAACTTGACTGTGGGTGGCTACTCCTGTCATCTTATTCTTTTCTCCGTGGACCATAAATCAAAGATGCAAAGTTGGTGCATTTTAATATTTAAAGCAAATTATGAATATATTGAGATGGCACACGCTTCTCTCTTGTTTGAAATCACAATAGAGGGTGTTGTTGGATTTCTTAGGCTTACTATAAAATTTATATAGATGATTCGAACCGTTTAATATGTAAATTTTATTGAATATTTTATTTTTATAAAAAATTACATTCATATCAATAGTTGCTTGATCAGATCAAATTTATATTAACGGTAACTATAATTTAAAAAATAAATTATTAATACAAATGTAATCTGATCAAATGGTTAGTGATATCTGATTAACTTGATTTTTTATAAGAATAAAGTACTCGACGAGCCCTACGCATTGCACGGTTTGAATCGTCAATGTGGGTTCCGTAATAGACCCACAGAAGCCTAACAACATGCTCCAGTCCCAACTAGAGAGAAATTGTTCCTTATTAAGATCTGTTTAAAATATTAATCGCAATTTCAAAAGGAAAAATGCTTGGGAGCTCTAGTTGAGCTTCCTTAATCTACTTCTAATGATGTGAAATGGACCCTACTCCTCACTCCTTATCCTCTCTCTCTCTCTCTCTCCTACCTCATTAAAGGTCAAAATAGAGGTAACATAGGGGATGTAGCACCCCTTTTTGAAAATTATATTGTCTTTAAATTTTTAATTGCATAATAAATAACTCATTTTGTTAATAAATCATTTAGTCATAAATAATTTTTAATGATATTATAAATATATTTTAATTAATATTTCTAATAATTTTATTGTTATACAGGAGGATAGTTAAAAATTTCTCTTTTTATATTGATTCTCTTAAATGACAAATTCTAACTAGAAGTATTTGTGATTTTCAAAAGTACAAAGGACAATATATATTTTAAAAAGTTCTTAAGGAATGTATTTTCAATTTATCATAAAAGAATAAGTCAACAAAAAAATATCATAAAAGCAAATTCCAAACACGTACTCTGCACCAAACACCCCCCATTGTATAACATCAAGACTTGACTTTTGATTATCACAAATATCATAACCAATTTTTTTTTTTTTTTTTTTTTTGCCATAACTACCAAAAAAAAAAAAGACTTTTAAACAAACACTACATACAGTATAACTAACGGCATTTTGGATTATAATTATAACCAAACTAATCATCACGAAAGGTTATAATTTTGTTCCATTTAGTCCACGTTATTTTCTTATGTTCCAATAAATCCTATGGGTGACATCAGCTTGCTTGTTTTCATTTTTCAAAAAACACTTTTTAGAAAATTCTATTTTATTATTTTTTGTATTTTTTTGTTTTTACTTAATTTTTTTAATATTTTAAGCAATTTCTTTACTTTTTAGACACACATAACATAAATATACTTAAAAAGTAAAAAAATTATAAAAAAAATCTTTTAAAAATTCACTAAATACCAAAAATACAAAAAAATACAAGAATTCAGTATATTTTTTACATTTTTATGTATTTATTAATTTTTTAAAATATTTTTACAATTTTTACTTTTAGATACATCTAAGTAAGGTGTATCTAAAAAGTAAAAAAAATATTTAAAATTTTAAAAATATTCCTAAAAATAAAAAAATACGAAAATCAAAAACTTCATTTTCAAAAACTTAATCTAGAAAACTCAAATCAAACACACTTGTTACCAAAATATCCTAATAATATTCACATTTACAGTGTGAATGTTCCGTGATGTGAATGTTCACAACATCAATGTGAATATTCACACCGTCAATGTGAATGTTAACATGTCAATGTGAATATTCATATCGTAAAATATGAATATTTATATCATCAAATTGTTAACCGTTCAAAAAATATTTGTAAGGGTAGAAATGTCCCTAAAATACCTTAAATATAAGAATTAGAATTTGGTAAATCAAATATCCAAATAATAAGACTTATTAGAATATAAGAAGGAAAATGAGTTGGACCCCCAGCACCCCCACTGTTTTGTGATTAGATCAATTTTATTTTATTTATTTATTTATTTTATTTTTTATTTTTTTTACATGCGCAAGTCACATTACGTGGAGGTGGGGTCTTTGAGTCACCACTGAGGGTCCCAAAGGCGATATAAGAATATCTTATGGACTAATTGTAATACAAACACTTGAAAAGGATTTTTTAATAAATTTCTCATAAAATATATATATATATATTTCTTATATATATATTTCTTATCTGAGAGAAAATAAAATAATTTTAACTACACGTATGAGATGATATCTATTATAAAAGTACTACTTGACTCAAATTACTTCGCCTACGTTCATGGCATGCAGTCGTGTAAAGAGGCAAGAAAATCATAACCAAATCTTTATGCATAAGCTGCCCCCCAATAGACTTGACTTGGCTTCACTTTTCATTTTCTTTCTTTAATGAGTCCAATAGACTTGACTTCGCTTTTTCTTTTTCCTTTTTTAATGAGTCCAATAGACTCGACTTTGATTATTTAAAATTGGACAATTATATGCTACACACATCCACACTCAATTATTTATATATTTATTTATTAAAATTTAATTGATATAAGATATTATATATTTACAATAAATTCAATGAATTATAATATAACACAAACTTTTACAAAGAAAATCCCAAAATAGGAGAAAAACGTCAAATTTTTACAAAGAAACTCTCAAAATAGGAGAGAAATCGCAATTAAATTATAATTATAGTAGTGAAGATCAAATACAATACAAATTTTTACAAAAAACTCCCAAAGCGGAGAGAAAGCTCAATTAGTACATGGGAAATAAAACTCACACAGGTATGGAGATTCAAACTCTTGACCTCCTAGCGAAGTGTAGGAGTTCGGCAAATCGAGACCCACACTCACTTTTTGAGTATGTACCATACATTTAAGGAAATTGTAATATACACCCTTGAAAGGGATGTACAATATGCATTCCTAGTTATTTCAATTTTTTTTTAGTTATGACTAATTTTCTTATTTGGTTGTGATATTATTTTAGTTTTGATTAAGTGAGTTTTTCAGTTATGGCTCATGTTATGTTTGTTTATGACATTTTTTTTTTTTTTGTTATAACTCAAAAAGTATAAAATTATGTCATTTTATTATTTAATTATAAGGTGCATATGATGTACATTATTTGAGGAGTGTGTACCTTAGTGTTTCCTTACATTTAATTATATCTTTTGTGTATTTTGTTATATCCCATTTGCAATTTTAAGTGATTACAGGACTACTTAAACGTTAGACCAAAATAGGTTACGAACTTAATATTGTTCAGTGATAACCCATGGTGATATTTATTTATGATTCATATTATTTAACCAAAATAGGTTTTGAACTTAGCATTGTTGAGTTACAACTCAGAGATATTTGTTTATGATTCATATTATTTGTTTTTTGTAATGAATTTAGTGATGTTTGATTGCTCACAAATTAAATTAATAGTTCATTTTTATTTTTTCAAAATTCAATGGATTTTGGTATGTTGTTCAGGAATTTCGAATTTGAGTCTTACATATTTTCTATATACTGCATTTTGTTAAGAATTGATACACCTAATTAAGATAGGTGAGATATGAAACATGAATAGAAAATAAAAAATAAAAAAATAAAAACCATACAAGCACATAAGAATACAATAATTTAGTAGTTTGCCCCAAAATAATAGTTACATTCACGGCTGTTGCTACTTTCATAATGATAAAAAAAAAAAATTAAATGATACAAAGACAGCTCATCTTACCTACATAGAAATTAGGAGAATAAGACAAAAGTGCGAAAATACCAAAACTTTTTTGTACTAATATCACATATCCATATCCTTTCAATAGTCTTGGTTTGGATCCTCCACTAAGATCATGCCAGATCGATGCATATGAAACACATGTCTTTGGACCATCACTTCTGTAACAAATTATATAACATAAGAATAATATCAGGATATAATTATTAGTTGGGTTTGAAAATTCTATTCACGGTGTTTGATTTTAATTTTTTAAATTGAATTTTTTCTTTTTTTGTGTTTTTTTTAAAAGTATTTTTTTTACTTTTTTAAATGTACATTCTTTAAATGTATCTAAAAAGTAAAATATTTATAAAAAAAATATTTTAAAAAATTAATAAATACACAAGAATACAAAAAATGTACTGAATTTTTATTTATTTAATTTTTTTTTATATTTTTGGTATTTAGTTAAAATTTTTAAAAATAACTTCACAAATATTATACTTTTTAAGTGTATATTTATGTTAGGTATATGTAAAAATTAAAAAAATATATTTAAAATATTAAAAAATTCAGTATAAACAAAAAATATAAAAAAATAAAAAAATTCAATTTTTTGAAAAAAAAAATTTAAATCTCAAACCAAACAAGCTGATTGCAATTCCTTTCAATGGTTTTGTTTTGGATCATCCACTAGATTATTTTTCATAATTTTTTTATTTATTTTTAAAGAAAGTTTTTTATTTTTTTAAAATACATTTTTCTTAGATGTATCTAAAAAGTAAAATATTTATAAAAAAATATTTTAAAAAATTAATAAATGCACAAGAATATAAAAAATGTATTATTATTTTTATTTTTGGTATTTAGTGAATTTTTTAAAAATAATTTTACAAATATTATAGTTTTTAAGTATATATTTATGTTAGATGTATGTAAAAATTAAAAAATATATATTTAAAATATTAAAAAATTTAATATAAACAAAAAAATACAAAAAATAAAAAATTTCAATTTTCTAAAAAATAAATTTTAAAAACTCAAACCAAGCTGATTGCAATTCCTTTCAATAGTTTTGGTTTCGATCTTCCACTAAAGTTTGGGTTCAATTTTGGCAAATTGATGACCAATAAGATCATGCCAGATCGATGCATATGAAAGAAATGGATCATAATCTAAGCACCAGATTAAAGGATATCTAAGAAATTCTGTCTATAGTACAACAGAGATTTGGACCATAATCTTACTATTTGCAAATAAGGTATTACACAAATTTATTATTATAAGCAGTTATTTGTATATAAGTGTCATGGAAAATTCTCTTCATATATACAAATTATGTAAAAAAAAAAAAAATCATAAGAATAATGTATTAGTGTTATTTTGATAAATAAAACTAATTTTTATGTATGTTTTGTTTTAAAATAAAAAGCAATCAGCATCATTTTGTATCACTTTTTTGTTTGCATATCATTACTTAACTATTATTCATGTATTTATTTTGCTGCACTTAGCAATCAATATTATTAACTAGACCTATTTACATATAAGTCCTGATTGATAAATTTATCACTATAAATTTATTCATAAAAACTTTATCAATAGAACTTTAAAAGGTAATAAGTTTCAAAAAGTAAAACTTACTAGTAATTTACCTATTTTTAATAGTATATTAAATGTAATAGAATTCACTACTTCTAATAACTTTTAAACCGGCCCATAAGCTGGCAATTGCTTTAACATGTTTGCTTACTTAGTGATCATGCTTCTAAAAAAAAAAAAAACTTTTAATCATATTAAATTTGGATGATTAATTCTAATTATTATTGGAATTATCCTACTCCGGACTAGCAGTCATGAACAATTGATTTCCAATACTTGTAATAACTTTTAATCATATTAAATTTGGATGATTAATTTTGATTATTATTGGAATTATCTTACTCTAGGACTAGGAGTCATGAATAATTTCAAAAGAGATTTCCCATATTTTAATATCTTTCAAAAGGAATTACCCCTACCAACAAAATTGAAAAAAATTACCTCTACCAACAAAATTGAATACGCCTAAACATAAGGAGGGCAAAATATAATTTATTTAAAAAAAATTACCTCTACAACAAAATTGAACGGTGTCACTAATAAATACATTTTTAGAGATAAAACAATTTCACCCCAAAAGGTTTATTTTTAAGATAAAAAATTTGGCTCCGAAACAATAATAATTCATTACAAAATGTCCAATTTTGTCTTAAAAATACAACAATAATACTTTTATAATTAAGATATTTCATCCTTAAAAAATGGTTTCATCACTAAATTTTTGTAACGCCTCCAAAATAATTACAATAATCCAACTACAAGCACTAGTACAAGTGATCTAGATACAATAAGAAGCTTCCATTAGAATTAATATACAAAAGATGACACATGCAATATACACTTAATTGGACTTAGTTTTACGAATAATATGTGCAAAATTGATTGGCTTGTAAATTTGGATTGTGGCTTGTATGCATAATCGATTCAATTGCCAAAATCAATTTCAACCAAGACTTGTGGCTTGTATGCATAATCAGTTGCACAATCAATTGGCATAAAAATACATTATTGTGTATAGTGTTGGCATTCTTACCTTGGCCTAATGCAATCTCAACCAATTTTCAAAGAGATTAACCAATGTCAAAACACAACCTCACACTTAATTGGTGAGGACATTAGATATAGGATAACACAAAATACATTAACAAATATAAACAAGATTATCAAAACCCAAGCAGCTGTTTACAATACCAACCAAAAAAATGTAAAAAGAAGGATCAAAACTCGTTTTGAGCGAATCATAAACATTGTCAATACAATACAATTGGTCATAGGAAACTATTGCCAAGAATCACAACCCCTAGAAGCTCATCATTGAGGAGTCCTGAAGTTAATTTGCAAAGACAAATAACACAAAATTACATTTGCAAATCTAAGAAATCACATGCACTTTGTGCTTATTTAATGCCCAATTTGATGTCAGCGAGCTTCTTCTAATGCTCCTTCAACTACCTCTCCTATTCATAATCTTTGATCTTCTTGCACACCATTTCTCTTCATCCTGTTTTCACAAAGCCCACAATGAATAAAAATCTAAACTGTTGCTTGATATGTTTTGATCACTCTATCAAATGTAAATTCCTCAACACAAATCAACCTGAAGCATTCAAGTATTCTAAGTTTTTTTTCAAGGTAAATGTTCTGAGTTTTTCTAATTATTGGAACTTGAAGCCACTATGGAAGACTCAACAATGCAATGAATTGTTTGCTTTTTACTGTTGGAACTATAATCTTCATTCATTTTCTTCAAAAATAAGTAATTCATTATAGACTTCCCGTAACTTTTATTCACTCCATTCACTATGAGCATAACAATGACATATATATAACTACCACTTTCCCATTCATCTTGTTTTTCATTGAAAATCTAATTCAAAGACATTCATTTGATAAGAAAAAAAATAACAAAACAAAGGTTTGGTAACTCATCACTATTACTCCTTTTTTAACTAAATAAAAGAAATGTCAGGGAAAAAAAAAAATCAAATGAGAAAAAACAGAACAAAGCAAAATAAAGAGTCAATAAATGAGACAAAAAGGGAAAATAAATAAATAAAACACATGGTCAATAAATGCTTCTCCAAATTGCACTCATGGGTCAAAACTCCATTCTACATCGCTCGTGAGTTAGGATTTCACACCTGAACTTAATAAAAGTAATTTTTATTTGTTCATTAGATGATGGAACAAAGGTTGATATACTAATTTTGAATTCTGCATAAATTGAACCCAAGCAAACAATTAAACAAAAGCTAAATTTGTTCAATAAGGATTGCTTTTTCTTTTTCTTTTCCCAAAGGGAATGGGATTGTTCAAAAACTATCCCATCAACTAAGATGTAACTTTCACATGAAAAGAATTGCCAATAGTTAAAATTCTTGAATTCTTTGATCACATGTTAACATGCATTTGGGAAAAAGTAAAACTAGTACCTATGTTATTTCTTAGCATTACATATTAAATTAAATTGATGAGGTACAATAATGCTCTATAACAACAAAAATCAATAACATAGATGATGCTTGACTTCATGAAAAAACACTCAATATGGTTGTGTACCTAATGAGTGATCAGCACAATTGTGTTTTCTTATGAAACATACAATTGCAAAGAGATGTTTATCTGAAAAAAAACATTCAAACCTTATAGTCCATAAAGATAACCCAAAGCATCATTAACTTCAGAATAGACCACAACAAAGTTTCAAGACTGAAACCTTACTATCAAGAAGAAGATTCACATGATAGGTATAGAAAAACACACCACCAATGTTGGCCAACTATTCTTTTCCCTCTTTAAGCAAGATCTTAAAAAAAAAAAAATCGAAAGTATGTAATTTCTCAAGGGGCAAATGAAGTCACACAAAGACACACACAAAACCAATGAAGCCCATTATAGTTTAAATCTCTATAACTAAATATCCACAATTCTTCAAAGCCAAATATAAGAATCCCGATACAAATAAAGGCGATATCAACCTCAAATAATACGTCACAAAAGAATACATATACATTGATAAGCCTCTTGATTTGAAGTCAAAAGTGGTCCATCTTATCTTAAAATAAATATGACACATGAGGCTAGGTGCTGTAAAAACTTCAAATTGTGGTTTGAAATTCACTGAGACTTGTGAGCTTTGAAAGTGGACTATTGAGAAGCCAATATGCAGGAAATTTTGGTACAAAGGTCTTTTATGTTTTCAAACTGGTCAAAGCTTGAAAGGTCCATATAATAGTTAAATAAGTCGGTTGAAATAACAAAATTTGAATTGCTGATATGGTCAAAACTGATATCAGATTATGTTACAGGCCCTGCAAGAAATAAATTGGACGGGTATAGCCCCAACAATAATTGTGTAACCTAACTAAGACATGCTTTGAGGCTAAAAACAAGTCCTATTCTATCCCTCCTATGCCCCAAGTAAATACATAAGCTAATAGCAAGCATGCGTTGTAGCAGCTTTTGATTGAAAGCTAGTTGTTTCTAGATTTAAAGCCAAAGAGGAAGTTTTGACTAGCCAATCTGATAATTTTTTTAAATAAGAGAAAGAAAGAAATTTAAACATAAATAATTAATAAGACAATGACACACCTCCCTCTCCAAAATAAAAGAAGACTTCACCTAATCCAAATCAATGCTACAAAAAAGCCTCTACTACCACCAACAAAATAGAACACCAAAAAAAAAATTATCAAAACAGCAGCATAAGTCCAGAATTCAATTGGCAAGGAACCAAAATAATATCAGAAAATAAGAAATTAAATCACAATTGGCAAAGACCCAAACTCAGCTCATTCATAGAGTGATACTTAACTTTTGTGATTCTATCACAATCAAGTGCCCAAAAAGCCAAAAATAAACACTCAAGTAAAGAAATTTAGGGCTAACATCACTCAACCCTCAGCAAAAAATTGTCATATCAAAACTATCTGAAATAATTTAAAAAGTAGTAAGAACTCTAATTGAACAAGGAAAAAAAATGCTTCAGGAGTATAGCTAAAGAGATGATCTTGTGGAAAGCATTTTCCATACATTTTCCATTGTTTCCCAACATGTTTGAAAAGTTTCTTACAAGCCTCTACATAGTATTTCCAGAATTTTTAGACCATTCACAGAAATTTCTGCTAAAGTTTCTTAAAATTTTGTCAGAATATCCTATTGAAAACTAGTCCCTAGGAGCTGCATTTCCATTGTAAAACCAATTTTTGTAGCAAATATATAGAAAGCACGAAGCAAAAGTTTTGCACTAGTCCACTCATAACTTACACGGCCAAGTTCCAACTCTATGTTGGTCAAAAATTCCTTAAGAAGACTTTCAACTATTCCAACAAAAATCCAACCATCCTAGAAATATTCTAAATATTAAACTCATATATTCCATACCATATACAAATTTTATTTATTTATTTATTTTGATAAATTACCATACCATATACAATCTCACTTTTGCATGCCAAGAATCTCACTCTTTCTTCAAATAGGGGAAAATATATGTTTCACTTTCCACACATTCCATTGTCACATTCAACAATGGTAATGAGCTCAATTAAATTCCACCAAACCACCATAACATGTAAAATCTCTAAACATTAAAAACACAACTATTTTTAAAAGAATACATCTAAACCCATTAACGAAGAACATATATAAACCTACTTTTAGAATTAACACCAAATAGAGAAAAATAAAACAAATTAAACCCATTAAGGAAGAACTGACAATGTCAATGCAAACACAAACAATCAGCCACCCCCCTTCCTACATTTATTTTTCTTCTTTCATTTTGTCATTTTTTCTTTTCTTCTTTTCTTAATCCATATCAATTTCCCATTTTCTCCCATGTGAGCTTGTACAAATGGATGTCCATTCAGAATCACTACCAACAACTTTAAAAGGATTCCCAATTAAATAAGGCCGATAAAGAATACTATGCATTAGCAATAATTGAAAACAAGCTAAAAAAATCATAGAAAAATCAACTCGCTCCGGCTTATTTTGCTATTCATTCATTGGTTTTTAAACCAATTATGCTAGCTGCTAGGCTCATCACATATCTTTTTAGCACATTGGTGTGAGCTAATGGCGACTGAGTATTACCGTATAATGCATAATTAATCGACATGCCTATCATCAAATATCCTTTTGAATAATGGATATTTATAAGGACAAAAAAAATCAAGGAATATTTTATGGCGATGCATATGTGAAACGCCAGAAAAACAACATAATGTCATTCTAGTAGCCATCTATAATCTTATATCAAAACCGCATCATTTTAGTGAAAAATATTGCTATTTTTTTCTTTGGGAGTTGTTGGGATCATCCTCTCTCAGTTTGAAACTTGACCTTGAAAGAAAAGATTACAAAAGAAGTATAAAATTCCCTTAATGAAGCACAGTGACCCCACTCGAATCATCTACAATGATTCAAAGGTAAATTCTATGTCATGTACTCTGCCTTTTGAATCAATTTTGTACTTTTAATTGCAATTAACTCGATTTTAACTAGAGAGAGAGAGAGGGAGAGGAAGTGAATCACCATGAAAACCATGAGGCTCTAATGGTCTTCAAAACTCCAAAACAGTAGCAGTCACACCTGGAAAAACAAAAAACAAAGAAAGACTTTGTTCAATAATGTATCCTCCAAGCACGTGCGTGCGCAACGCCCGGTGTGGTTGTGGAAATTATCCAAAAAGACCATAAAATCAAACTGCTATTCATGTGTTCCAAAACAGAAAGGTGAAGGAAACCAAATATAATAAGACATAACGTTCTATACATTGAGAACAATGTCTATGAGATTTATGGCCAAAACTAGACAACAAAAACAAAGGAACGGTAATAAATTAGTGACATAATAGCTAAATTACAAATATGAAACCTAATAACTATAATAATAAGGGTTTTCAAAGATGAGAAAACATCTTCTCAAATCCTCAACATCGAACTTTTAACTCAAACCTAATAGCAATAAGGAGGTCGGAGATGGCTAGGGTTAGAAATCCAATCAAAAATCAGATATCTAATATACCCATTTTAGAAACCCATTCAAAAACATATAGAAGATAAGGGAGATAGATAGGGTTTAGAAATTGGAGAGAGAGAGAGAGAGAGAGAGAGAAACCAACTTACAATGTAATAGTCGATGGTAGCTACTTTGGATTTCGGTGTGGCGACTTTGGATTTACACAAAATCGTCTGTGAGGGAGGAGGAATGAGAAGGAGTTGTGTGTGAGTGAGATGAGATGAGAAACATAGAAGGGTTAGGGCAAAATTTTGGGGGAATCCCCAATTTGAGAGGGAATTTCAAATTAAGGTAAAATTTTGTGAAAAAATTTGCTCCTAATTTTTTTAGAGGTGTAAAAAATAGATTAGGTTTGTTACATTAATATTTTTTAATTTTATTTATCGTTTATACTTTTTACTTTATTGGAGTTTTATGACTCAGTTTGTCAAAAAAAAAAAAAAAAAAATACAAAATTTAGATATATTTAGAAAGTATAAATTTTAAAATAATTTAAAATTACACCAAATATAAAAATATATTAGCTTGTTTGGAAAATTCTACTTTTTTATTTTCCGTATTTTTTTGTTTTCAATATATTTTTTTAATATTTTAAGCAATTTTTTTAAATTTTTAGATACACCTAACATAAATACACTTAAAAAGTATAATATTTGTGAGAAAAATCTTTTAAAAATTCACTAAATAAAAATAAAAATAAAAAATTGAAAATTCAGTATATTTCATTTTTTTGTGTATTTATTAATTTTTGAAAATATTTTTTCACAAATATTTTACTATTTAGATACATCTAAGTAAGACGCATCTTAAAAAGTAAAAAAATTGCTTAAAATTTTAAAATTATTCACTAAAAACAAAAAAACACAAAAAATAAAAAATAAAAAACTCAATTTCTAGAAAACTGAAACGAAAGACATTGATTATTTTTGTGTATAGATATCCCAAATCTCACGAAGTTTTGATGAAAATATTACACACGAAGCTAGTCAAGGGTCTAGGTTCGAAGAAGCAACATAATTTATGAATCTATAAACTTTCCAAAAAGATTCAGACATGTTGTCATGACATCAAACCTTGAAAGAGAATAACAAAACCAGCAAGTAAAAAGTCATAAAATCAAAAAAATAAAAATAAAATTTGCATTCAATGAGACAAAAATAAACCAAGAAGAATTCAATTTTATTGAATCCACCATGTCAAGCCATACATGCATTTTAAGTCAATTGACGAATTCAATTTTATTATAAACCAAGAAGAGCATGAAGTGAAGAATTTCTCAAAAAACATGAACAGAAATGGAATTAATTGATAAATATTTCTCAACAAATAGTCTAGTCCTGAGGGGATATATTTGGTCATCACAAACAAAAGAAAACCAGCCTAACACCATTACAGACTTAGCAATGACATTGATTGCCGGTACATTAGTCACTTCTAATTTTATAAGGGCAAAGCCAACTTGATATAAAATCAAGGACAAAATGATCTCCAAAAAATGAGTAATACCAAAAGCTTTCATTTAAATCATCATAGTTCCTCCACAAGGAATGCTTTGATATCCTTTTCTACTCCTAAACTTCCTTTCAACATGAGTTTACAAAATTATAAAATCTAAACTTCAAAGAGAACCAAAAATTACTAAAACAAATCACCTAATAAACATCTCATATAGACACATGATATTACAAAAACCAATACAAGATAAAATATGAAACTGGCACTACAAAATCCCATAAGATAAAATCGACATAACAAAAACATAATTGTAATATTATTCAATTACACAAGCATACAACAATCAAACTTCCGTGATAGGACTATAGAAATAACTAACCTTGAGGCCATTGCCATTATGAAGAATAACATGATCCTTTGCATTAAATAACTTAGGGCTACAAACAATAACAAAAACGTAAAAATTAGAACTTCAAAAATAGACAATCATATAAATAGATCTACAAATATCTATAGAGAGAACCAGAGATTAGGGTATAGGTTTGAATTTATAGAGTTGGAAACAACAAGACCAAAATACAAATCTTTTCTTTGCAAAAAACAAGATCGATGGTAACTATAGCGAAAACATAAACATAGCTAGGGTTTAGAAATTGGGAAAAGGAAAGGGAGTTAGAGAAATTGAATTAACCGGTCTTTGGGTAGAGATCAAAACAGAGGTTGGTGTAGAAATTGGCGGAAGTTGCAACTATGGATTCCGGAAATTTCCAAGCGAAGCGTCTGATGGTAGTGTGTGGGTGTAGATAGAACGGTATGTAAATCGCCAAAGAGAGAGAGAGAGAGAGAGAGAGATACCAGAGAAAATGGTGACTAGTGAAGGTGAAAGATACCGTCGGAGAGCATGAGGAAGGAGCCGAAATGGAGAGAGTTGAAGAGTGTGAGTTGAACTACAAAATATAATTCAACGCCACAAAATAGATTTTATAAATAGATTTACAATCTAAGATCAAAATACAGTTCCTATCACCAAAAATTTCCTTCAATGCCTTCTTGATCTAGGATAATTGTAGGAGACATCCATAGAATTCACAGCCACCATTGCCTTGTTGAACACAATAAACAATTAGACGAATGAGTTTTTTTTTTTTTTGAAGGAAAAAGAAAACAGCAAACACACTTACAAATTTGTTTATTTGTTTAATAAACTCAAGAAACATGTTGCCACATTACACCTTTGCTCACAACCCTTGCAATTTGCACATTCAATTTAAAAATGGGGTAAGTTAAATATGCACCATTAATCCTTATAGCTTAATGTGTGTGCAATATTCAAAAATCAAACCCAACAAAGTATAAGAAATTAAAAAAACATAAATCAAACAATTTCATAGAAGTCACCCATTTCATAGAAAAAAGACCTATCTCATCTCATAATAACCTATTTCACATAAATCAAACAATTTCAACCCATTTCATTTTCAGATAAATGAAATCAAAATCATAAAGAAACACAAATAATTCTGCCCAACTTCTCTGCACTCCTCTTTTACTTATCCATAAAGAAACCCAAGAATTTTTTTTTAATCAACACCACCTAAACAAACCTGCTACAAAGAGGTTACAAAGTAAATGATTGAAACGCAAAAAAGTAAAAGTAAAGGAATACCAAAATCAAAGTGGTTCACAACTACTCTTAGTTATCTACAAAGATATTTTTAAAAAAATAATCAACGCTTTATATAATCCAAAAAGTAGTATATACAACTACTTACAACAATTGCAAAAGCAAAAATCATCAAACACTAATAAAAAGTTCAATTTCAGGTTCCAACCACATCATATCTCAGCTCTTAAACACGATTTCAGGTTTTAAAGTTCAATTTTTAGGTTCTGAACAACAAATACAACATTTAGAAAATTTGATTTAGCAAATATAATTAATTTCCAGCCAACAAAAAAGTTTCTGAACATAAAATTCAGCATGCAGCATAAATGTTAGCCTTAGAGACATGGAATTCAGCACCTGGGCACATTATTGCAGCAAATAGACAACTTTCCAATTCATACGGACATTTTTGCCAACTTACATTTTTGCCTCTTTGAAACTACAGCAAATCCATTAATTCAATATCAAACCATTTCTTGCTGTCGATCCTCCATATCATTCTCTCACCGTTCTATTCATTTATTTGCACATTTTTCCTCCTCTACCTCCACTCCCCTCATACCATACCCTCACTGCACAACCACACAACCCTCTCTGTTTTTGCATAGATTCTCTCTCACCCATGACATACCAATGCCATGAAAATGCATTTTCAAAAGTAGACCAACTAATATACTCCAAACAAAAGCACACAAACTAATATAAAGTCAACCATCGACGATTAACGAAAACAATTAATTTGAAATAAACTCTAATTTGACAACAACGTTCAAAAAAAGAAAACAAAAAAAAAAATGCAATTCTACGCCCAGAACCTCACACTTACAGTATCACTTCAGATTTTGCCCATATCATCAATGTGTGGTGGGGTTGCAATGCATGTAAGGCAAGAAGTTTTGCCAAACCATCATCATGAAATACACGTGTCAATTTTTTAACATTATCATTGAAGGGAAAACCAATTGAAAACTTAAAAATAAAATGTTGCTTTCAGTGAACAAATAATTTGTCAGAGTACTCTCTAACAAACTGTCCCAAACTACCAGTTTGTGGCACTGCAAAATATAACATAGAGCCAACAACACTTGGTTCAAGGGAACCGAATCAAGGTTCAAGGCAACCAACATAATTGAATAAAATAATCCAAATAGAATTAAAATAGAATATAATCCAAATAGAATTAAAATAGAATATAATCTAACAAAACTATCAACATAAAATAGAATATAATCTAACTACACTTATTCAACAAAAGTGTAACCTAGTTGAGGCATCTACCAACACTTAAAATCTGATAATCTTACGTAGATAATCTGGGAAAACATAAACCAAAAGAAATTAGCAGCAACCAAGACTCCAAGATATTATCCTTGCAAGATAAGATGAATAGAGAGACATTACTTTTCATAATAGCTGGAAAAGAAAGCTGGAAGTTGAAGAGAGGCCAACATTGATATATCTCCAACTTTGGGTTGGTTACTTAGGTTGGTTTCAAGGTATAAATCACTCACAGTGCAAGTGCAACTATATGCAAAATGCAATTCTATCCATCATCGCATCCATTAGAAAACAAAAAGATTTTTAAAGTTGTAAGAAGTACTAGAAAAACAAACCAAGCCCACTTACTAGTGTTATTGCATTGACCCCAAACAAAAAACTAAATAAATAAATAAATAACTATCCAAAGAGAATGAAAACAAAGAAAACACATGGGTAAATTTCTTTAAATTTTAAACTTAGATATGCCAACTCAGAGAAGAAATTTCAGTACACACAAATCTGTAGAGCAATGAAAAATAACCTAAAAAAACATTTCAATTCAAATAAATCATTCCGAAACAAACCCAAAATAACCCAAAACATAACACACAAATCTATAGAGTAATGAAAAACAACCCCAAAAAAAACATTTCAATTCAGATAAATCATTCACAAGCAAACCCAAAATAACCCAAAATAGAGCAATGAAAAAAAATAAATAAATAAACCAAAACTAACTTGGGGTACTTTCTTAGTAAAGGAAGAGAACCGCCATGAAACAACTCCATTGAGACTCTTATGATCTTCAAAATCTTAGACCTGCAAAATAAAATTAAAAAGATAATCAAAATGGGTTACCCAAACATAATCAAACCTGGTTATGGGCTAAGCTAGAGTTAGGAATTGATGGAAAGGAGGATTCATCATGATGGTGCGTATTGGAAGACGCCAAAGAATGAGTGAATGAATGAGGGGGAGTCATGAGCTGAGAGACAGAGAGAGAGGACTGATGAGAGTGTCATTTGATGAGAGAGAAAGAGATAGCAAAGAATGAGTACTGATGAGAGTGTCAACTTCAGACAGGATTTGAGTTTTGAATTTTGAACTCAGCTCAACTTGAGCCCTACGATTGAAGCATATAATGAATTTGAGAGGTCTAAGACAAATCCTCTCACATACATTTTACATTTGTAATGTAACGGTGGAAAGTTGAAGGAAATAAAGACAAAGTTATCTCAACAATGGAATCAAATGTCCATATAGGATAACCATCCCATCAGCCCCCTTGTTTTGTCTTATATATATATATATAAATCAATAATAAATTATAAATGCTTTGGACCAAATTCATTGCAAGAGATAGCCAATAACTTTCATCAATTCTACTACCATTTCATAAATAAGTTTCAGATATTAATCACTCCGTTTCAACATTTAAATAAAACTTAAATCACTATTTTAAGGAACTTAAATCACTATAAACCTTCCGCAAACTATGAACTTTTAAATCAATGAATTGTAAACCCACTTCTTGTATTGATATTTGGAGGATTCAATCCAAAGCATCATACCAAACCAAAAACAAAAAATAATAATAATAATAATAATAATAATAATAATAAATAAAACTGAAAACCTGAAACCAGATTTGAACTACTACCCCTTTACCCGTAACCTCAAGAGGTTTTAACATGATTAAACTTTGTTTTGGTGGACTAATTGCATAGATTTTTTCTGTTGTAAGGTGCCTTGTTAGTCCTTTTCCTCCTGTTCAAATAATATACAAAACCAATCATGCATAAAAAATTACACACATTACAGCAGTGCAATTCAATAAAGTGATTAAATAGACTACAACACGAGACCCAAATTCTTAGTTCACACTAGGTTTTTTCTTCCAATAATTCATGTGTACATCCAACATAAATATATTGTGTGTTTCACTGAATTTGCAATTGATCAAAGAAACATAAATGTGAAGTACCAACACAAAATACTCCTGGAATTACCAAATCTTGAAATTAACATATACCCAGAACGAAATATGGTGGCAAAGAGAGAGAGAGAGAGATTAGGGCACGATGGCAGGAAACAAGAGAGGATGTAGAGGGACAACAAAAGCAATGGAAAGCGGGCTTACCGGTAGTGATTACAGAGCGGTGAAAGTGTGTGAGGTAGAGATTGCTAAGAGGGAGTCGATTTGTGAGAAATTAGGGCAGAGCATAAGATCCAGAGAGAGAAAGAGAAATCAACTTACCTGGTCAGAATGAGATAGTCCAAGTTCGTGAATCGGCGGTGTCGACTTTGAATTTCAGGCGGTACAACGGTGGAATGGGACCAACAAAATCAAAATCGTCCGTGAATGAGAGCAAGTAGTTGTGTGAGAGAGAGGGAGAGAAAGAGACATGAGAACCGTAGGAGGGATTAGGGGCAAAATTTTGAGAGGGAATTTTAAATTAAGGTAAAATTTTGTGACAAAATTGTTCCTAATTTTTTTTTAAGATGTGAAAAATATATTATGCTGCTTGTTAAATTAATATTTTTTAAATATTATTTATTGTTTATAATTTTTATTTTATTGCAGTTTTTATGACTCAGTTTGAGAAGAAAAAAATAGTACAAAATTTAAATACATTTAAAAGTATAAATTTTATTAAAAAATTAAAATTACACCAAATATAAAAAAAAATATCATTTTTTATTTTTTGTATTTATAGAATTTTTTTATAAATATTTTACTTTTTAATTATATCTCGATTAACTGAATTTAAAAATTAAAATATTAATAAAATTCACTTAAAACAAAAAAAAAATGTATTGAAAATTCAAAAATAACTTTTGTAATTAAATAGTATTTCAAATTAAAAATATATATATATATATACACATATATATTATTTTTTACTGTCATAAATAAATAATTGAATATTCATAACGATTGTCCATCACTATACAAACTCTGTCTCATGACAATCCAGTACCATGCAAACTCTGTCTCATGATTGTCCATCACCATTGTTGCGGCAATAAGATTTTAGATCTATTGACACTCATTTAGATCCACCACAAGCCTTTATTTTTATTTTTTTACCTTTCTCTTTATGTCTCTTTGTCTCTATTTTGTCGATAGAAAAATTAAAATTTGTAGAGGCAATTGTCAGAGGGTTCAAATCATATTTTTCTCTCATTGAACTCATGATGCTTCTGCAATTCTACGTCATTGTAGGCCTCTCTTCCGATATACGAAAATATCCCACACCTCTTGTATTATTTGACATTCCTAAAACTATCATGAGGTATCAATTTATGCAACTCCACTGAAACTAGCATAAAGTCTTACTTTACCTCTCCTCCTCTAAAACTATCACAAAGTACTTTACTACCTAAACTATAATTAATATAATTAAACCCTTCAATAAATATACTAAATTACTCGTTATTTTGTCTTTGGCATTTAATTTTATAACTTCTACTCATTTACTATAAATCTCACTTTGCTAATAGTTAAATTACACCTAAACATTAAGGCTAAATTTCACTATTTGAAAATAATGATATTTCACTAGTTGAAGATAATGAAATAATTATAACTATCAATTTTTAATTAAACAATATTAAAATTTATGTAATTACACCCATTATATAATTAATTAGACAACAAATTAATTAAGAAAATTAAATTATCGTTAGCTAATTAGAAAAATAGTGACAATCACTTGTTGCTCCAACGAGACCACTGGTGACATCTCTCTTTAACTCATCAGATTTCTATTTACTCGCTAGTTCGTCTTTGCCTTTGATTTTATAATTTTTACTTCTTTAGTAGAAATTTCACTTTTTTAATAATTTTGCCTAAATATTAAGGTTAAATTTCACTATTTCAAGAGAGTGAAATTTCACTAGTTGAAATGTGGTATGTTTTACGATAACGATGACAATGATAATGAAGGTGGTGGTAATAGCAATGGTAGCTTCATAGCAGTGGTGGTGGTGGGGTGGTGTTGGTGACAAGGATAATGGTTGCAGCAATATTAGGAATGATTGTAGCGATTGTGAGGTTATAATAGTGTATGTTGATGCTTGTATATAAATATTTATAAATTCAATTAGCATTAAATAATTATGTAATTTTATGTGAGAAATTTGTCGTAATTTAAATGACTTTTATCTACAAACTCAATTATAATTGGATTCAAATGGATTAGACAAAGGGTACCGCCTCTTACACCAATACCACCAAATTATGAAAATGACTTTTAAATAATATATAGTTTGCAAAAAAAATATAAAAATTCTCATTTACAATTATATTGAGACTATGAAGTATGGGTATGTCGACAAACATGTCATAGCCGTACCGGGTAGTTACCGAATTATGAAATTTTTTCCCCGCTCAATTTTAAAAGTACTATTAGCTAATCAAGTCTATTGAAATTAATCAGTGTAATAAACTAGTTACAATTGCGCACGCAAGCACATAGTACCCAACAATTTTTTGCCGAAAGTCGCAAAAAGTCACATTTTAGTCGCCCAAACCTTTTGCCAACTAAATGTTTTGTTTGCCAGCTTTGTCATTGAATGATTGTTGGAAAAGGTAATTGGCGACTAAAAATATTTAGTCGCTCAAAATATTTGGTGACTAAAATATTCAGCGACTAAAAGTTTGTGTCACCAAAAGCTTCAATTGTTTAGCTACTAAAATTTTAATCACCTAAGGTATAATATTTTTAGTTTTGGCTATTAAATATCACCAAAAGTGTTTTTTCTTTTTTTTCTTTTTTGGCTACTAAATCATTAGTCGCCTAAAGTCTTATTTTTTATGACTGCTAAATATTTAGTCGCTAAAAGATTTGTTTTCATTTAATTCTTTTTTTTAGTTACTAAGGTGTTTATATTTACAAAAATTTAAAAAACTCAAATAAAAACTTGTTTGGTAAAGTTTTTGATTTATAAATCAATGGTCTCAGTTTATAAATTTGGCCAAAAAATGAAAACACAAAAAATGTGTTTCCATTTTTAGTTTTGAGTTTTTTTTTTTTTTTATCACCCAACACTAGCCACCACCTGTCACCATTTTCCACCACCGTCTTCTGCCACCACCGTCTTCTGCCACCACCACTCACCACCCACCTGCCACCCGCCACCACCACCCACCACCCACCATCACCCACCTGCCACCCACTCGCCACCACTACCTGCCATCCGCCACCCACATCGCCACCACACCACCACCCACTGCTACCACCCGCCACACACCCACCCAACCACCATCACCACCCATCCACCATCACCACCTACCACCCACCCGCCACCACCACCACCACCCCACCACCACTACCACTACCACCACCCACTCGCCCCACCCACCACACCACATCACACCCACCCACCCACCCACCACCACCACCACCCCCCACCACCACCCGCCATCCGCCACCCACCACCACCACCACCACCACCCACCACCACCACCACCACCACCACCCACCACCTACCTGCCACCACCACCCGCCACCTACCTGCCACCACCACCCACCACCACCGGCCATCCGTCACCCACCTGCCACTACCATCACCACCACCCACTATCCGCCACTGTCATCCACCCACCCACCACCACCACCACCACCCGCCATCGGCCACCCACCTGCCACCACCACCCGCCACCACCACCGCCACCACACACTCGCTACTACTCACCACCCTCCACCGTCATCTACCCACCTACCACCACCATCCACCCGCCACCACCCACCCCCACCAACCTACCACCACCCCCCCTTACCACTTTTCACCACCGCCTTCGCCGCCACTTGCCACCATTTGCCATTTCTCACTCTTTTTTATATTTTTAAATTTTTTTAAACATTTTGTCAATTACCAAACACGTTTGTAGTTTATGTTTTTCTAAAAATAAACAAAAACCAGTTTATAAGATTTTTGTAAATATAAACTAAAAACGTAAACGTTACCAAACACACCCTAACTATTTAGTCACCAAAAGATTTGTTTTCATTTAATTCTTTTTTTATTTAGTCGCTAAAAATATTTACTCAATTTTTGGCTACCAATTGTTTAGTCGCCAAAAATATCATTTCATGTTTTTTAATTAATTTGTCCACACCCATAACTCAGATATACTCCATGCAACCTGTACGAGGTATACAAACAAAACAATACATATATTATCACCCATTCCAGAATCTGCATCTATTTCACTTCCAACCATCTAAAAATGAATAACTTTAAATGTCAAATTCCATACAAATTAAGTATATTCCAATTTAAAATAATAATTCCATACAAAACAAATAATCATACGAAAATCATGTCCTCTGTACACAAAAATATATTTACAACTATGCCAAATGGCCATTTGGCATGGTACAAATTACCGTGGTATTCTGTACCACGACAAAAGGTAACAATAATTTTATGTTCCATGCCAAAAGTATTATGTATCCCGCCAAAAGTATTATGTACAAGTAATACAAACCCACACAAAAAGCAGAGGACAACAAAAAAGCGAGATTATACAAAAGTGGAAATTGTCCTCCATACACAAAAATGGAATATCCACAAGTCCATGCCAAAAGCCATCTACCAAAATAAATAAATAAATACACCCATTAGTTCCATATAACTGTTGGCTGTTTGGCTTTCGAAGGGTATTTTTGTAAATGCGAGCGTGCCAGCAAGGATCAATCAGTCCTTACAGAAATTATAATTGCCAACCAATTATCAGACGATTGTGTTGTAGTTCTTTCAAATTTCAATGAAGAGGACTTTATCGGTGGCTTGACTTAGAAGAATTTAAGCAAAATAAGAATGATTTAACAATTGAAGTATTTCATTAAAATGAAAACTTACAATGATCCAAACTCAAACTAAGAGGTTTACAAAGAACAATCTACTTGAAACTACTCCTATGAACGGCGCAAGGTGAATTTAAAGTGCAGGAAGTAAAGAACAGGTATTTAAAGTGCAGGAAATGTAAAGACTGGGAATGTAAAACTGGAAAAGAAAATATGAAGTAAATGACTGGTTTCTTGGATCTGAGTCTGGGGCTTTTTTCTGGGGGCTTCCCTGTTATTTATACTTGTCAAGGATGACCTTCGAACTGCACTTCAAACTGTCGAACTGCTCCTCCATGATCACTGACCATGTTGCCTTATAAGTAGTTCCACTACACCATCATTTGCAGTTAGGCTTCCCTCCTATATTTGAATTTGAATTTGAATGTGAGTAACCGTTGAAGCCACGTCACCTTGCATCTCTTTACTGATCCAATGCTACTCAGATCACGTGAGAACCAATATTAACTGCCACGTGTACGATCAGGATCAAAGACTTGACTAGTCTTCCTATATTACCCTTACTCTGCCACGTGTCGAATTGTGATTGGCTTTTACAAAATATGTAGCCAACATTACCCCCCGCACTAATATACCCAATACTTAGTAATATTAGTGGATCAAAGCTCTTTTCCCGCGTTTTTTAGAACGTGCAGGGGGTCTAAATTCTGGAAATGCAACCGTCATTTATGGATGATCATTTGCATTAATTCACTTTCAATCGCCCCAATACCTTAGCACTCGCACAGACTGATACTTCTTCTATGGTCAAACCAACTTTCTCTTCCATTGATCGAGCACACAAAGAGTCATATGATGATGTTGTTCCTCCTCGAAAGAATCTTCATGCATTAATTAGCCACCTTTATCCACCTTTTCATATTCAGGTTATGGATGCCTTTACAAATTATCGACCTTTGGATTACGAACACATTGCTCTTAATCTTTCGATTCAAAAACTTGCGAATACAGATACAAGAGACTCACTCTTGTGCTTCGAACAAACTACTCCCAAATCTTTGATTCAGAAAGTTGCGAATATGGACTTGGGAAACTCTTCTTCACAAACCTCTGCATGGAATAAAGCTGCAACTCCTTCATCTTCTGAGGTTTCTGGCTGGACAAGTTGGTCAACCCTTGAGACTTATGATTTGAGGGAACGAATCAACCATCATTTAGTTGAGTTCACTGACCTTTTGGAGTTTCCTTCCTACGCTCGAAGTTCAGTGGTCTACCCCTACGTGCCCATTGACCGTCGACGTAGTTTGGAGGAGAATCTGCTTGTGGCATGGTATACATCTTCCATGCCTACAACGATAGTGCTTGTTGCCCGACGCCCAGAAGAAGCACAAGGTACAACCCATCATTCTTAGCCAAGAAGGCGAAGATTTGTTCTTCTGACTGGCTTGATTATATTAATACCTTTGTTCCTTCCGCTCCCGTGCCATCTCCCATAATAGAAGCATCCACACATTCTTTTCCATCTTCTGAAATAGAAGCATCTACTCCTTCTTCTCCATCTTCTGAAGCAGAACCATCTACCCCTTCTCATCCGCCAACTCTTTCCTGGACAGAGAAACTGAGGCTTGCCCTTCCCATGGATAAAGTCTTTCCACCTTACAAACCTCTACCATCCCCTACTCCAGCTGAACAGAAACAAGCTCAACTTCTGCTTGCAGCTTTCTCTCACTTGCCCTTCAATGTTCTTGAGGACGAAGTCCCTCTCAAGAACTTTCAATGGGCTTATGATATTCTGACTAGGAGCCATGTCCTTAATCCCCTTGCCCAAGCAGAACTTCATATGTTCCTGGACCAACTTCTATTGCTCCTCTACTGGCATCGAAATTCTATGGTTACTACACAATCTTTAGACCAACTTTCGTCTTTTCGCATTTATGCCCAGTACGAAGCAGAGAACTTCATCGAAGAATTCGACGATTTCAAGAATAAAGATTCTGCGTATTGGGATGATTTGGTCATAGACGAATTGGAACAAAGATTGAGAGAGGAAGCTTTCGAAATAAAGGCTGAAGAGCTCTACTACGAAGTGAGAGCACATCAACTCATGCAGCCAACATTAGAAGAGATAGAAGACATAATAAAGAAAGAACAAAAATTCATTGATCATTGTTGGACTAAATTTCATGATCTTGTTATTTATTCCATTCCTTATTTTTATGAGCTTGAGTTCATACCCGTATAGGGTTATTCGATGTAATTGCCTTGGCTTGAATATAAACAAAATTCTCAGATTTGGCATTGTTTGACCTGCTTCCTTTTGTCTTCAAAAGCCAATTCAGAGCTTCGAACTGAACAAACTCATTCTTCAAAATTGGACGCAATTGTTAAACTACTAAGATCAACATGAATTCTTCCAACTTTTGGAATAGAATTGGCAATTTTGCCGATATTCATTTAGAATCGGCTTCGAATTTAACAATCTTATCCTTCGAATATAGATCCAATCAATTCCAATAAGGATGCTGAGATGAATTGTCCAATTTATGGACTATGGTTACCAACTCGTGTTGATTTTTGTTTGGAATTGGTGCTTCGAATTTTAAAAATCTTTCCCCTCAAAGCCTGTTTTAATCATAAACAAAATATAGTCATGGTTAATACTGACTAGTTTTGCAATAGTCCATACTTACAACAATATAGAAATTGCCCTTGGGGTACACTGTTTTAACCGAACAAACAATTCTCTGTATATATACAAACCAACTATTGGTTTAAATGTTTCGAACAACAATTCACATCCTTAAGAGGCCTTAAGTTTTGCCTCAAGGGTATTACTTTTGTCAAGAAACCTATTACAGGTCTTTGATCTCTTCGAAGTAAACCCACCCTTGAGTATTCTTACATTTTTAAGCATGTAGTATGCTTCGTCGATCAGATTTGGCCATTGTTATTTGATTTTTGGCGCCAAAATCTGGTTTCGAAGCCAAATATCATGCTTTAAAGCTGGTCTCAGCATATAGGTTGTGTTTCCCTCCAAAAGTATCAATATTGAAGGAATTTTTCGTGTTCGTACTTCCAGTACTTAATGACTTATGCAATATATTTCTTAGGCACAAAAGCTTTAAAAACCCTTTTGTTTCGTGCTTTGAAATCACTTGCTTTTTTAACGCACAAACCCTTCTTTCTACCGATCTTCTGTTAACCCTCTCTTCCTTGCTACTTGCTACCAATGGATCCTTCCTCGTTAAAAGTACTTGCTGGCGACCGTATTAGCCCTACCATGGCTTTGAAACGATGTATTGATGAAGAAATCGCCAAGCTAACAACTGGTGGGCCAAGCGGCAGAGATGGACGCCTTTGTTCCTCGCCACAGCAACCAACAAGAGTACGTTCTAGGTCCCATCTTTCGGGAAGCTCCTGACCAACTCCCAGCTTTATACCCTCGTTTGGAGGATCACTTTCTTCTCTACGAAGGAGGGCTTGACTGGAGCAATTGGAGAATGACCTGCCTCATCATTGGCACAACATTGAGAGTCGAATGGGAGGAATGGTATGACAGGTTGTGCTCGAGAGAAGATGACCCACAGGAGCTCAAGCATCCTTGACGCTCTTCGCCTTTCCAGTTCATCATTCCCGAGGACCCTTTTTAATCCCTTTGCTTCTATGTTTTTGGAATATGGCTTTTAATTTCTTCCAATTTCGGTGCGGCATGATGACCCCCACCATTCTTGATATGTGCCATCTTTTAGGGCTTTCACCCCATGGTTCCCCTTTTACTCCCAACTACCCGGATCTCCCTGTCAAATTTTCCCTTCCAGCCTTGAACTCTTCTTACAGTGACTTCGTGAAGGCTGAAAATAAAAGCGAAGGCCCCGTGAGAGACAGAGAACTATTTTCCTTCATTTTATACCTGGTTGTGCAAATTTCTCTTTTGCACCTCATCTCGAGGATTCTCGAAGTTCGCCCACTTGCGAAGGCACTTGTCTTGAAAAACATATAGCTCTTGCTCCTTATCTTTTAGGTCATGTTTACAGAGCTTGTTCCCAATTTTGTGAAAAACCTCTTGATGTTAACCAAGGAGGTCCTCTTTGGGTGCTTCAGCTCTGGCTTTTTGCCTATTTCACTGATTTGCACAAAAAATGCCTAAAATTCCTTGTTCAGGACCCTAGCACATATGGGGAAAAGTATGCTAGGATTGCTCTTTACCCTGCTTCTTTTGCTTATTACTTTGCCTTCTTTACCAACTCCCTATTTCTCCTCCCGCTTCCCTTTTTGTCCTTTGACGCCAATAAAGGACTTGCTTGGTCAGAACTTTTCTCGCTAATAAAGAGTGTTCCACCTCACCCCATAAAGATATGTGGGCTTCAATTTTGTTACCGAGGAGTCGTTCATTGATACTTTAAACCCTCGAGGTTATAAATGCATATCTCGAGGTGTATCGCCCATCTCGCTTGCTGCATAATTTGGGCTCACTCAAGAGATACTGCTCCACTTTGCGCCTCTAATGTCCACCTTACAGCCTAGAGACTTGAGAATATCTAAATCAAAGCTAGAGGCGCAATACTCAAATCATGAAGGAACTGAATGAATTTCAATTTGTCCTTTTCTCCCATCTCGCTTAGTTTTGAAAAGATTCGAATCGTGGACAACCAATATGGAAGTGCGCCTATCTATACACCCTCATGACTTGTTAATAGGGTTAGGAGTGCCTTCGAAGGCTAAGTCACGATTGAGAACATTTCTCCCTTTTCGCAGCCTACCACAACTTCTCATGCAACCTCACCTCCTCCAAATAGAGTTACAGAGTCGCTTCAAGAAGGGTAAGCATTTCTAAGTTCTTTTTCCTTCAACTCTTTTATTTGTCTCCTCTATATTCACATATTTTGGTGCAGATCTCCACAAGAAGAATCTCCTAAAAGAGTCAAACTCTAGTGCTTCTCAAGGCCGCATAATAGCGTAAAAGAAAAGAAAACTCGTACTCACTCAAGAATCAATCTCAAAATAAAGAGAGAGAGATTGAGCAAGAGCAAGAAACACCATTACAACGAAGACGAGAACAAGGGTGGGCCTCTTCTCGATTTGGTCAAGATCCTAATTCGAGACAGCTGACAAAGCAATGGAACAGAGCTTACTTCAAGAACTTGATCCCCAAATTGAAGAGAGAGAGGTTGAGAAGGAACCAAGAGTATCATTGCCAAGAAGGAAGAGAAAGAAAGTGACTGTTCCTGCTACTGACTTGATTGAAGATCCTATCCATGAAGCTGTTGTCAAGGCAGTAGAACAGGAACATTCCAAAGCAATGATCATCTTTGAGAGGGTTGAGAAAAGACGACAGCAACAATTTCTGACGGATGAAGTCCGCCGCCGAGGCACTACAAAGGGAAGTCGCAAGAAGGCAACAGATCGTGAACATTACTCTTCGCTTTCTCCCATCAAGCCAGCGCTTCTAGAACAAGTAATTTCTTTCATGCTTCTACTGTTTTGCCTTATCAAATTTTGACACTAGAGCTTGACCTTACGTTTCTTCCCTTTTGCAGCAACAACTACTGAGGCTATACTTTCAATGAGGACTCCCTCAATTTCAATTGAAGTTGATCAAATGCAGAATATGAAAGCCATTCAGATAATACTTCCACTTCCTAGGCCCACATTTCATGTACCCCCTTTGAGCCCTAGCATTCCTTTAACTCTTTCTTTTGGTTTGACTCCATATCTTCCTTACTTGACCCTTGACACTTCTCTTTCGAGCCTTGCTCCTCCTCCTTCTCCCAAGGAAATCCCAACTGCTACTCCATCTATAATGGCAGTTGATTCCCCTATTGAGGGTGCTGGTAGCTCTCCAACCCGTGGTTTATCACCTTTATCTAGCTCCAACCCTTCTTCACTTGATTCATTGGTGGCTAGGACCATAGAGACTGCTAAAAATGCTCCATCCACTTCTCTTATCCCTATGCAGTCCTCTATGCCTTCCACCACAACTCTCTCTGCACTTCTCATGTCTACGGATGAGGTAGACATCTTCGAAGCCAGATTAGCTAGTCTCTTCGACGTACCCTCTATCTCTCCAACATTGAATGTTGAAACTAAGCCATTAGTTTTGGTTGACTCCTCACTGGAAATTTTTGAGAGCTCTTCTTCTTCTAGCAGTAAGCCTTCTGCACCTTTGATAGACCTAGACACATGCCTAGAACTGTTGATTTCTTTTTCGAGGATTCCCTTCGAGGCTCTACAAAGGCCTATAATCAGAAATGGGTTCCTCCAATGCTGCAAAGTTACTGAGCAGTCCGGTATGAATGTTTCAAGTCATCTATCTCAAGCAGCAGCTACTGTTGACTTCTACATCAGCATTTGTCATGTTGCTAAGGCTGCGGATGAGAAACTGGCTAGAGATCAGAGTTTTGTTTCCCAAGTACATACCAAAGTGTCAACTGAAGAACAACACTCCTCGCCTCCCACTTTCGAGTCCAGCTGCTGGAGAAGAAAGCCCAACTTGAAGAGGAGCTGGCTGCAGTGAATCAAGCCAAAGTCCGAACTGACACCAAATTGCAAATCACCAACCAAGGACTGGCTGATCGAAAGGAAGAGATGGTTGCAGCTATTCAACTAGTTTCATCACTTAGCAATAGGAAATCTATTGTACAAAAACAATTAAGACATCAGAATGATTTTTGGGCCAATTTGTGGCAAAATGTACTTAATTCTTTATGAAAGCACAAATTTTTATCTGTCATCTAAGTAATCTTATGTTCTTGTACTTAATGTTTATTTTATTCCTTGTGTTTCCTAAATGGTTGGAAAATAAGGCTTTAAATATCTGCCATTAATCTTTTTGGGATGTATATACCCATTCAAATTTCTCAAATGGTATGCTCCAAAAGGCAGAACTCTATGAATTTGATATGGTCCTTCCCAGTTAGGTGAGCATTTGCCAAACTTATGGCTTTTAATTCCTATTGGGAGTATTGTTTTCCATACCAAATCACCTTCATCAAAGCCAATGTGTTTGACTTTCTTATTGTAATTTTTGGCTGCTTTTTTCTTTTGCAAGAGAATGCTATTTAATGTCAAATTTCGCTTCATCTATGCCTTCTAATTCCAAGCACATACTCGATGGTATTGCTCAGACTTAGCTGGTCTTAGCATCTTACCCTCAAAGATTTAACATTAATTTCCACAGGTAACACTGCATTATGCCCATACACTAAGGCATAAGGAGTAACTCCTGTGCTTGACCTTGGGAAAGTTCTGTAAGCCCATAACACATCCAACAATAAGTTATGCCAATCCCTGGGATTTTCCTCCACAACCTTTTGTATTCCTTTTTTAAGGACTTATTGGATGATTCAGCTTGACCATTGGCTTGTGCGTAATAGGGTGGAATTGACAAGGCTAATTCCAAACTCGCCAGAAGGACTTCACCATCTTCCCATCGAACATAGTCCCATTATCCACGCTATGGTCTCAGGATACCAAATCTATGGATTAGATCCTTAATAAATCCAATAACCTCACCGTCAATGTACTTTGTATGGCTTAGCTTCGACCCACTTAGTGAAGTAATCAGTGGCCACTAGAATAAAACAATGGTGCTTCGAAGAAGGTGGGTGTATTTTTCCCATCATATCCATGACCCATCCTCTGAATGACCAAGGCTTCACTACTACATGTAGGTCAGTTATGGACACATGCCTTATTGTGCCATGCTTTTGGCATGCCTGGCAACCCTTTGCATACTCTATGCAATCTTTAAGGATAGTTGGCCAATAGTAGGAATGCCTTCGAAGCAACCACCTCATCTTCACACCAGGCTGATGAGCACCACAGATGCCTTCATGCACCTCAGCCATAGCTGTTAATGCTTCTTTTGGGCCTAAACACTCCAGCAATAAACCATCTCCCCCCCTTTTGTAGAGAGCATTACCATATATCATATATTGCATAGATAATTTGATTTTCCCATCGCCTTCAAGATGGACCAACCAAGTACTGCATTATTAGATGCCTCCAATCTTGTTCTTGTAAGTCATTATAATTGACTTCTAAGACCACATTCCTTTTATTCAAAGGTGGTATCAATTTCTGATATGTTGTTTGGCTTATGTACATTTGGGCATTATCCCTTCTCTTGAAGTTCGAAACTTTTTGAGCCACATCATTAGCTCTATTATTTAAGAATCTTGGAACATGAGTTACATTTGCTATTTGAAATTGAGAAAGCAGATGTAATGCAACAACATAGTATGGTAAAATGCTTATGCTTTGACACTTGAAAATCCCTTTCACTTAGTTAACCACCAATTGAGAATCTCCAAATATGTCAACTGCATGAACTTGTAACCCAATAAGAATTTCTAGTCCCACTATTAAGGCTTCATATTCAGCTTGATTATTAGTACTGGTAGTTTCATCCACTCAAACCATGTGTGGTTTCTCCCCCTTGTGGAGACCTAATCCCAATACCAATTCCAGTTAAGCCATTGGCTTTCGACCCATTGAACCACATCTACCATGGCTCAACATTAGCCATACCAAGTTCCATTATCTCTTGGCTCTCTGTTTGAGATGGATGCTCTGCCAGAAAATTGGCTAAAACTTGCCCTTTTACTACCCTTTGAAGGACATATTCTAGATGAAACTCGATAAGGCTAGTGTCCACTTGTTAATTCTTCCCTCAACATAGGTCTAGATAACATATACTTAACCAAATCAGGTTGCAATTATCGAGACAGTGGGTAAAAGATAATATCTTAATTTCATTGCACGAAAATACAAAGCAAGACATAGCTTTTCTACAAATTAATATTTACATTCACAAGAATTTAAAAACTCGCTAAGGTAATAAACAAATTGCTCCTTGCCTTCTTCATTGTCTTGGGCCAAGAAAGTTCCCAATGAATCTTCTCACGCAGTTTATGTACAACTTCAAGGGCTTATCACCCTTTGGTGACATCAAGATCGAGGGTTGGCTAAGTAGGCTTTGATATCTTCGAAAACAATTTGATGCTCACGTCCACACAAATTCCTCTTCATCTTTCAAATTTTAACAAGGAAGAAAATACTTTAGTTTTCCTCGCAGTTGTTAGAAATGAACCTTCAAAGCAAGTTAACTTGCCCAAGGAACCTTTATAATTCTTTCTTACTTGATGGAGGCTGCTTCAATGATGGCTTTGGCTTTATTCTCGTCAATCAGATTCTTTTCTTGTGTACCACATAGCCCAAGAAGTTTCAGATGATACGCCAAAAGCACACTTAAGAGGATTGAGCTTCAATTTGAACTTTCTCATTCTTTCAAAGGTCGCTTCTAAGTGAAACAGATATCTTCCATGGATTGGGATTTAACTACAATGTCATCAATATAACATTCCAAATAATCCCCCAATGAGGTCATGAAAGATAGTGTTCATAGCTCTCGATATGTAGCTCCAAAGATTCTTCGTGCCAAATGGCATTTTAACCCATTCAAAAGTGCCAACATTTCCAGGACATCTGAATGCTGTCTTGTGGATGTCCTCCTCTGCAATGCAGATTTGGTTATAACCAGAGTGTCCATCCATCATTGATAAAACTTGATGCCTTGTTGAACTGTCTACCAACAGATCCACTATAGGCATAGGGTATTCATCTTTTGGAGTTGCTAGATTTAAGTTTCTGAAATCAATGCATACCCTCATTTTACTATTCTTCTTGACTACAGGCACAATATTAGATAGCCATTCAACATACCTAGCCGTCCTAATAAAGCCTGCCTTAAGTAGTCTAAGAATCTCTTCCTTGACTTTCTGAATTACTTCTGGACTCATTCTTCTTGGTTTCTGCTTGTATGGCTTGAAGTTAGGCTTCATAGGGAGCCTATGTTCCACTAATGACCTATCCAATCCTGGTAGTTCATTATAAGACCATGCAAAGCAATCTTTATATTTCTTTAGAACAACCAATAACTGGTCCCTGTCGCATCATTCAAACAAGCACTTACATAGGTGAGTCATGCATAGAACCTTCCCTAAATTTACCTCTTCTAAGGGTCTTGTGTCCGAGAACTTGTTGAAGCTTCTTTCTTGGTCTCTTCGCTTTCAAGCAACCTTCTCGCCTGCTCTCGCTCCCTGTGTTCTTTAGTTCAACATCTTTGCCCTCCTCTTCATAGACAAAATCATCCATAAGGCATCCTCTTCCAGTATCTCCGGACTTTTGTTTCAATGTCCAATGCACAAGATTTACCAAGGGTCAAAATTACTGCTGTCGCTCTGCTTGCGCCCAATTATCATGGTTTTTCTCTCTTGCTCCTGCATTTGCTAGACTATTGATCTTACATCCAATGTTGAAAACTTAATTAGAGCCAAAGAATTGGCTTCTTGTTCTTCATTCGCTTGCCTACAACTGTGCATCACCGCTATCCTTAATGACAATCTCTTCATCAAGACTCTCTTGGACCAAGTGCTTGTGTGTCACTTCCTCATCACCAATTTCGGCCGAGCCATCATTTTCCTCAAGATAATCGAGTGGTGTCACTCCTCAAGATACAACTTGGCTTCGCAAAGTCCGTGCAAAGCTATAAAGGGTTGAGGATCTGCATCAATTTCCTCTGTCTCTCCGTTGCCTAAGGCCATCATAATTTTCTGGTGCAAAGAGGAAGGCACACATTTGTTAGTGTGGATCCAATCTCTCCCAAGTAAAGCATTGTATTTAGCATTACTGTCGATTACGAAGAATGCTGTTATGTAATCCCTGGTTCCCACACTCAAGTTAATGGGTAGAATCCCCTGAACCATCTGTTTATCTCCAGCAAAGCCAGCAATGGTTGTGCTGGTTGGGATCAACCTGGGATTCTTTTTCCCTAATTTCTTCAAAGAAGATTTCGGTAGTAAGTTCACTGCTGCCCCATTATCTATCAGGACTCGATTCAATTGTATCCCATCGAAGAAAGCCTTGATGTACAAAGGCTTGACATGCTGTGTCATAGAATTCGAAGGATATTCAAAAGGATATGAGAGGTTAATGCTCACCTCCTCTTCGCCTCATATTCGCCTATTGGGGTAGCCATTCCGTAATCATCCTGCACTATACTCACTTGTGAATCTTCACTAGAGACCGGAATTGATCCATGTCCTCGTTATCTTGGTTCTCATCCCCACTAACTCATGAGATAGTATATGTACCATATTGATCGACATCGAGGAAATGAGCCAAATCGATGGTCGGTCAGGCTTCCTCTTGGCTACCTTGATCGCCACCTCGTAGCATCCTCCATAATGCATTTTGGCACTTCATTGCTAATGTGTTCTTTCAATGGTTTTTCTCGACTCGTTTTTCAACCGTAAATGTTTGCTCGCCATAAAGGCTTCAACATTTCTTCCTCCACCATTTCTTCCTTTTGGCTTATGCTAATTTTTTTCTTCTGTCTCATTGCCACTCTCCATCGAGCTTTCTAATCCTCGCTAAGTCAACTTTCTCTAGCTTTTAGTTCAGAATGAACCTTGGCCAATCGTTTCTCTTGCAACCCACTTTGCTTTGTAGAGTTGGCTTTGGAGTATGGTCTGCCTTTGGAGTTTTTTTCTTCTATCTCGACCAATGAAGAGCTCTCCATTCTCTTTCATATCTTTCGCGTAATCGAGTGTACCCACGCCAATCTTTCTCTTTTGTGTTCTGGAAATGGCTGGGACCATATCTGGTTCCTTTGTCTTCGGGTGTTTAAGCAATACCCAATTGTTCGGACCCACCAAAGGAGGCTTGACCATCCTGTCTTGATTTCCAACATCTCTTTGGGCAGGCACTTCCTTAGGTTTGTTTTGCATTACAAACCAGTCTAGGACTCCAGGTACCCACGAACTTACTGACTCAGATATTGAACTGCTTACCTTTTGAAGCCATCTTCGTCGGGTCAGGAAGATAAGTGCTTGGCTCGACCTCATGTTTCGAGCTCGATGACCTTCGATGAAGGTAGTCCTTTCGTCTCAAGCGTGGTCGGGTCTAGGGGCCAATCTCGCTTTGATCCCATGAATCGAGCCATTCTCTAGTCTTCTTTCGTAATGACTACTTCCAATCTGTAATAGTTAGGTGGCCCGGATTCGTGATAAGGGCCTCTTGCCTTTAGCATGCATTCTGCTTGCAGTGCTCAACCACTAGTGGTCGCCGCTTATCACTAGCCTGATACGACCTTTTGTTGTAAGCATTGGTTGATTTAGGGCGCTCAGACATCCTCGTAATATTGTTTCCCATCAACCGGAAGCCCTTTCAACCACTTATAACTCACCAGACTGACACATCCTTTGCATTATCGCCGCTTCTAAGGAATCATCATCCAAAGGCTTCTTCATTAGAGTGTTCCTCTAGCGTGAGAAACCTTGTCCAATAACCGCAGATTTCGTGTCCTTTTGATGGTTGTCTCGTTAGCAACATGCATCTCAGACATTGACTTCTTCCAACTCTGCCAAGGATAAGTTCTGGAAGTCTGACGTAATGACATTGGCTGCCGCCTCTCCAACCTCTGGAAATGGATTACTGTCGATCCCCATGGCCTTTTCTGTTTTGGTTGGGAACTTCAAACTTCCTTTCCGAATTTGTTCTTGGATCTTGTCTCGAAAAACAATGCAGTTTTTAGTCGAGTGAGACCAAGAGTTATGCCATTTACAATATACTTTTCCCTTAAGTTTATCTGGAGATGGCAATTTTACTCCTTTAGGTAACTTAAGGAAGTTGGCCGCGAGCAAATGATAAAAAATGTCATCTGCTTTTGCTAAATCGAAAGAATACTTTATGTGAAAGTCTTTCTTTTTAAACTGCTGGTCAATTGTTATATCCTTATGGATTAATGCTTCACAGATCACAGGTTCTTTGCCCACAATCTCTGCTACATCGATCTCATAATTAGGATCTCTATAATATGTCTTGTACGATGCATTATTTCGATCTTGTTCCTCTTCTAATAATGCTTCATATCGAGACACCTTATAGGTTAGTTCCACCAAATCTCTGAATTTAGTTGAGTCAAATTTCTTTTGAAGCCTGAATTCTAAGCCATTTTGAGCCAATCTTATGAATTCTGGCTCTGGCAAGATGACTCTACATTTATTTTGAGCCCTTTAACTGCAATAAACTGAGTAGCCTTTTCTTCAGGCCTTTGACTCAATCTAGCCAAGTCTGCCATGGAAACCTCTGGCTCTGATTGGAAGAATTGGGCATGAAATGCCTCTTCCATTTGTTGCCAATTTTGAATGGAGCCAGGTGTAAGGTTGATGTACCATACAAATGCTCCCCCAGTTAGAGAATTTGGGAATAATCTTAGTTTCATATAGTCATGATTAGTAAATACACCGCATTAAGCAAAGAAACCTAGCAATATGCTCTATTGTTGATTAGTTCCCACCCATAGAAAAGGGTAAAATCTGCATCCTCAACCCCTTGGGTATTCATGTACCCTATCTACCCATTCTGGGTATGGTTTTCTGTATACAGGAGTCTGGACCCCCCGAGCCATCGGTCCACACATCTCCCTAACAATATCAACAATTTGGTCCCTAGGGACCATATTTTGTGCCTACTGAACCACTACTGGAAGAACAAACACAGGATTTGGTGGACAAACTTGTGCTTGTGGTCCTCTTGGTCCATAAAGTGGTACATTTGGGACTGGTTGTCCCTGTGGTGTAGGTTGCTGTTGGGGGTGTAGGTAACCCCTTTGAGCTTGTCCTGCAAAAGGACCTGCGAAAGGTGCCGAACAGTGTTGTGTCCTTCCATTTACAAAGCGCCTTCCAACCCCGCACAAATTCAATAAGGGATTATTATATCCCTAGTGCCGTATGGCTTCAACATGGATTTGTAACCATTCTACGCCAGCTTGTACTTGACCAGATCCACCAACTTGTGTGGCTTCATTGTTGAGTACTGAGGCATTTTGGCCTGCTATAGGCCTCGAAATGGGTTCATACCAAGACTGAGGTGATGGTCTTTCATAGTTCTGATTACTAGTTTGATCATTAGAATGTCCATTAATTTGCATAGGCTGTTTGTCTCTAGCCAATCTTTGCTGAGGGACATTTAAAACTTCCTCTTTGTGTCTTGTGTTTGTTAGTTGGTGGTTATTCATTCGATCCAAAAAGGATGTTGCCCACCTTTCCATTGTGTTCATTAATTGTTATCCCATAGCATCTACTAGGCCATCCCATGGATTTGTTGGCTGAGTAAATGGAACAGTGGATGGTCCAATTTTTTGGTTTCGTCCGATATTATGAACATATGGTTCTTGTCCAGAAGTACTGGTCTGTTCGACCATAGGTTCTGATAACATAGGAGTTTCCACAGGATGTGTTACCACATTATCCTCTGGATTAGGTATTTCTACCTCTCCTTCTACGCCTTCTTCCTAGCTGCTCATTTTCTCATTGTCGCCTTCGCTCAGCCATTTTAATTAGTCCCATTGGCGTGCCAAAAATATATGTTGGTCGCTTGGCTTTCAAGGGTATTTTTGTAAATGCGAGCGTGCCAAGGATCAATCACCTTATGAAATTATAATTGCCAACCAATTATCGACGATTGTGTTGTAGTTCTTTAGCCTCAATGAAGAGGACTTTTCGTGGCTTGACTTAGGAGAATTTAAGCAAAATAATGCTTAAATGATTTAACAATTGAAGTATTTCATTAAAATGAAAACTTACAATGATCCAAACTCAAATTTCAAGAGGTTTACAAAGAACAATCTACTTGAAACTACTCCTATGAATGAAGTGCAAAGCAGAATTTAAAGTGCAGGAATGTAAAGAATGTATTTAAAGTGCAGAAATGTAAAGACTAGGAATGTAAACCGAAAAGAAAATATGAAGTAAATGACCGGTTTCTTGATCTGAAGTCTGGGCTTTTTCTGGGGCTTCCTCGTTATTTATACTTGTCAAGGATGACCTTCGAATCGCACTTCAAACCGCCGAATCGCTTCCTCCATAATTGTCAATTATGTTGCCTTATAAGTAGTTCCACTACACCATCATTTGCGCTAGGCTTCCTCCTATATTTGAATTTGAATGTGAGTAACCGAAGCCACGCCACCTTACATCTCTTTATCGATCCAAAGCTACTCAGATCACGCGAGAACCAATATTAATCACACGTAATGATCAGATCAAAGACTTGACTAGTCTTCCTATATTACCCTTTCTCTGCCACATGTCGAATTGTGATTAGCTTTTACAAAATAAGTAGCCAACAATAACATTTGAGGATAATGTAACACCGCTACGGAGAATCTGAAATGATTCATGGAAGGATAACATAACTCAGATATATGTTTATAGAGATCCATACATGTAAGAATTCATTCATTCATGGGCCTTTAGATTGCAAGCAAGAAAAATCAAAAATGTTGGCAAAATTTATATAATAATTGAATTTCATTTCTTTATTTTTATCTCGATAACCAAACAGAGCACCTAGGGTTGCTTCTTTTGAACTTTTCTGTTTCATCATTTTTTCATCAATTTGCCAATCTTCCAAGTTCAATCAGTGTGGTAAATGTATGCATCTTCCTTGCTTGACTCCACTAACATAGCCCCAATACTTATACTTAATTGGAACTATAGAATTGAAGGTCTTCTTTCACGAACTTCATAATTATTTCATTTCATTCACGGATATATATATATATATATATTTGTATAAGTTTATAGAGACATACATGGTTGATTCATGGGTAGTCTTTATTAGTTTGCAAGCAAGAAAAACTAAAATTGGTTAGATTGAGATGAAAAGATTATAGAACAACTTAATTTCACTTTCTTTCTAATCTCAAGAGCCAAACAGAGCACCTAAGGTTGCCATCATTGTGAATTTTTGTTTCATCATTTTTTTACCCATTTGGATAATACAACCTACCACATGGTACAATATATATATATATATATCTATAATAAGGCACAAAGCTTTTTGAAAATGTGTGAAAATATATCAGAGATACATTTGTATCAATGGCTAAGATCTTTCCTGATCAACATCTAACGGTTGTCTCTCAAACACTCTTCTTCTGTCTCTCACTCAGACACTCCTTTCATTCCTGCCCAAGTGTATCAAACACTCCTCTTCTTCTGTCTCTCAAATGTCTACCTCACACCTACCCATTCTCCATCTCTTCTTCTTGATTTCAAACTTTAAACTCTTTATCTACCCATTTCTCTCAAATTTTTGCCTTTGCATTTCTCTCTCTGCTTCATCGAGCTTACTCAAAATTACTCCGACCTGCAGCTCGGTTCTCTCCGGCAACTCAGTTCACTCCGATCGTCGTTCACTCCAGCAGCTCGGTTGCAAAAATCAGAGCTCACTTCGACCACTCCTGTAAGCTTGGTGTGATTTTAGTTTTATGATTTGGGTTTGATGTAATCTGGGTTTGATTTTAGTTTGGCCCTCAAAATATATTGGAATCATGTTGGTACATGTCTGGGTCTATCTAGGTTTGTATTCATTTGGTGGTGATATCTGCTATGGAGTTTGTATTCATCTGTATTCACAAGTTTGTGATTGTGTTTGTGTTTGTGTTTGTATTCATTTGGTCTATATTTTTCTATATGGATTGCTCTATAATTAGAATACATTTGGTCTATATTTTTCTATATAGGAATCCATATATTTTTCTAATTGTAATATCTGCTACTGATATGTTTTGCTCTAAACAGATATGTTTTTCTATATGGATTGCTCTATGTTTTTCTATATGTTTGCTCTAAAACACATAAGTATTTGTGTTTTTCTATTGGGTTTCGCTTATTTATTTGTTTTTTTCCATAGATATTTATTTGTGTTGCTCTAAAACTTAGCTCGGTTCTCTCTGGCGGCTCGGTTCACTCCGATCGTCGCTCACTCCAAAGAATTCTGTTGCAAAATCGAACTCACTTCACCACTCCTATAAGCTTATTACAATATGAGTTTGGTGTGATTTTAGTTTTATGATTTGGGTTTGATGTCTTTGTTGGGATGGGGCTTTTTTAGGTTGGTCTAACTGGTTTGATTTTAGTTTGGCCCTCAAAATATATTGGAATCATGTTGGTCTAATTTGAGTTAGAATATCTACGCTTATACATATCTATTGGTCTAATTTGAGTTAGAATTTAGTTCTCTCTTTCATTCATTCATCTAATATTTGGGGTTGTATTCATTTGTATTCATGAGTTTGTGTTTGGTAATATCTCGCTATGGGTTTCTATATTTTTAGGATTGCTCTAAATCGATATGTTTTGGATTGCTCTACATTGTATTGGTATAGCAATCCAATCCAAAACTAATATATGCTATGTAGTTTATATATCCAAAACAAGCATTTATGTTAATAGCTTAGAGCTCGAATGTTCGCTATAAACTATAAACATATAATAAGTTGGAATTATTTAGGCACGCATAATTATATGTTTATAGCAGATGGACATAAATGCTTTTGATGGGGATGGGGATATTCGAGCTCAAACCGATATGTTTTGGATTGCTCTCTTCCCTACCCTCTTCAAAAATTGGTTCAACAACATGCATATGATATTGTGAGTTTATATATCGGTGATGCTATGGTACATTTAGATGTACCATACATTGAGTTATGAACTTATATGATTCATATCATAACCAATATCATATTAACTCATAACTTAGTTATATTCAATTATTTATTTATACCATATTACCTCATAACCAGGTCATAACTGAATTATTAAATAATTTGACTCTCAACCGGCAATCGGTGTAGCCGGTTTCCATGAGGGAACAAAATTGAATCAGTCATGTTTGGCTAGGTTTTTGAAAATGCTTGAAGATGGACATACGGGAGGATGGGGACATGGACATTGCAAATATAGTAGATATTGCAAAACATAGTAGATATGACATGGACATAGGGACATAGGGAAAATTGCTATGGACATAGGGAAAATTGCAAAACTATAAACTTATTATATGTCCATGCCTAAATAATTCCAACTTATTATATGTTTATAGTTTATAGCAGACATTCGAGCTCTAAACTGTTAACATAAATGCTTGGAACTATTTATGTCCAACTACAAAATTGTTTTAAGTTGGAACTATCTTTGTAGTAGACCAATACAGTTTATAGCAGATGGACATAAACTTATTGTATGGACATAGGCACGGGCAAAATTTATGTCCCCATCTGATATGGACATAGGGAAAATTGCTCAAATCCATTAGTTTGGGGATATGACATGGGGACATAGCAGATATTAGTTTATAGTTTATATTGCTTGAATCCAAAACATATCAGTTTGAGCTCGAATATCTATTGGTCTAACTGATATGTTTTGGATTGCTCTGTATTTTTCTATATAGGATTTGGGTTTCTATGGTATAGTATTCATATGTTTTGCTCCAAGAAGATGAAGAATAGTATCAATGGTAGAGTCGAATTTAAATTCATATATTATAAAGGGAAGGTTGAAATTAAGGAAATAACACATTTTGGGGTGACAGAGTGCACCAGATTTAATATATGAATTTCAAACAGGGGCATGTAGTATCAATGTGAAATTAAGGGAATAACACACTCCTCATGAAAGTATATATGTGTGTATAGTATCAATGTGAAATTAAGGAGTATAGTATTCTATGTTGTCTTCCTGAAAAAAAAATGTATTCAACTTACAAGTATTTAACTTAACCCAAGTATTTAACATAATTAAATGAAAAATTTGAAAAACTTGGCATTTTAACATTTATGTGTAATATGGCAAGAGAGTTTTTTTTTTTTTTTTGGCACCTTTTTAAGGGAGTATAGTATTCTATGTTGTATTTCAAAAAATTCTGCACAATGTATATATGTGTGTATTACTTTAGTTGTCTTCATGAAAAAAAAAAAGTGTATTAAACTTACAAGTATTTAACTTAACCCAAGTATTTAACATAATCCGTTTTACTTTGAATCAAATTCACAAAGTATTTAACTTAATCCAAAAAAAATGTATTTAACATTTTGTTATAAAAAAAATTGTACCATTCAAATATAGTATATTTGTTGTGTGATTCTAAAAAGAAAGGGACTGTTTTTTTCATTTATTTATTATTATTTTTTTTGAATATCTAGAGTTCCTAATGAAAAGAAAAATTTGAAAGACTTGGCATTTTAACATTTATGTGTAATATGGCAAGAGAGTTCATTTTTTTTTTTTTTCTTCACCTTTTTAAGGGAGTATAATATTCTAGGTTGTATTTCAAAAATTCTGGTCAATGTATATGTGTGTATTACTTTAGTTGCTTCATGAAATAATTATTCATTATTGCTTATAAAATGGCTTTGTTATCTGGTGAATTTTTGTTTTTTTTTTTTGCATAAATTTATGTTTGGACTTTCCAAGTCATAAATGGTGAACTTCAAAATATTTATGATTATAATGGGTTTTGATTTTGTTTTTAATTTCATCTCTATAAAATTGAAGTCAGTTAAGAAAGAGAAAAGTTCAAATTTGGACAATTATTTTGCTCCGGTTTTAATATATCATTTTAATGTGTTTGTGTAAAAAAACAAAAAATTAAAGGATCAGATTTTTCATATTAAACTCAACACACTCAAAAAAATTAAAGGGACTGTATTAAACTCAACACACTCAAAAATTTAGTTGATCTTTCTACAACAAAAAAATTAAACTCACACACTCAAAAAAATGTATTTCACATTTTATTAATAAAAAAATTGTACTATTCAAATGTAATATATTTGTTGTGTGATTCTAAAAATAAAGGGATTGTATTTTTCATATAATTTTTTTTTTTGAATATCTAGAGTTCCTAATTAAAAGAAAAATTTCGGAGACTTGACATTTTAACATTTATGTGTAATATGGCAAGAGAGTTTACTTTATTTATTTATTTATTTCACCTTTTTAAGGGAGTATAATATTCTAGATTGTATTTCAAAAATTTTGGTCAATGTATATGTGTGTATTACTTTAGTTGCTTCATGAAATAATTATTCATTATTGCTTATAAAATGGCTTTGTTATCTGGTGAATTTTTGTATTTTTTTTTTTGGCATAAATTTATGTTTGGACTTTCCAAGTCATAAATGGTGAACTTTAAAATATTTATGATTATAATGGGTCTTGATTTTGTTTTTAATTTCATTTCTATAAAATTGAAGTCAGTTAAGAAAGAGAAAAGTTCAAATTTGGACAATTATTGTGCTCCGGTTTTAATTTATCATTTTAATGTGATTGTTAAAAAAATCTATTCTAAACGTTGGGTTGACTCAGAAAATATGAGTTTGATTATGGGTTTCTCAAAGAATGTAGAGAGAGAGAGAGAGAGAAAGAGAGAGGTCATTTGGGACTTGGTTTGTGGTTAGTACTCTGTGTTGTAGAAATTAGTGTGATAGGGAAGGAACTGTTTGTTTGGAACTATTTAAAAGGAGAGTAAGGGTGATTTATTTAGTTGATCTTCCTGCAACAAAAAAAATTAAATTCACACTCAAAAAAAATTATTTAACATTTTATTTGCAGTGTAATATATTTATTTAGTTGTACCATTCAAATGTAATATATTTGCTGTATGATTCTAATGTACATATGATAAATATTTTTCATATAATTTTTTTTGACTATCTAGAGTTCCAAATTAAAAGAAAATTTTCAGTGACTTGGCATTTTAACATTTATGTGTAATATGGCAAGAGAGTTTATGTTTTTCTTCTTTTTTTTTGGCACTTTTTTAAAGGAGTATAGTATTCTATATTGTATTTTAAAAAATTCTGGTGAATATATATATGTGTATATTATTTTAGTTGTCTTCATGAAAAAAAAAAAATGTATTAAACTTACAAGTATTTAACTTAACCCAAGTATTTAACATAATCCGTTTTGCTTTGAATCAAATTCACCAAGTATTTAACTTAACCCACAAAAATGTATTTAACATTTTATTATAAAAAATTGTACCATTCAAATGTAATATATTTGTTGTGTGATTCTAAAAAGAAAGGGACTGTTTTTTTTCATTTATTTTTTTTTTTTTGAATATCTAGAGTTCCCAATTAAAAGAAAAATTTGAAAGACTTGACATTTTAACATTTATGTGTAATATGACAGGAGAGTTTATGTTTTTTTTTTTTTTTTTTTTGGGCACCTTTTTAAGGGAATATAATATTCTATGTTGTATTTCAAAAATTTTGGTCAATGTATATGCGTGTGTATTACTTTAGTTGTCTTCATGAAAAAAAAAATGTATTAAACTTACAAGTATTTAACATAATCTGTTTTGCTTTGAATCAAATTCACCAAGTATTTAACTTAACCCAAAAAAATGTATTTAACATTTTGTTATAAAAAATATAAAAAATAAAAAATTGTTGAATTATTTTTTTTGGCATAAATTTATGAGTATGATTATAACGGGTTTTGATTTTGGTTTTAATTTCATATCTCAGAAATTGAAGTCGCTAGAAAATAGAAGAGTTCAAATTTGGACAATTGTTATGCTCCGATTTAAATTTTATCATTTTAATGTCATTGTTAAAATATATCTATTCTAATGTAGCACTTGTGCCTTTTAAGGCTTTTGGTAAATGTATTTGGACCCTTCATTCTATTTTGGGAACCTTTGGTGTGTTTGTTGGAAGTCCCACATCGGTTACAAGACACATTTTAAGGTGGACAAACTTCTATATATAGGTGCAAGTGCATAGGGTTAGCTTACCAACTTCTATGGTTCTTTCTTGGTTTAATGAGCCATTACGAACCAAGCTTAAGTTATAAATTTTAGTTGCGCCGAGCTGGATTTTAGCCATAGTTCCATTGGGATTTTGGCCATAGTTCCTTCGCCAAAGTTGTGTTATTTCTCGAGGGCTGTGTGGTGTGTGGTGGAGATCGAGTTTCAACTCTTTTCATCTTCTCCGTTTGAGCTTCGAATTTGAGGTAAGGATAACCTACTCCTCTTTATGAGCTTTGTCTTTAAATTTTAGCATTTTGATATGTTGGGGGTTGTTGTGTAATTTTGAAAAAGTTTGGGGCTTTTGTGTAATTTTATAAAAGTTGGAGTTTTATTTATAATAAACCTATATGCATGTTTAGCATAGAGAAATGTTGAAATTGGGAATGTATGGGGTTAAAGAATGTAATGGGGCAATTTACTGTTCACCTAGTTGAAATGTTGATTTTATATTCATTTTGTGCATTTATTTTCTATTTAGAAATAACTGTTTTGGGCTATCGGTGGAGGATAGTCTTGATTGTTGTAGACAATGCATGATGATTAGGCAAATTAAAACTAATCACTAGAATGTGTCATTGAGTATGACGATTGAAAGAATACATTAATTTTATGTATTGATTGATGATGTGTATAATAATTGTTTATATGCATTGTGTTGTGTTGGAGGAGATAAGGGATGTACTCCACGGTTTAGGGGAAGATAGGGGATGGACCTCTAAACCGGGTGTTGTGTGGGAGGAGATAGGGGATGGACTCTGTAGATACAGCTCATATGCTTGTCTATTGATGTGATGATACAGCTCATATGCTTATCTTTGGAAGTGTTGATATAACTCATATGCTTATCTGTTGCTGTGTTGATATAGCTAGTATCTATTGTGAAATGAGGAAATGTTTAATATGAGTTACTGTCTCATATCGGTTATTTGGTCAGGTTCTGAACCATGGTTATGAATTGAGAATTGTAAAGGAATGGAAAATGAAACTGTAATGTGTTATGAAAGAATGTAAAAGTGTTAACCATCTATCAAACTGTTAATCTTTTAGTCATTGTTCATAGGGTTTAGTATATTTCTCTGGTCATAGCTCACCCTATACGGAATATCATTTTCAGTGCAGTAGCATGCCACCTCCAAGGATATAGCTTGGGAGGCTTAAGGCGGGCAGACTTTATTGTCTTTCTTTCTTTTGTTGTATTACATGTGGATTCAAGCCAAGGGCTTAATGGGTAATTGAGTTAGCATTCTCTTTTGTAACCAAGTGTTAACTTGAAAGTTGTAAGCCCGTAGGGCATTTGTTTGTTGTTAGCATGTAATACATTTTGTAATGAAATACTCTGATGAATAGAAGAATGAGGGTCTTTTATATATCAATACATGTTAAAAGTGATGGGTTTTATGTATTATTTTAAGGGCGTGACATCTAAACAATGGGTTGGCCTTTTTCTTTTTCTTAGATGTTTATATTTTTATTTATTTGGGACTTGGTTTGTGGTTAGTGCTTTGTGTTGTAGAAATTAGTCTGAGAGGGAAGAGATTGTTTGTTTGGAGCTAATTAAAAAGAAAGTAATGGTGATTTATTTAGTTGATCTTTCTACAACAACAAAATTAAACTCACACACTCAAAAAAATGTATTTCACATTTTATTAATAAGGCAAATTGTACCATTCAAATGTAATATATTTGTTGTGTGATTCTAAAAATAAAGGGACTGTATTTTTCATTTAATTTTTTTTTTGAATATCTAGAGTTCCTAATTAAAAGAATAATTTCGGAGACTTGACATTTCAACATTTATGTGTAATATGGCAAGGGAGTTTATTTTATTTTTGCACCTTTTAAGGGAGTATAATATTCTATGTTGTATTTCAAAATTCGTGAATGTATATGTATGTGTATTACTTTAGTTGCTTATATAATGGCTTTGGTATCTGTTGAATTATTTTTTTGGCATAAATTTATGATTATGATTATAACGGATTTTGATTTTGGTTTTAATTTCATCTCTATAAAATTGAAGTCAGTTAGAAAAGAGAAGAGTTCAAATTTGGACAATTGTTGTACTCCGATTTTAATTTTATCATTTTAATGTGATTGTTAAAATACATCTATTCTAAACATTGGGTTGTCCTTTTTCTTTTTCTTAGATGTTTATATTTTTATTTATTTATTCTCCTCTTGATTGTAACCCGTTAAGTATTTTCTATTCATGACAGTTATTTATTTAAATAAAATTTTGAATTTTATTATTCAATTTGGTAGCAACAGATTTGGAAATAACATTTCATTGCCAATGAAATCCATATTAACTTTTATTATTGCTAATTTTTTGTTTCTTCGTGTCTAAAATTATATAACTAAACATTTTTAGATTGAAGTACAACAGTTATGGACAATATCACTATTTTTTGTCAAATAAGTTTTTTTTTTTTCTCTCTCTGTTCATATAAATTTAAGTACAACAGTTATGGACAATATCACTATTCTATTTTTTTTTCCTCATACTTTATAGGTGGATGGGGACTTACATCGAACCGTAATATCACCTCCCTTTACTAATTTTCTTATTTATGTGTATAAAGTTTTATTTATCACTTTAAAGTTTTTGTACATATAGGTTCGATTTCTTCAAGAAAGAAATGTTAATGTTGTTATTCATGATGAGTGTGACCTTAATACTATTCACATTCGTGAGGTAAACCTTAAAGTCACTTGAACATTGGACATGTATTTTTTATCATTTTAAAAATAATTTATAAATATATTCTACTTATTTTTTATAGGCAAAGGCAAAGGAAAAAGACAAAGCAATATCAAAGGAAACAAAAAAGTTATTCCTTATGGCAAAGGAAAGGAAAACGCACATCCCATGGTATGGTTTCTCAACGATTTTTAAAAGTTTTTTTTTTGAATATTATATAGATTTTTTTAGGAATTGCATAGTATCATATACTTTTTTATGTACATTTTTCAAAAGTTTCTTTTTCAAATATTTATTCAATTCTTTTTATTGAATGTGAAATGTTTTTCTTAAGCATGTTAAAGTAAGCATTTGTACAACATGCTAATGCATTTGTATGAACATTAATTTGAATTTTTAATATGTTTGTCTATTTGTATGAACACATGTTGCATTTACAACATAGCATAATAAAAATATAATAGAAGAAAACGAAAAAGGAAAAGAAGAAGAAGGAACAAATATGTGATGAAAAGGAAACTACATAATATAATTTTTTTGATTTTTATTTTTCTTATAAGAAGTTCGTAAGGAAAGAAGAAAAAGACAAAAATACATTTTAATATAACAGAAACAACAAGAAGAGTGAAAAGGAAAGTAGAAAACATTACACGCTAATATTCACATTTTACGTACCCAATGATCTAATATTTACCTTTTCAACATACATTTTGTAAAGAGATGGGTAGTGTCTTTAAACTAATAAGTGTGTGCATAGTGAGTTTGCAGTTTTGTGTGCTTAATGTGTTTTCAAATTATTTTTCCCTCTCTTTTTAAATTTCATCAATACATGTATTGGTTCTTCACATTTTATGAAGGAAAAGTTAGTTAATCTTCACATTTTATGCACCTTCTTATATAATATTCTCATTTTAGACACACAATGATAATGTGTTATCAAAAGCTGCATTGGCCCAACATGTACGGCGAGAACGTGAAAAAAATCAAAAGCCATGTTCTGCATACCAATTGGGAGAACGCCTGCGACGAGAACGAGAAAGAGAAAGATCGAAGGAATGTATTAACCCAAGATAACATTCTTTAACACCAAATTGGTAAACAACTATGTTTAATTCTTGAAATATATACTCTTACTATTACCACTTTATTATATAGATTTTAATTTGTTCACAATCCATTGCTGTAGGCCTCCTCCTACAACCCCATCTAGAAATGTTGGTGTGGTCATCCGCGATGAGCATGACCTTAATGTTATCCGTGTTCGTACGGTAAGTACAAAATCAAGTCAAACATTGAATGTATTTTATTTATATAAGATTATATAAGATTTTTTTAATCTTTTGAATATTTTATTTATATTTGTTAGGCAAAAGTAAAAGAAAAGGTCAACCCAATATCTAAAGGAAAAGAAAAGATGGCTCCTTCTGGCAAGAGAATGACAAATGCATGTCAAGTGGTATATATTCTTTTTTAAAAATATGATGCAAAACTAATAAAAATTTTAATAGTTAAAAGACATGAGTGTATAAAATGAATTTATTATTTTATGTTGTTTTGTAGAATGATTGCAATATGTTTTCTCAGAACTTGCTATTATTTGTATGTGTTTTTCAAATTTATTTATTTTTATTTTGCATGGATACATGTGCATTTATAATGTACCATCCATAAGTTGCTACTTATATAAAGAGAGTAGGAAAAAGAAACGAAGGAAAAAGAAAGCGAAGGAATAAAGAAAAAATATATAAAGAAAGGAAAAACTAAATAAGATAGGTTTTTAATTCTTATTTAATATATAAGATAGAAAACAAAGAAAGGGAAAAGGAAGGAATAAGAAAGAAAGAAATAAAGATAACACTACTAAAAGTATAAAACAAATAAAATAGAAAACAAAATTAAGAGAAAGGGAAGAAATAAGAAGATAGTTTCATTTTAAGCACAAAATATTCACATATTTTTCTTCAATGATAAAATATTTTCATTTTAGGCACAAAATAATAATGTAATATCAAAAGCTGCATTGGCCCAACGTGCACGGTGAGAGTGTGAAAAAATTGAAAAGTCATATTTTGAATTTCAATGCTTGCAACGAGAACAAGAGTGATTAGAAGAATGTGTTCAACTAAGACAACGTTCTTTAACACCAATTCGTCGCGATCGCACTCTCTTGGAGTGGGAAACAATAACTGAAGATTCTCATTCGGTACAAAAACGAACAAGGGTTACCCATCATTCTACATGTTCGTTTTCTATGCCAAGCACATCTTTAGCTCCACAAAGGAATCAGTAAACTACTGTGTCTAATCTTGAAATACATACTTTTACTCATATCGTTTTGTTTTATAGAATTTTATTTATACACAAATATTCGTAGGTCTACTCCTATAAATCGATTTCTTCAACAAGATCTATGTACTGATGATGAATTAGAAGATATGCCTACGAGTATATCAATTGACGCCCGGGCACACAAAGATTTTTGCCGCCATTATCTTGGCAAGATGGATGTATTATGTCCTTATTGTTCAGCCTTACATTGGATGGATGAAAAATTGACAAAATCATCTATGAAGTGTCCCTTATTCGGAACTTGCTGTTTAAAAGGAAAGATTAGGCTACCTTTACTTATTACATCCCCTCCACCACTTCAGGCATTGTATGATGGGAATAATGACCAATCAAAATCCTTTCGAAGTTATACTCGAGTGTACAATGCAGCCAATGCTTTTACAAGTCTTGGTGCTACATTGGATCCTAGAGTACTCAGTGGAAAGGGCCCTACATCATTCACAATTCATGGGGAATTGAGACATCGAACAGGATCACTACAACTACAACCAAGGCAGGATGCGAGTTATGCTCAGCTGTATATCTATGACCCTAATTCAGCTTTAGAAATTCGTAATCGTAGAAATCCTAACTTGAGAAGGGATGTTCTCAAAACTATTCAGGATAGTTTGTTACAAGTCAATGCATTTGTAGATAAATATCGCCAGGCTCATGCCATTTTACATCAATTAGACTCGGCAGGACACAATCTACCTGCTCATCTTCATTACAATTCAACAACTGATCGACGCCGGTATAACCTACCAACTACAGATGAGATTGCAATTGTAATATCAGGAGATGGAACAGAGGTAAATGGAATGAGAGATATTATCTTACATTTCCGAGGAAATAATGAATTGATGCAAATTAATGAATGTCACCCAGCATACTTGCCATTACATTATGTTCTATTATTTCTATACGGTGAGCTTGGATGGGAACCTGAGTTAAAATTGTGGAACGTTCAGTATGATCGACCTTCAACTGATCGACTTACTCAAATGGATTTTTATAGTTATCGTTTGTTTGAACGACCCACAGAGTATTCAACAATTTTGAGAGGTGTGAAACTATTTCAAGAGTTTTTAGTAGATGCTTGGACTGCAACTGAGCAAAATCGATTGACATACTATAAGCTTAATCAAGGGAAACTTCGGGCTGAGCTTTACAAAGAGTTGTCAGATATGGATCCAAATTATGTGCGACTTGGTCAAATTGGTCAAAGGATTGTTTTGCCATCTTCATTTACTGGTAGTCCTAGATATATGTTTGAAATCTTTCAAGATTTAATGGCTATCTACGATACAACCAACACCGGATATTTTTCTTACCATGACCCAAATCCCAATTGGCCAGAAATTACTTCAGCATTATTACCATATCAAAAACCTATTGATTGTCCTGATTTAATTGCCCGTGTTTTTGAGTTGAAGAGAAAATGTTTGATGAAGGAGATAGAAACAAATAAAGTGTTTGGAAATAAAGATGGACAAGTTTTTACAATTAAATTTCAGAAACGAGGCCTCCCTCATATGCATGCACTTTTATTTCTCAAGGTCCGCATAAAAATTCGGACATGTGCTCAAGTAGACAAATTGGTCCGTCTTGAATTTCCACTCCAAAAGATGATCCTATGCTTTTTGAAACTATCAAATATTGTATGGTACATGGACTATGTGGTGCTCGAAATCCACAAGCACCATGTATGGAAAATGGTAGATGCACTAAGAGATACTCTCGAGCTTTCACAGAAACAACAACTATGGAGCAAGATGGATACCCTATCTATCGTCAATGCAATAATGGTCAAGTACATACTGTGAAGGACAAGAAGTTGATAACAGAGATGTCATACCATACAATGCATATCTTTCAAAACTTTTCAACCATATATAAATGTGGAAATTTGTGCTAATGAGATCGTCAAGTATATACATAAGTACATTTATAAGGGTTATGATCGTACAACGATGGGGTTAGGAATGATAAATGAGATTCAACAATATCTCGATGCAAGGTATATTGGACCTCTAGAAGCTACTTGACGAATATTTGGTCATCCTTTGCATGCAGAGATGCCAACAGTTGTACGATTGACACTTCATTTACCTGGAATGCATCGTGTTGTTTTTAACCCAGAAGAGTCATTAGAAACGATTCAATCTAGAGCTGGTCAACAAATGTCAACTCTTACTGGCTTCTTTGCATATTGTGCTACCAGTGAAGATGAATGTCCATTCACTTATCAAGAATTTCCACAACATTTTGTTTGGCTCAAGCCAGAAAAAAGATGGAAATCAAGAGAAAGGGGATATGCAATTGGTAGAATGTACTTTGCTAGCCCTAATTGTGGTGAAAGATTTTATCTGCGTTTGTTGCTAACCGTTGTCAAAGGACCAAAGTCGTTTCAGTCTTTACGCACGGTCGATAATGTTGTACATGATACATTTAAATTAGCATGTGTTGCAAGGGGGCTTTTAGAAGATGATGAAGAATAGATACAATGCTTGAAAGAGGCTGCAGTTATAAAAACTAGATATCAATTGAGGAGATTGTTTAGTATTATTCTCACCCAGTGCTCTCCACTAAATCCATGTGCGTTATGGAATCAATTTTCAACGCATATAAGTGATAATCTTGCACATAAGATTCGTACATTGTTTGTCATTTCTAAACCAACTGAGACTCAAATTGAAGATTATGGTCTCTATCTTTTGAATCAAATGCTTCATGAATTAGGCAAAAGTTTAATTGACTTCCCACCCATGCCATAACCTACTGCAAATTGGAGTGCAATAGTTGGTAATCGATTGATATTTGAACATCAACAACTGCAGAGTGAGGCACAACATGTAGATCCACAAATTACTATTGATTGTCTCAATAATGGACAGCAGAATGCTTATAACACAATCACTTCTTCAGTTTTTCAAAATAAAGGAACTGTTTTCTTTACGAATGGGAGTCTTGGAGCAGGAAAACATTTTTGTACAATACGATTGCATTAAAATGTCGACCTTGGGCATATCGTTATTCTTGTGGCTTCATCTGGAATTGCATCATTATTCTTGATAAGAGGTCGATCGCATTCAACATTTTCCATTCCGTTAGATGTCTTGAAAAATTCACTTTATGGGTTTAGCAAACAATCATTATAGGGAAATTTGGCTATAAACCCCCTTTACCTTCCTTTCATTGTTAGAAGGACTAAGAAAAAATTATACTTTATAAACCCCTCATAATTATAAAGTCTTGCATAAAGGACAAAATTTATTATTTAAATATTTTATCGACAATTATACCCTCATAGATACAATGTATGTATATGAATTATGTATATAAATCAAACCTTCGTCAAAGAACACCGATTGTCTTCAACTCTCCTTCAACTCTCATCTTCTCTCGTCTCTCTCTTCTAACCCTAGCTTCTTCCATGGCGGTGAGTGGAGAACTCTCGAGATATTCTTGGATTGCGAGTTCGCTTTAGCTTCTCTCTTGTATTTCGCTTGATTTCCTTTCACAAGAAAAATCTTGGTAGTATTTCCATTTAATTCGCGATCTCTGTTCTTGTTAATTGATTCTCTGAAACTTCAGATTCTTCTCCGTGATGATAGCAACAGCGACTATGATGATTCACTTCGGATCTGAAGCTGTTTCTCAACAAGTTTGGTAACTTCGCGATCTCTGTTCTTGTTAATTGATTCTTGAATTTCAGTTAACATTTGATCATATTACTCATTTTTACCTTGAAGAATTATGATTTCATGTGCATATATGTGTATGTGTATATACACACTCATAAATGATTGATTGTGTTGATTAGAATTGATATTGGTCAGTAGGCTCTGTTCTTGTACCAAAACCTTAATTAATGTGGTTGATATGTTCAATTCCATTTGTATATATATATATATACATTTCTGTTCAGTTATTTAGGTTTGCATAGAATCAATAATAAACACACAAAAATTAAGATAGTCACTCTAATCAAATAAATTTTTTTTTTCCAGATAATTAAGCTCAGATTAGTTGAAAAGCATGATCACCTGGTGCCTATAATTCCAGTAACCACTAGATCCCGCAAGAAGAACCGCCACATCTCGTCCCCATGGAATCATCATAGCCGTCGTTGCAATCATAGAGAGAGAATTCGAAGAAGAATTGCCGAAGAGATTGAGGGAGAGATTTTGTGTGTGTGAGGGAGAGATTGTGTGTGTGTGTGTGTGTGTGTGTGTGTGTGTGAGGGAGAGATTTTTCATTTGGATAGTGTTGTTAAGTTCTTAAATTGATCTATTGATGAGTTGTTACTATGTTCTCTCAACTTTTTGTTGTAAAATTGTTTTTGATTTTGATAAATTTTTGTGTCGTGAGTGAGCAATATGGATTGTGTATATGTAATAGATAATAGAGAAGCCAAAGAAGTGATACGAAAGAGGCAAGTAACTGTGAAGAAACGAAGAACGATTTCTGTTTTGCTCTATTTTTTCATTTGACAAAACGAGTAAAATTTTACTTTCATACGAGTAAAATTTTACTTTTAGTTTCACAAAGATAAAATTTTACTCTCATTGAGTAAAATTTTACTCTCATTCGAGTAAAATTTTACTTTTAGTTTCACAAGATAAAATTTTACTCTCATTGAGTAAAATTTTACTCTCATTGAGTAAAATTTTACTTTTATACGAGTAAAATTTTACTTTAGTTTTCAGAGTGAAAGTAAAATTTTACTGTATGAAAGTAAAATTTTACTTTTAGTTTCATTATAAAATTTTACTCAGATGAAAGTAAAATTTTACTCAGATGAAAGTAAATTTTACTCTCATCTGAGTAAAATTTTACTCAAATACATAGTGAAAATGTCTTAATATGAGAGTGAGGGTAATATAGTAAAAGAAACAAGTTTTAAAATATCGGGGTTTTGAAAGTACTTATATAATTCTTGTCCTTTTGAAAGAGAAATTAGGTAGTGAGGGGCTATGACCAAATCCCCCATCATTATAAGCAGAGTTATTTAGAGAAATAAAACTCATAATTTGGGATGAAGTTCCTATGCAACATAGACATTGTGTTGAGGCGATTGATCGTACATTGAGGGATATTTGTGATAGTGAAAAGCCATTTGAAGGTATTACTGTTGTTCTTGGTGGAGACTTTCGATAAATCTTACCAGTTATACCCAAAAGAGTTCGTGAGCAAATTGTGAATGCATCATTAAGACACTCTGTTCTATGGAAGCATATCTATATCTTAACTTTGGATTTGAATATGCGCTTGAATCATGAAGGTCATGAAAATGCTAATTTTGTAAATTTCTTGATGGAGGTAACACTACTTTAACCTTTATTATATAGATTATTTTAAATTAATAAATTGTGTTTACACTCTTACTTTTTTATTGATTTTACTTTTTTTTAGATTGGGACCAATCATCAAGAAATCGTTAACCTTCCATCAACAATACACAAATGTCAACAAATTTGGAGCAATTACTCTCTACAGTTTATCCACAATTGAATATGATAGAGACGTCAACCCCAACATTTTTAACTGAACGCACAATTCTGTCTGCGCGTAACGATGATGTCAATGACATTAATACTACTGCGTTGAATATATTTCCAGTGAGATTATATACTTATCTTGCTGCAGATAAAATATCTGAAGATAATGAAATTGATCCTACCATTACAAATAGATGTCCTAATGAATATTTAAATTCATTGGATCCTCCTAGGCTGCCAACTTTTAAGTTAGAGTTGAAAGTGGGTTGTTCTATAATATTATTGAGAAACATTGCACTGAAAGATGGACTATGTAATTGTCACGCCCCAAAATTCGGACAATTAAATATTAAATTAGGACTAAACCCCAATCAATATTCCATCATCCAAATCCTAGGGGTGAAACAAAAAAACTAAACGCCAACCAAACCATCTACCATAATCTCATAAATAGTCAAAATAATTTAAATAATGTACGATTACAAACCATGCCAAATTATTCCAATACTAAAGTCATTAAAAAAAATAATAAATACATAAATTAGTATCAACCCTAAGCTCAAGAAAAATAAAAGAACTACAAACGACATGTCCTACGATCACAGTTATTTCTTGTCACCACCAAAGCCTCTACTAATCCTGCAAAGGAAGCTCGGCTGCGCTCAAATAGAACGCACCCGACTTGTCAAGAGACAAAATGGGTCAGTATACAGGTATACTGGTATGAGTACAAGATCTAACACCCACGTGTCCACCAGACACACACAAAAAATACATTTAATTCTTATTAGAGGACAAGACAAGTAGTTCCAACCGTACCGAGATGAATGGGTAGTTTCCCGAGATACGGTGGCATTTAATTTCTTGTCCGTATACAACGAAATATAAATTTATTATAAAATAAACAAAATAGAAATAAAAATATGGTGGGTCAACCCTGCATAAAAAGTTAGTAAGACCCATCCTGCAAAAAAAGTAATGTTAGTATAAATTAATCATAAGTAACTTGCTGAATACGTATAAAAATGCATCGTTTTCTGCTTAAATAATTTGAATTGACCAAAACTCAAAGAATAAAAGTTGTACAAAATCAAATTTTCTAAAAGACTACGCGAACGAATTTAACAAAAACTGAACAGGTTAAGAGAAAAACTTGATCTAAAAATCTAGACGGAATCCAATCGAAAAATCTGAAGCTGAAAACGAACAAAAACTGCCCTAAGATGATTTTTTTCGAAAAAGTTCAAAACATGAAAAGTGTGCAGAATAATGTTTTACTTCAGTTTACGCGAAACCAATAAAAATGAGCTCGTTTCGTGGGTTAAAACAGCCTATAAAATCTGCATTACCAAAATGAATCAAACCGACAATAACCAAGGTCATCCGATTATAAGTTCTAATCGATCTTTTTAATAAAAAGCTACAACAAAAAAGTTGTCTAAAATCACGTATACATGCCTCTACTCAAATTTCATAATTTATTGAGGTCGATTACTATTTTTCAAGATGTACAAATCAATAAACTCATAATTAAATTTTTATACCTTAACTCCACCGTTTCGGCCCTCCCCTTCCGGCCTACACATATATCCCATGTGCCTCCCGTATACCTAACACCGCTCCGAAGCCAAACTTGCACGGCGATATCGTCCCGAGTTTGACTCACACTCCCCGGACGGTTAGCATATATGTACGCGCGCAAATCAAAGCACTCGTCTACTCATGAGAACAAGGTAACAATTAATATACACACAACATCTCACACATGAGAATAAACATAACATTGCCAAGCCTAAGGCATTCAAATAAATCTCATAATTCTCACTTTTTTTTTATACACTCTTTCTCACCATCACTCAAATAAAACAACAATCCATAGAGTCATAGTAGAGTATAAGGAATTTATCTATAAGTTCTTAATTAATTTTAATTTCATATAACCATATTAATTTTAGTTTCATATAATCATGAGGATGATTACAATCATAAAATAAATCCATATAAAAACCCTAAATCTGACATATACAACTAATCAAAATAATTAAAATCAATCAATCAACTAAAAACCCTATACCTTACATACACAACTAAACAAAATAATTAAAATTAATCAATCATCTAAAAACCCTAAACTTTACCTACACAACTAATCAAAATAATTAAAATCAATCAATTATCTAAGAACCCTAAACTTTACATACATTACTAGTCAAAATAATTAAAATCAATCTATCATCTTTATATAAATACAAAATCAAACTAACATCAAATAAATAAAAATAAATAAATAAAAACAATGAATTAAACATAAATCAAGGGAAGTGGGTTTCGTACTCACATTATTATTTTAAAGATCAAAGAAATATTTGAAAGATTAATAAAGCCACCAAAACAAAACCCTAACCCTAATCTTCCTTTCCTTTTCTTTTTCCCCTTTCCCTCTCGGCTTGCACTAATGCACAGCCGCACACAGAGCTTCTCTTCTTTCTTTGATTACTCTCTCTCTCTCTCTCCCCCTACGGCTGCTGTTCTTCCGGGAGGACTTCGCACACTTTATGATAATAACCACCTAGGTTTAAATAACCTAATAAGATTATATAATAAATAACACATTAACATTATATTTTATTATATAAATACAATATAAATACAGCTTATATAAATATATATATATATATATATGATATATATTTTGTCAATATATGAACACCTTTTTTTTTATTATTTATAAACAATATAAATATATCAATATTTGGGTTAATTACCTTTAATTAAATAATATATTAAATTAATTAAATACCACATTAAATTCTTATATAACTACGCAATTAATAAAGTCAAAAATAAAATAAGATAATAATAATCATAATAATAATAAATAATGACCTACAAAAATTAGGGTTGCTACAGTAATGGTACAAGATTGATAGTTACTAGGTGCGGCACTCGCATAATTGAAGCTCAAATTTTAACTGGAGAAAAGTTTGGCAATTTGGCATTCATACCAAGGATATCTTTGACACCATCTTCTTCAGAAATGCCTTTCCAAATGACAAGACGTCAATTTCCAGTCCGATTGGCATATGCCTTGACCATTAATAAATCTCAAGGACAATCTGTGAAATTTGTTGGGGTTGATTTGCGTATACCAGTGTTCAGCCATGGACAATTATATGTGACATTGTGTAGATGTACATCCTTTGATCGTATAAGTATTCTCCTCCCTAAAGATAGTTTGGATTCTACTACAAATATTGTTTATCCTGAAGTGTTGTTATAGTATTAGAAGGTAACTATGTAGATTTATTTCTATTGATTATATAACTTTTTATAAATTTTCAATTTAACAATAATTTGAAATTTGGACTTACAGGATTAGACCGAAAAATCTATAGAGCTTAAAAGGAGAAATACGACTAGCTTGCTTCGATGGGGATGTAATAAGGTAATTTCAATCTCAAAGTATTTTGACATGTATATTTCCAACAAATGTACTAATCTATATTTTTTTTGTTTTCACAAATTACCAGATTGTTGTGCATATTCCTCATTAGGAATACATACAAGTTGATACAAAGACTTTTTGAAAAGTAATGAGGAGAAAGTTTGGGCAAACACATATTTGAAGACATGTTATTGATACATCTTTTGTAAAGCATACATATTTTGAAAAGCTTTAACCCACTTTTTTTAAAGTTGAAACCCACTCTTTTGGTGTATGACAATATAACTTTAATTTTTGTTTTTTGTTCAATGTTTATAATTTTTTTTATTGCCTTTTATATTTTGATATGCAATATAACTTTAAATCTTATATGTTTGTTTCTTAATTTGTATTAAGATTAGGGGGAGTTGTTATTTTATTTGAGTTTTGTAGAGCATGTAATACAAACAAAATTGTTATAAGTTCTTTAAGAAGAAAAATATTTGAATATATTTTTTCAATATCTTTATCAAAAAATGACACAAACTTCATAAATTTCAACATAATATGTATAAATTATAACTGCATTTTAATCTTAAAATTATTTATACCGTGCCTTTAGGCATGGGCATACGCTAGTATATATATATGTCGGAAAGCTATGGATTTGATTTGCTTTTACAAACCTCTCCCCCAACTTTTTTCCCGACTAAGTTTAAGGCGTTTTCGGCTCTACAGACTCTAACTCCCAATGTACGTGTGCTAATTACATCCCATTTGTCCTCACAGGTCTTATTTGTCATGAGAAAGCTGCTCGTGACATCCATAGAGTGGTTAAAATTTGTTTTGCATTTTCGTCCCCCGAACGCCTTTTTTCGACAAAGTTTAAGGCGTTTTCGACTCAAACTCCCAATGTACGTGTGCTAATTATATTCCGTCTGTTCCCACAGGGCATATTGTTCACGAGGAGCCTGCCGGTAACATCCATAGAGTGGTTCAGGGGCTGTTTTGCATTTTTGCCCCCCAAATGCCTTTTTTCGACTAAGTTTAAATCATTTTTTACTCCAACTCTTAACCTACGTGTGCTAATTACACGACGTCTGTCCCCACATGTCCTATTTTTCATGAAGCAGCTGCCCCTGACATCCATAGAGTGGTTTAGGGGTTGTTTTGCATTTTCGCCCCCCGAACGGCATTTTTCGACTAAGTTTAAAGCGTTTTCAACTCTAACTCCTAATGTACGTGTGCTAATTACATCCCGTCTGCCCCCATAGGTCCTATTTGTCATAAGGAAGCTGCCTATGACATCCATAAAGTGGTTCAGGGGCTATTTTGTATTTTCCTCACCCGAACGCCTTTTTTGGACTAAGTTTAAGGTGTTTTCGACTCTAACTCCCAATGTACGTGTGCTAATTACATCCCGTCTGTCTCCACAAGTCATATTTGTCATGAGCAGCCTGCCCGTAACATCCACAAAGTGGTTTGGGAGGCTTTTGCATTTTCACCACGACGTCTTTTTTCGACTAAGTTTAAGGCATTTTGACTCAACTCTAACCTCGTGTGCTACTTACACGAAGTCTCCCCACATGTCCTATTTGTTACGAGGAATCGCGTGACATCCATAGAGTGGTTTGGGGCTGTTTTGCATTCACCGAGCGGCCTTTTTTCGACTAAGTTTAAGGCGTTTTCAACTCTAACTCCCAATGTCGTGTGCTAATTATATCCCGTCTATCTCCACAGGTCCTATTTGTCATGAGAAGTTGCGTGACATCCACTGAGTGGTTCGAGCTGCTTTTGCATTTTCGCCCCGACGCCTTTTTAGACTAAGTTTAAGGCGTTTTGACTCAACTCTAACCTCGTGTGCTAATTAGGCGGCCTTTGTCCCCACATGTCCTATTTGTCATGAGGAAAATGCTGCGTGACATTCATAAAGTGGTTTGAAATGTTTTCATTTTCACCTCCGAGCGTCTTTTTCAACTAAATTTAAGGCGTTTTCAACTCTAACTCTCAATGTACATGTGCTAATTACATCCCGTCTGTCCATTGTGTCGATTTGTCATGAAGCCTTGCCCATAACATCCACTGAGTGGTTCGGGATTGCTTTTGCATTTTCACCCTAAATGCCTTTTTTGACTAAGTTTAAGGCATTTTTTACTCCAACTCCTAATCTACGTGTGCTAGTTACATGGCGTCTGTCCCCACATGTCCTATTTGTCATGAGGAAGCTGCCCATGACATCCATAGAGTGGTTTGGGGCTGTTTTGCATTTTCGCCCCCCAAACGGCATTTTTTGACTAAGTTTAAGGCATTTTCGACTCCAACTCCCAATGCACGTGTGCTAATTACATCCCGTCTATCCCCACATGTCCTGTTTGTCATGAGGAAGCTTCCCGTGATATCGATAGAGTGGTTCAAGGGCTATTTTGCATTTTCGCCCCCAGAATGCCTTTTTTCGACTAAGTTTAAAGTGTTCTCGGCTCTAACTCCCAATGTACGTGTGCTAATTACATCCCGTTTGTCCCCACAGGGTGTATTTGTCATAAGGAACCTGCCCGTAACATCCACAAAGTGGTTTGAGGGCTGTTTTCCATTTTCGTCCCCTGAAAGCCTTTTTTCGACCAAGTTTAAGGCATTTTTAACTCCAACTCCTAGCCTACGTGTGCTAATTACATGACGTCTGTCCCCACATGTCCTATTTGTCATGAGAAAGCTGCCCGTGTCATCTATAGAGTGGTTCGGGGGCTGTTTTGCATTTTCGCCCCCCGAACGGCCTTTTTCGACTAAGTTTAAGGCATTTTCAACTCTAACTCCCAATGTACGTGTGCTAATTACATCCCGTCTGTCTCCACAGGTCCTATTTGTCACGAGGAACCTGCCCGTAACATCCACAGAGTGGTTCGGGGGTTGTTTTGCATTTTCGCCCCCCGAACGTTTTTTTTCAACGAAGTTTAAGACAATTTCGATAGAGTTATGAAAGTAATTGGCACAGCATTTCTAAAACACAGGGATAAATCTGCTACTATTCCAACGTCAGATGTCATTCTTACCTCTTCTACACATTCTCTTTTAATTGACGTGTGGAACAATTGCCTGAGGTTTCTAGAAGGGTAGACAAGCTACAATCATTTACAAAGGGAAGTGCATAGGTACTTTGGTATTGTGCATCCAGAGGTATGTAAAATATTGCTCAAGAAAACTTATTTTAGAAATGAAACTACTTGGATTAGTTGTTGTAAGATTCTTTTGTTTTCTTCTTGTTATAATATCCTTGAGGGGAACAGGTTGAAAAGCATGCCTTGATCATAATGACCTATATTTTGGTGTGTGTAGGAAATTTTGTTTTTCTTGTGAGACTTTAGTTTAGTGTTTTTGAGCAAAATGGACGGGAAATAGTTCCCACATGAAGAGGGATTTCTCATTCGAGCATATTGTCTTCTTTTTCATTTTTAAATCTTACTATGTGAATGGTGAACCTTATAAATTTGAGACTAAGGTTTCTTCTCCTCTCTAGATTCACTTCCTCTCTCTTGCCTAAACAGGAAAGGGTATATAAGCAATACCTCTGGACTTGTAATCACCTATCACCTCAAGTCCACTGTCGTTGAAATGGAGATTTGTAGTATGAATGGTGAATAAATAAACATATCAGAGTTTCATGGACTTGATTAGCAAGCATTTCTAATTTATTATTAAAAGAATGATTAATGTGGGAATATGTTTGATGCTTTGTGTCTACATGATATAATGAGATGGTTGGTGGCTGAGCACTGGCCAAGGACATACCTGTTACTATATTGCAGTGAAAAAAAAAAGCTTTCCTCCATGTTTCATGGCCTTTGAGTATGAGGTCGGGTATGTGTATTTAGTATATAAAGCCTGTGCTGAAGTTTGCATTTAATTGTTCAAGTTGTTGTACCCTTCGAGTTTAAAATGATGGTGCTTAGAAGGGATAAGTTATGGCAAAAATTTCCTTTTGTGTTTTTAGTGTCACAGTCAAAAAGAACAATTAGAAATAATAAACATAATGAAAGGGGAAAATATTAATTACAACAACAGAGAAAATGGTCTCCCACAGTTTGACTTCTATTTCTTCTTTTCCTTAATTGGTTGGTTTACATGGTGATGAAGCATACCACTATGATTCCTTTGTCTATTTTTGGTTCCACAAACAATCGTGATATATTTATTTTTATGTATATATAGCGAGCAATAGCTAGCTGAAGCTTTGCCTTGAGATTTGTGATTTGAACTATTTCGAGTTGAAGCCAAACATTGAAAAATAAGAGATGTAAATTATTCTACATGAAATTATTTTCAGTGTAAATTATATTACATCAAAACAAATGGAGCCTAAAACAAATAGAAATTTCCTTGAAGCAAAAATGCCTCTGGAATACTCTCTTCATTGCAAAAAGCAACACTGAAAGCAAAAATATAATTTCTAAAGAAAAGGTCTTCAGTCTAAAAAAGCAAAAAAACCAAACTTTTTTGAACATACACCTCATTAACCATAGTTATTCTTCTTTTCTAGCCAATTTGTTGCTAGTTGTTCTTCTTCATCAAGGTAAAATACATGCAACTCATGACTAAAATATATTCACATGTCCATAGAGTCATGAGGAAGCTGCCACATGTCCTATTTGTCATGAGGAAGCTGCCCGTGACATCTATAGAGTGGTTGGGGCTTTTGCATTTTCACCACCAACGCCTTTTTCAACTAAGTTTAAGGCATTTTTGACTCCAACTCCCAACCTCGTGTGCTAATTACATGCCGTCTGTCCCCATAGGTCCTATGTGTCATGAGGAAGCTTCCGTAACATCCACTGAGTGATTAATTTGTTTTGCATTTGCCCCGAGCGCTTTTTTTCGATTAAATTTAAAGAATTTTTTACTCCAACTCCCAACCTACATGTGCTCGTCTGTCCCCACAAGTCCTATGTGTCACGTGGAAGCTATCCTTGACATCCATAGAGTAGTTCGGGGGCTATTTTGCATTTTCACCGCCAAATGCCTTTTTTCAACTAAGTTCAAGGCATTTTTGACTCCAACTCCCAACCTATGAATGCCAATTACATCCCGTTTATCCCCACAGGTCCTATGTGTCACAAGGAAGCTACCCCTGACATCCATAGAGTGGTTCGGGGTACATTTTACATTTCGACTAAGTTGGATTATTTATGTTGGATTATTTTCATTTATTTTTTCAATTAACTTAAATGAATGTTTGTGAAACCCAAGCTTGTTGTGCTAATCTACTCTATGCAAAACCCAACCATTTAGGCACTTTGTTCAATTGTTTTAATTGATAAACGACGGTGAGTATTCCTAATCAATTGAGGAAAGTGAATATTTCATAAAAAACATGTGCTTACCTTTTTCCACATTAGAATGAAGTCCTTGAGTATCCAAACACCGGTCCTCTTTGCTAAGTCTCCTAATATTACACATCAAAACCTATTCAAAGTATGGAAACAAAATTTTAAATTAAACAATTCCCATAAGCAATAGTGAAAATGATATACACGAACCATTTATTTACAAACAAGACATGTCTCACAAAACATGTCTCACTTGACAATACCCCAAACTTTGAATTGGGTATGCAAATGAAGAATTTTCAGATCAATTCTTTGATGCTGATGCTTTTTACTGTTAAGAACATAAATTTCATGAACACAACAAGCATATTAACATGAAAGTGAGCACCCAAACCTTAATGAAGTATCCAATTGGCTTGAATTCAAAACAATAATGTCAATATCATCATGACACATGGGAACATGTTCTCCGTGGTGCACCCAAGTTCTATAAGAACACGCGATTCCTCTTCGAATCAAGTGCAACCATACAACTTGTGGACTAAATTTTGTGCCATTCAAGCAATCAACACGAACAACGAATGTCATCCTGTGGGCCTAAATTCTTCGTAACAAATTCAAATAAATGACTTAACACCTTATTCATACTCTTACTTTTCAACCTATCTTTTATTATCATCCAACCCTTGTCCATCTTTCGAACCCTACAAACTAAGCAAAAATACAACATGGGAATGGACAACACATAGAAAAATACTCAATAATGGAAAATCCACATAATGCAAGATTTGTGGATTGTAGAAGGTCCCATTTGTCCCATTCTCTATTTTATAAGCTTTTTCTGAACTGTAGGCCAAATCCTATTAGTGAACTTAGAATCAACATCATACTAAAAATGAATATATGAGCACTAAATAAATCTTCTATCATAGAGGTGCCAATGTAAATTGGTATATTCAATACTTTTTTTCTCACAACATAATTAAAAGAACAGGACAAAGTGCTAAAATAAGAGAGAAAGTAAAGCATGAATAGGGAATTTCATTACAACGAATAATAAGTCATGATTATCAAATCAATCTAATTTTTTTTATAAATAATATAAACAAAATTACACAATATTTTTTATAAAAAAAAAATTCAAATTATAAAACCAGACTCATAATAGACCGGCCATACAAAGGTCTCAAATTTTCTTAAATTTTTGAATTCCAAAGACATAAAAAATAACTTTGTAGAGAATGAATTCAATAGAGAGGTTGTTCTTGCAATGTTGAATTTAGAATAGGCGGGACTTAAGAGTAACATAGACCATTTGACATACCATGAACCAAACAATTTGTATAAGAACCTTGTCAAACTACATTGCTGCTCATAACGATATCTGAGCACTTGGCGACTACAAGAACTCAACAACTCTTAAGTGTTTAATGTGCCACTTTTAGTACCAAAAGCTGAATTGCAAATGCACTAAATTAATAAGCCTCCATCAAATATGAGCCACAAAAAATCATTAACTAAGCAAGTGGAAGCAGTCGGAAACCAGTTACAACTAAAAATAACATGGGCCAAGGTAGCGAGATAAGAGATAATGACCAATAATGTAAATGATGGTACCATAGATAATGTTGAGCGCAAAATGGATAAGTAAGCATTCGATCCTAACTCGTTGGGAATCTTGGGACATGACCAACTCATATTGTTGGTCTTCAAATGTGTTAGAAAATGATAAGCATAACAAATAGACAAAGCGGCGAGTAGTGGTAATTTTAATGGAAATATTTCTTTATTTAAAAGGTAGCAACCAACCACAATCATCGATGCTTCTCGATGTCAACAAGTAAAAGTTTCACTATTCAAATTATTCATGTTACTCTCTATATATATAACCTCCATAAAGTTTATTATATCAAGTCCTAATCGACTAAAGAAAAAAGGGTAAAAAGTCTTAATTTCACAATAAAATCAACTCTCTTTGTTTCCTAGATGGTTTGATTGTTATAGTAATAATAAACCTAAACATCATCAATCAAGGCTTGAAGTTACTTTGCTTACAAATAATGTCATTTATACTTCAATCCAAACTGAAGAAAAAAATGTCTACTACTTGTTTTAATGTAGTCTAATGTAGGCATTTAATTTTTAAGGGTTTAGGAAACTTTTTTAAGAATAAAAGCAGGCCAGGTTTATCAATTTACTTTACAGAATCATATTCATTTGGATCAAGGGTGTTGTTAAGGTCAGAAAATACCGATTGAAAGTTACTTGGGAAAATTTTGGCTCGAGTAACTAATTTGGGAACAAGCTAAAAACTTGGAAATCATCTTTGTGATAAAGAGTTTGGAGAGGGTTTTTGAAGAATTGGTCTTCAAATTTCCTTCTTTTACTCTGTTTCTTTCTTCTTGGGGCTTCATTTTGAGCCCCATGTCTCTGTTGATTGCACCGCCAATCCAATTCTTTGGAATTACCAGTAAATCAAGCTTGCCAACTATCAAAGGGAAGGTGTGTCCAATAACTCTTTAGAAGTTGTATTGATTTACCATGATTCCTATTCTATCTTATCACTCATGTATGCTCATATGCATGCATTGTTGGGTGGGGGAATGAGAGACCGGCGTGAGGAGGAAGAGGAGACTAGCCAACCCTTTGTTGCATTTGGAACATGGGCCTCGGCGACGCTGCTATTTTTAGGCCCACGGTCATCTGAGATCTGAGGATATCGCCACCGTATGAGCGGCAACATTGTTGTTCCATCTTCCGAACTCCACTTGACACTCCACCAAATCAAAACACAATTTTTATGTGAAATCATAACAAAATTCAAAATTCAAAATCAAAATCAAAATTTTAATTAAAATGAAGTGAGAAGGACCTGCATAATTGAGTTGCAGAGATCACTACTATCCTTATCTTCTTTCTTTTATGAATTACACCCCGATCGGTCTCATGCGCCCAATTATAGATTCTAGAAGAATGTATGATTGGGTTTTGCGTTTCTCAAACTCTACAAAGCCTAATGGCTTTTGCTCAAGCAAGAAAAGCACAAAACAAAGAAAGTCCAAATCATAAATCTGTTTTACCATAAATCTTTTCTTAAAACATAAATTAATGAATGCACTTATGAATCAATGCTTCTGAATGATTCTTGTTTGCTAAACTGAAATAAATCAGCTTGTTCATTGATTTTGATTTTTGACATAAAAAATTTTTCTCTGTAAAACCCAAGAGCTACATTTGAGAAATGGGAAAATAGAGAGAGAGAGAGAGAAACCTGCGATTTGCTTGATGGCTGATTTGTCTTGACAGTGGTGACCAGTGGCCGACGTTAGGGTGGTGGCGTCGATGGTGGCGGGGTGAGGTTTGGTGGTGACTGTTCTGTATGTGTGTGTGAGAGAGAGAGAACAGAGAAAAAAGTGTTTGGGTGAAACAGAGAAGAGGGGCGCGACGGCAATAAAATTTTTGAACCTTTACCAACTAAACTATTATTTGTCGAAAAATATTAATAAAAAATGACTAAACTTTTGTAACCGAAAGTAAAATTTGGCACCAATGGGGGTTGGTTCAAGTGAAAAGGGACTTGAGTCGCTTAAGTAAAGGTCTCGAGTTCATATGCGCCCAGCAACTTCCTCGACGGATTAGTCCTGGGTCCAAAAAAAACCTGGGATACCGTGGAAGACCTAAAAAAAAAAAAAAAAAAGTAAAATTTGGCTACTAAATTTTTTTGTCATTGGCAAATATTAGACATACAATGATTAAATTTTTTTAGTTATCAAAAGTTTATATTTGCCGACAAAATTATTTGGTCGGTAAAGGGTAACCCCAAAATAAGTACATTACTTGGCGACTAAACTTCTTTTTGTTGGAAAATAATTCTATATGACAACTAAAACAAGAATTAGTAGCTCAAATCTAGACTTACGCCAACTTAAAAATTTTTAATTGCCTATTTACATCATATTTAGCAACTAAATTAATTTTTAGTCGCCAATAAATAATATATCTCGACTCAAAAAATATATGTGGGGAGATATTTTCGATACCAACACGTGGCAAGGTGGCCGGCGTGTGGTGAGTGCCATGTGTAAGTGGTAATTCTGCCGAGGTTATCTCGGCAAGGCCGAGGTTATCTCGAAGATATCGGAATCCGAGATAAGCGGATAAAGGACAAGAGTCCTAGATTGAGAGAAGACTTGATTTGGGTAAAGATGAAACTCTTAGAGGGTTTGTCCTAATCTCCTTGGAGTTCAGTTAGCGATAATCTGAGTCTATTGGAGTTAGGCTCCTATTGGGACTAGGATTGTATTGGCTATAAAGAGAGGCACCCCATGGGTCTAAGATGCGTTTTATATACTCAAGCACAGTGAGTTGAATACTTGATTGTCTTTGAGAGATATCTTGACTTGATCGTGAGTGCCCCGGGTGGAAGAACCACCGGAGCCTTTTCTTCTACATGCGGGCAGATGAGGTGCCATCTATTACACTTTGTGTTCTACAAGAATCACTAAGGAGGGTAGTGTGATCGAAAATCACTCACACAATTTGGCGCGTCTGTGGGAAAGAAAGGCGAATAGATGGCGATGCACAACAAGAAAAGATTGGGGACGACGCTCCCGCAGGAAGTAACAGACCTATCGACCTTGACATTGAAGGAGACAATCACAACGAAGGAGCCCGTAACCAGGAGCGCGGAGGCAAAGACGTCGGCCAGGAGGGCAATACCTCAAAAAAGACAGATCAGGACAGATACTACAGCGAAGATAACCTCCAGGTATGGAGGGATAGGTGCCTACGGAGGAATGAGGAAGTGAAAGAATTGGCAAACAAGTTGGCAGACCTGCAGTCGGTCGTCAACTTTATGATGCAAAACAATGTCATGCAGCCACCATACCCACTGTAGGACACACCAATTCCAGCAGTTAATACTCAGAAGGGAGGAAGGAAAATAATTCCCGAAGTACCTCAACACACCAGGAGCGGAAGGCACTCTCACCCGCCTTCCAGGGAAGTCGGACGAGAAGAGCCGAGACAAGAGAAGTCCCAAAGGACATATCATACGAAGGACCCAGAGCCCAGAGAACATCGGCATGTCCAAAGGCAAGCGCTCTTCTTTGACACGACCCATGGAGAAAGATCAAAGCGGGCCCCCCACAAGGCCGAAAGTAGTTTGCCAAAAAGGCTGAAGTCAAAAGATAGCCGAGCTCCAGGGAGGAGTAAAAAAGACTTGAGAAATTACCTCAAAAGGAAGGAAGAATCACGGAAGCGAGGTTACCTCACGGAGCAAACCAAAGACACCGTTCTCGGTATTTGGACAAATTTGAGGCACCAAAGAGATTTAGTATGCGAGATTTCAAATATCGATGGTAAGTCGGATCCTAACTTTCACGTTGGATTATTCTTGAACTCAATGGCACTATCTGATTGAAGCGAGCCGTTACTCTGCAAAGTGTTCCTTCATCCTTTGGGGAGATTGCATCAGTTGGTTCCTAAGCGCCAAAAGGAAGTGTGAAGACTTGGGAAAGCTTGGCGAGATGTTTGTGGCGGGTTAAGTGACAAATAAGTTCTGACCATTAAGGGTGGGCGCATTAATAGCTCTGAAGATCGGCAAGGATGAAGGCCTTAGGGCCTATGCAAAAGATACTATGATGTGTTTAATCGAATACCGAATGCAACCAAGAAGTAGCGGTCGTGTCTTTCAAAACGGCCTAAAAGATGATTGTTCCTGCGGAAATCTTTGGCAAAGACATTGCAGAAGAGCATGGAAGAGCTCATGGCAAGAATCGAAATATGCGAGCCGAGGAGGATACATCGGGAATAAGGAAGTAAAAAAAGGAAGCGGCTGCAAAGCGAGGCGGTAACAACGATTTAGCAAAGCGAGATAGAATTGAAGGAAAAGCAGCGTGGCAGTGTTTCGAATCGATCCACAAAGTCTTTGGATCAAATCGAAATCAACCCTATTTGAGCACCGGCAAAAGCCCGGGGAATACATGGGCGGGAACCTTGGTAGGCGTTGTGCTTACCACAATGAAGAAGGGCACCCAACTTCGAGTGCGAGCCCTAAAGGCATATAGAGGACTTAGTAAGACAAGGCCATCGAGAGATCTTGTCGGCGAAGCGGGACGAGAGAAGAGCGAGCAAGGTTGCCCCAAGTACCAAGACCCGCCTCCCAACCACAAGCAACCCGCGGAAGGGACCTAGGGTGGTTAACGTAATTCACTCCAAGGTGAACGAAAATGACATACGGGGGGAAACCTAAAGAGTAAAATACCTGCAGCACGTGAACCAGGTCGTACAGAAAAGACCTTGGCCTGAAGAGTACCCAGGCCCGATGATAACATTCACCGAAGCCGATCTAGAGATGGTCCAGCACCCGCATAATGATGCCTTGGTAGTATCCCTCCAGGTTGGGGAATGCCAAGTGAAATGCATCCTGATAGATCAAGGCAGCTCCTGTGACATCATGTATGTTAGATGTTACAAGGAGCTGGGCCTTCACCCAGATGACATGGAGCAATCGAATGGCCCAATGGTCAGCTTCAATGGAGCAATGACATAGCCCTTTGGCGCTTCTAAACTTGGAAATACAAGCGGCACTAAGAAGATCATGAGAGTTCATCGTGATTGACACGCCTTCACCTTACAACATCATCTTGGGAAGGCCATGGTTGCATGCAATGGGGCGATTCCTCAACATTGCATCAACTATTGCGGTTTCAACGGAACATGGAATTGAAGAAGTCGAGAAGACCGGTTGTGCGGCGAAAAAATTGCTCCATGGCGACAATGAAAACAACACCAGCGATACAAGAACCGAGAAAGGTAGAGATTGAAGATGAGGACATGGAGGTCTTGGATGATGTCGACAAGGCCGTGAGAAGAGTGAGGAAACACTAAAGAAAATCCTTGTCCAGGAAGGCGACGAAGAACGCTTCTTTCTTCTCGGCTCAGGCTTAGCCGAAGTGGAAGAAAAAGAACTGGAAGCCTTTTTGTGAACAAACATAGAGGTGTTCGCCTGGACACCTTATGAAATGCCTGGCATTGACCCCGAGGGCACATGTCACAGCCTAACGTTAATGATCGGTCAAACACAGTAATACAACGAGCGAAGAAGCGTTGATGCCGTCGAAGCGGAGGAGGAAGTAGACAGACTTTTAGAAGCGGGGCCATCGGAGAAGTCAATTATCCGACATGGTTATCAAACCTTTGTGGTGGTAAAGAAGAAGAACGGCAAATGGAGGGTATCGTAGATTTTACAAGCTGAGCGAGCTTGTCCCAAAACGATTTCCCACTTGCCCAAAATTGACCGGTGGTGGATGCCATTGGACATGGAAGGATGAGCTTCTGGATGCTTATAGGGGTACCACCAGATAGCCATGTACCCCAGACGAAGAAGACATCGTTCATCACCCCAAAGGCTGTCTTTATTCTGAGTGATGCCTTTTGGGTTGAAAAACGCAGGAGCAACCTACCAAAGGTTGGTAACCAAAATGTTCAAGCACCTAATAGGCCAAACAGTAGAAGTCTACATCGATGACATGGTCGTAAAGACCAAGGAGCCTAAGAGTCACCTTGCCGACCTAACAAAGGTATTTGAAATCCTCAAAACATATCGGCTCCGACTCAACGCATCAAAGTGCGCGTTTGGGGTTGGATCTGGTAAGTTTCTGGGGTACTTAGTAACAAGGAGGGGCATAGAGGCTAGCCGGATCGGATCAAGGCCATTTTAAACCTCTGAGAACCCAACATCGGCAAAAGCAGTACAAATGCTTCTTGGAAGGGCATGACCCTAACGAGTTCATAAGCAAGCTCGGACAAATGTAAACCGTTCTTCAACTTTGGTAAAAAGAATGAGACTTCCTATGGACTAAGGAATGTGAGGCGCTTTGGCCGACCTAAAGAAAATATCGACCACGGCTCCGATCCTCGGCACCTAAACACAGGAAGAGTTATTTTTTGTATTTAGCAGTGTCGAACACCTTGATAAGTCGTGCTAATCAAGAAGAACAAGGAGAAACAGAAATCTATTATATAAGTAAAACTTTGCCAATTTGAAACAAGGTATCTACCTTTGGAGCCGATGTTGGCCTTGGTAATGGCCTCAAAGAAATTGAACCATTACTTTCAGGCACATAAGATTGTGGTGCTAACAGAGCACCCACTAACGTCCCTGTTGCAACAAGGAGACTTAACAGGAAGAATTGCAAGGTGGGCAGGGGCCTTGGGCGATATGACTGGAGTTCGAGTCCGAGCGGCAATTAAGGGCCAAGTTTTGGCCGACTTCGTGGTAGAATTCGCTGAATCCATCGAACATCGAGGCTCGATTGGTAGAGATGAACAAGGTCCCAGCAAGTAAGGAGAATCCCAACCAAAGGCAAAACAGCAAAGTAAGGAAAAACTCAGACCCTACAGCATCTACATCGGCGACTCCTTCAGACTGTTTGTCAATGGAAGTTCAAACCGACAGGATCGAGGCGAGAGTGCTCGATATCTCCGATGGAGATAATAGAAACGATCCATCCGTTTAGGGTTCAAGGCCTCAAATAATGAAGCGAATCTGAAGCATTAATTGCGGGGCTAAAAGCGGCGGCGGCGGCAGCGAATGAGGTAATAGTTTTTTGTGATTCACAGTTAATTGTTAACCAGTCAAAAGGAGAATTTGCAGCCGGAGACGGGAGGATGTCGGCATATGCAAAAGAGATCATCAGATTGGCAGCCCTTTTTAAGAACTGTCGACTACTCCAAGTAAGCCGAGATGATAATAACCACGCCGACGCGTTGGCCAACCTGGCAAGTTCAATGCAGACTGGAAAAACAAGGACAATTATGATTGACTATATGTCGGGCCCGAGCATAGAACCACAGAACCTGAGCGAAGCAATGTGTGTGGACATGGGGCCAAAGTGGATGGATACAATTGTTGCATTCTGAAAGAAGGAAAAGCGCGAGACCGCAAAGAGGCGCACAAAGTCATATTGAAGTCGGCAAGATTGACTGGCAGACGGACATCTCTGAAGATCCTTCATGGACCCTTTTAAGGTCGTACACCCTTTGCGGTTGAAGATTTTTTATATGAAATTCATGAAGGAATTTGTGGAAGCCCGTTGAGGCGGATCACTAGCTCACGGGGCCATTACCGAGGGTATTGGTGGCCTACATGCAAAGGATCTGAAGCTTATCGTGAAGAAGTGCGAACAATGCCAAGGTTTGCATCTTTGATTCATCGACCATTCTTGACCTAAATCGATATCCGGCCCTTGGCGTTTGTCGATGGGGCATGGATGCGGTTGGACAACTTCCCAACAATGGGTAGAAAATACTTCTTTGGTAGCAACAGTTACTTCACAAAGTGGATAGGCGAGAACCTCTTGCCACAATTCGAGATGTGGGCGTCAAGAATTTCATATGGAAAAACATTATCACCAGTTGACATTCCCGAGCCATAGTTGCCGACAACGGACAGCGGTTTGACAACAAACTCATCAAGAACTTTCTTGTGAAATTCAAGATCAAGAATTACTTTTCCACACCAAGTTTTCCCCAAAGCAATGGGCAAGCGAGGCCTCCAACAAAGTAATTTTGGATGGAATAAAGAAGAGGCTCTGACGACAAAAGGAAAGTGGGTAGGCAATTGCCCAGCGTGCTTTGGGCATATCGAGCACCGAGAAGATCAACAGGGGAATCCCCCTTTGCCATGGCTTATGGCACAGAAGCAGTAATTTCACTGGAAGTCGGCATCCCAGGGGTCCGCACCCTGGAAGTTGAGAATGGGACTAATGACATACTCTTAGCCCAAGATCTGAATCTTTTGGAAGAACGAAGAGAGAAGGCTGCAATTAAACTGCGATACCGACCGACTTGCTAAAGCTTACAACAAGAAGGTCAATCAGAGATTTTCGGATCGGCGACTTAGTCTTGAGAAAAGTAAATCGACAACAAGAAAGATCGAGAGAGGGCAAGCTTGGCCCAAAGCGGGAAGGACCCTCTGAGATTAGTTCGATATTAGGCAATGGAGCTTATCGGCTTGAAGACAATGAGGGCAAAGCATTACCAAGACCTTGGAACACTTGTAATTTGAAATTTTTCTATCATTAGATATGCATTATTTTGGCCGATGTCATCAATAAAATCTTTTCAGAATTCTTCAGACACATATGATTGATAAGGATACATAATGTTGTTTTTGGGAAACATAAACAATGAAAACCCAAGTGGAACTTAGGTTCACATTGGGGGCAAAGAGAAGACAAAGACACTTAGCTTCACTTGTTGAAATTTGTAGCAATTTACAAGTTGAAGTTAAGCCGAGATGGTTCCTTAGCTTCACTTGTTGAAATTTGTAGCAATTTACAAGTTGAAGATAAGCTGAGATGGTTCCCTAGCTTCACTTGTTGAAATTTGTAGCAATTTACAAGTTGAAGTTAAGCCGAGATGGTTCCCTAGCTTCACTTGTTGAAATTTGTAGCAATTTACAAATTAAAGTTAAGCCGAGATGGTTCCCTAGCTTCACTTGTTGAAATTTGTAGCAATTTACAAGTTGAAGTTAAGCCGAGATGGTTCCCTAGCTTCACTTGTTGAAATTTGTAGCAATTTACAAGTTGAAGTTAAGCCGAGATGGTTCCTTAGCTTCACTTGTTGAAATTTATAGCAATTTACAAGTTGAAGCTAAGCTGAGATGGTTCCTTAGCTTCACTTGTTGAAATTTGTAGCAATTTACAAGTTGAAGTTAAGCTGAGATGGTTCCCTAGCTTCACTTGTTGAAATTTGTAGCAATTTACAAGTTGAAGTTAAGCCGAGATTACTGTTTCTCTTCGCTTGTTGAAATTTGTAGCAATTTACAAGTCGAAGTTAAGCCGATGTTATTGCTGACAGACTTATAGTAATCTGCTGGTTGGTTAAACCAAAGAAGATGCTTAATAGTTGTTGAAATTCGTAGCAATTTACAAGTTGAAGTTAAGCCGACATATGATCATCTGTTGAAATTTGTAGCAATTTACAGGTGGAAGTACAAGCTAAGTATATTGTTGAAACACTTGTTGAAATTTACAAGTAGATCATTGTTTAGCACTTGTTATAATTTGAGAAAAGCTTACTGTATATATTAATCCTTGTTGAAATTTGTAGCAGGTTAGACTGAGATCATTACCTAAACACTTGTTGAAACTTAAGAAAAGTTTGCAGAGTTAACATTGAATTGTATACATTTTACACCTGTTGAAATTTATAGTTTGCAGGACAGTATCCTGCCGAAGTAAAGTTTGTAGTTATTATACCCAAGGTATGTAACCCCGAGAAGATTGCACAAAGGAGGAAAAGAGTGAAAGGCATGCGAAATATTCTAAGTATGGAATCATGCAAAAGCAATCAAGAGAAATTAAAGATTAAAACATTCAGAGGAAAACAGTCACAGCTATGTGCAAAAGAAGGCACTACGGCCCACCAGAAGTAAATTGTTTCGAGGTAACAAAGAAAGGTACATCAGCTATCAAAAGAAGCTTACATTGTCAAGAAAACAAAACAAAGTACAAGGGTGCAAAAGAAAAGACATAAAAGTTAAGACTCTTCAGCATTAGCAGCTGGCTGGATTTGACCCTCAAAAAGCACTTGAAGAGATGCCTCGGCTTCCTGTTCTGCCGCTATCTCGGCGTCAATCTGGGCCAAGGTTTCATCAACACTCTTGCCGAGTTTAGGAACATTGGACGAACCCTACTCCGGGGTAGCCTCCTTGGTAACTGCATTACCATCATCATCTTGAGTTAGGTCCAAGACCTACTCATTCAGAGAAGGAGACTTAGCCCCAACAGCCTCCTTGGACTTCCTTAATAAGGCCTCGTCCTCACCTTCCTCCTCATCTTCAGATTCAGATTCAGATTCTCCTTCAGGTTGGCTTGAAGGAGGAGGAGGGGGGAATGGCAGAGGGATATCATCAGCCTTGTGCAGTGGCGAGTTATCTGGGACATTGAGCTTTTTGGCAAGGGCCATCCAACCAAGGGAGAAGCCCCTGTTACATGCCTGCCTGACTTGAAGCTTGTAGTCCTCCGTGACGTCAGCTATGCCCTGAGAATAGGCCTTTTCGTCGGCCTCTTTGATTTCAACCTCTTTAGTGGCCAGGGCCTGCTGAAGCTCTTTTTCAGCTTGGGCCATTTTTTCCTCGGCCTCTCGTTTCTGAGCTTCGGCAACTTTCTTGATGGCCTCAGCAGCTTCAGCCTTCTCTTCGGCTAGTGTTTGGGCCTTAGTGGCGGCCTCAGCTTGATCCTCCAACTTCTTCATTCTTGCTTCAAGGCTCTTATTGATCTTTTGGAGGGCAGAATACTCCTTCTTCATCTCGGATAATTTCTCCTTGTTTTCAAAAGATTGCATGGAGAAGGAGTGGGCATGCTGAACAGCCTACAAAGAATGTGAAGCAAAAAATTATTACAAAATCTCACAAGTATGAAAAGATGAGGAAAATACAAGTTACCAAGTGAAGACACTTACTTAAACACAGCGTTGAAGCATGAAAGCGTAATTTTCGTACTCACTCATTTTAGCATTCTTCTCCAGATCACCTAGGAGAAGAAGAGTATCTTGAGTCTGTAGCCGATATTTATGTCGTCGGCACTATCAAAGCTATGACGGCTTATTTTCCAAAGTAATATGGGGCGTCCAGGGGACGTTTGGTACTTTGGACTTTGAAGTCGTTGCAGAGGAGGACTTCGGCCTCTTTGACTTTGAGGACTCTGATGGTTGGGCCTCTGCGTGCCTCTTCCCAGCAGTTGGTTGGGATTTGCTGCTCTCAGCTAACTTGGAGATGGGCAGGGCATCCTCAGCCTCAACCTCAGTAGCCTTGGCCTTAGGCTGGGCCTTCTTTATCCTTTTTGGCTTTGGTGGTGGCATAGATTGGGTAGGAACAGCATCGACGTCGGTTGGGAGGTCGTCTAGGAGATCTTGGGCGATAGGCTTTGGGCGAACCATTTCGGCAGTTTTGACGAGTCTGCGCCGGCGTTTTCGTTCGGGTATTGGTATCAAGTATGGGGTTGAAGTTGATGGTTGATCGGTTGGATCAGAGGTTGACCCTTGGTCAGCCCGAGATGTTGATGCAATTTGTAGAGTGGTAGCAGAGAGAGGAGATGAGCTCTTCTTCTTTCTTTTCGGGATGTCGGGCAGTGTAGACTTGTACGTCGGAATAAAATTCAGTACCAGTGGAGCCTTGCGCTTTTGGATTGGCAGATCTAGGAGCTTCTTTAAATCTTTGCCTGGAAAGTAGGATTGGCGAAAATCCTTTGGGGGCTTGCGAACATCTGCAAGAAGAGCAAGACATTAGAAACAGACCAAGTTTTGAAAACTTGAAAAAGAGACAACTAAGTAATTAACACTGGGCTCTTACCCTTGCCCTCTTTAACTGTTCGAGGAAGAGGGTATAGGTGGACATCCTCATCTGGGGCAAACTCCCAATTTCCAGAGGCAATGAGGTAGTCATCTCCAGCCCCTTTGTTGGAGTCTGGGAGGTCATCTACGATTTTGAATTCGGTGGACCTCGGCTTAAGGTAATAGACGAAACCTTTTTCTTTTAAGTTCAGGGCGCACACAGTATAACAATATTAGATATCGGCAAGGGTGATCCTAGCATTCTCTTGCCTAGCTAGGGCTATGATACCATTAATCACTCGATAGGAGTTGATGGTAAGTTGCATGGGGTTCAACCTATAATAGTGGAGAACTTCACGAAAAAGGGGGTTAAGTGGAAGCCGAAGTCCACATTCGGTAAAAGCTACAATAGGAAAAGGCATTGTATCGTCTGTAGGCATGATGGAATCGTCATCCCCAGCTAACCTAAGGTGAACATCGGCTGGAATGGAGAACTCTTCCCTAAAGTATTCGAGTTTGGTTGGGGTATCTACCCTATGTCTCCACATACCCATGATTTCGGCGTAAAGGAATTTGATTACCGAAAGAAGATGTTCTTAAAGGGTTATTGGAACCTCGGCAAAGACCTAGGTAAGTACTGGTAAGGCTTGTTTCAGTTTTCCCTAAAAATTAAAGGTTCTACAAAACAAATCCCAAGCTTAAAAACTATAAAAATGAAGATCAAAGGCACGGATCTGGAAAAGATACAAAAAACAGAAAACAAAGACGAAGTTTCAGAATTTAGAGCAAAAGGGGGCTATTAGAAATATGGAGAATACAAAGGGTTAAAGGTCAAGAACAGTGGCAAAAAAATAGTGAAACAGTGCAAGTGTTCAAGACATGAGCAAAATCGTGGAATAGATACATCCAGATGAATAATCCAGTAAATTGAATGTTTGAGCAAAACAGCAATAGCAAGAAAATTCCAGAAAAAATCAAGAACTGAGGTAAGAAGGAACAACTGCTTACCAGACGAAGTAAGGCCGGAATAGAATTCGCCGAAGATAGGCAGGCATTCTTGGAGTACCAGAGTGGTAAAAGCTTCACCGAAAAGATGAGCGAAGGCGATTCTGAGAACTTGAAGCCTTAGCAATGGCGATTCAAGAAGCAAGAGCTTTAGAGAGAAAAGCAAATAAATCGAATACAAAGGTAAGGAAAGAAAGAGGGAAAAATAAAGTTTTGTCAAAAAATTTGAAACGGCGGCAAAACAGGGCATTTAATGCGCCTGGAGTAACGCAGACGCGTCGGTAGCAGACAGATGAAAAGGCGACTTGCAATCGCGTCATTGACACGAGCCAATGGAAACGAAACGCGTAAACGAAATGGTTGAAAAGTGATGCATGACAGCTCATGCGCATGGGAGAGTTCATTTAAGTTCTTGTTCTTAAAAGAATACATGTTGGCCTGAGATGAACGACCTCGGCTGAAGAGTTCTTGTGCCGAAGTACTGGAAAGACGAACAATATAGGTTCCATCACCTCAGAATGCCGAGGTAATAGAACCTAGGGGGCAGTTGTGGGGAGATATTTTCTGAGTACCAACACGTGGCAAGGTGACGCCAACGTGTAAGCCGAGGTGCCACGTGTCGTGGTAATTACGCCGAGGTTATCTCGGCAAGGCCGAGGTTATCTCCGAAGATATCGGAATCCGAGATAAGCGGATAAAGGACAAGAGTCCTAGATTGAGAGAAGACTTCAGTTTGGGTAAAGATGAAACTCTTAGAGGGTTTGTCCTAATCTCCTTTGGGAGTTCAGTTAGCGGTAATCTGAGTGTATTGGAGTTAGGCTCCTATTGGGACTAGGATTGTATTGGCTATAAAGAGAGGCATCCCCATGGGTCTAAGATGCTTTTATATACTCAAGCCGTGAGTTGAATATTTGATTGTCTTTGAGAGATATCTTGACTTGATCGTCGAGTGCCCCGGGTGGAAGAACCACCCGAGCCTTTTCTTTTACTGCAGACAGACGGGGTGCCATCTATTACGCCTATGTTCTACAAATGAATCACTAAGGAGGCGGTGTGATCGAAAATCACTCACACAATATAGTAGCTAAATCTTAAACCAACGCCAATTAATAAATTTTTAGTCTCCAAAAATGTAACTTTTCGCGACTAAATTCCTTTTGTCGCCAAAAGTGTAATTTGAAGAAATAACTTATGCTCGTTGTGAACACTTACACATTTTTACATTGTTAAAATTTTTGAAATAAACTTATCGTCATTCCTTTTTGTGTTGACTTATGTTTTTTGTGAAATCACTTACCCTATTTGTAAAACTTACACATTTTGTCTTTGTTATCGGTTCTTGAAAAAACTTACTCCTTTTTGTGTTGACTTATTTTTTTTGTGAAATCACTTACTCTCTTTGTGAAAACTTATGTCTTTTGTGTTGTTGTCAGTTCTTAAAAAAAGCTTATGCCTTTTTGTGTTGACTTATGTTTTTTTGTGAAATCACTTACGCTTTTTTGTAAAAACTTACGCTTTTTGTGTTGTTGTCAGTTCTTGAAAAAAAGTTATGCCTTTTATGTTGACTTACGCTTTTTTTTGTGAAATCACTTACGCTTTTTGTAAAAACTTACACCTTTTGTGTTGTTGTCAGTTCTTGAAAAAAACTTATGCTTTTTTGTGTTGACTTATGCTTTTTTGTAAAATCACTTACGCTCTTTGTGAAAACTTATGCCTTTTGTGTTGTTGTCAGTTCTTGAAAAAAATTTACGCCTTCTTGTGTTGACTTACGCTTTGTTGTGAAATCACTTACGCTCTTTGTGAAAACTTATGCCTTCACTTACGCTCTTTGTGAAAACTTATGCCTTTTGTATTGTTGTCAGTTCTTGAAAAAAAGCTTACACCTTTTTGTGTTGACTTACATTTTTTTATGAAATCACTTACGTTCTTTGTGAAAACTTACACCTTTTGTGTTGTTGTCAGTTCTTGAAAAAAACTTATGCCTTTTTGTGTTGACTTATGCTTTTTTGTGAAATCACTTACTCTCTCTGTGAAAACTTACGCCTTTTGTGCTATTCTAAATATTTTGTGAAAAGGCTTACACGTTTTTGTAAAAATTTACACATTTTTCTGAAAATACTTACACGTATATAATATAATATATTATTTTATTATTTTTATCTGTAAGGTGACCTGCTATATATAAGTTTTAACACAAATTTGTATAACCAAAAACATAAAAATGTATAAGTACCTTGCATACGGTATGCAAAGCATACCTAAGAATGACCCTAATTGTTATTATGTTTATATATGATAAAAATCTTGTTATATTTTTGCGGCACATGTTTAGAAAATTTTAAAAAATATTATATATTCTTTAATGCACTCAATTTTATAATGATGTAGAACTCTTTATAATCACCTTAACATATGTCCTAAGTACATAAATTAATAAAATTTCATATAAGGTAATGCATGGGGTTCTTTTTTATTGAAGAGTTTAGCCTAAACGAGCATTTAAGTTGTCTATTCTTAAACCACCAACGAGTTGTGGTTCACTTTAGCTGTAAACAACTTGGAATATCAATGAGATTCAAAATTTAAAGTCAAATGTATTATAATTGCAAACTTAGGGACTAAAGTGACGCAACTCCCAAACTACAGGCAAAGTTAGTGTAATTCGTCCTTAATTTTTTTAGGACAATAATACATTTATTTAGTTATCCCATTTGCATGTTGTCTTTCTTATCTTAGTGGCAAAGTGCAAATGTGATCATCAAATAATGACACTATTGCCAAAAAAATTCAATAAATGTATTATGTACTTTACATATGATCTGATTTTGTGTAAATTTTTAACAAAATTCTGATAGAAGGGATTGACTGTAACAAGATAATACTTTGAGAACATTAACCATTGAGTTTTGAAGTTCAAGGGGCAAAATGCAAATGTGTCATAATTTAAGAGAGTTTATTGTAATTTATCCTTTTTTTTTATTAGTGTAGACATTTAAATAAATAAACCTCATTTTTATATTGGTGATTTTTTTATTTTTTGAAATTCAAATATTATTCCTAAAAAATTGTTTTGGAAATAGTCGGTCAAACTTTTTCATGTTAGTTTCCAATTTTTTTTTCCTGAAAATTAAAAAAAAAAATTGTCAAAAGCCCTCTAAATTCTACAAATTTTATAGAATATTCATCACTAACTAAAACTCATTTCCTATTTCTACTTGATAGGATGATATTCTTTCTTGTAGCCCTGGATATTATGGATTATTGTTCATATCAACACAACTTTGCCTAAAAGAATTATTGTGACCCTAATTTACATCAATGTTGAAAGTATATATACCAGAACATACAATTAGTTAATACAGAAGTGAATTGTCTTTCTTTTTTTTCTTTTTCTTTTTTTGTCAAGATTATAGAATGTTAGTTTATTAGTAAAGGTAGATTACAACTAAAGGGGTCATCGCTTTTTATCAGCTTAAATCCTTGACATTCCCACATCCTAGGTTGTGGCTACAAAATCACTAGGCCAAACCCAAAGTCCATTTTTCTTAGATTAGAAATGGTTCAAACCACTTTTTCATTAGCAACAATTACATTAATTTTTTTATTTTATTTTATTTATGTTCCTCTTGAGTGAGGAAAAGAAGTCCCATAACCATAACGAAAATGAAAAAAATGTTTAAGTTATCTACGACATTCAAATGTTGTATGAATGTATGACAGAAAGTCTTCATGTCTGAATTGAGGAAGTGATCAATCACAAGTAAATTTTTTATTGAAAGTTGAAACTACGATTAGTTTGTGAATGGTGTATTCCTATGGGGTCATATGTCATTTAATATAAATTTTATTTTTTATTTTTTATTTTTTGATGATAAGGACATGTATTGAAAAATAGTTAGCGTTGGAAAAGTCACTAAGAAATTGGCTAAAGAGTCTCTGGCGGCCAGCCAATGGTAGCAACTGGTGACATTGAGATAAATAGATAGGTGATATTGACCAAATCAATAAATAAATAGGTGACATGTATATAGATAGTGAGACATTTGAAGAGATAGTCGAAAATTTTAACAGATAGTTGCACATATAGGTGGCACATGTATATATAGTGGGACATTTGAACAAAAAGTTGTACAGATAAGTGATATGTGTACAAATAGTGGGACATTTGAGTAGATAGACAGATAGGTAAGCTTTGAATAAATAGATGTCCTTTTGGACAAATAATGTCCTTTTGGCTCAAAAAAATTTAAGGGGTAAATTACAAAAAAAAAAAAAAAAATTCAGGATTTCGCGTGTTTTTCAATTTAAACCCCAGGGTTTTAATTTTGACAAATTAAACTCTGGAGTTTCTTCTGTGTTTCAACATGAACCCTCCGTTCATATTCGTTTGATTGAATTAACGGAATCTAGGCAAAATTCTCAAATTCAAACACTTGTATCTCCCTCGTCGTAACTCCATTTCACCTTATTTTTACATTGTCGGATTCACCTCATTGGCTAGTTTTTATTCCACCCCTCATACGCCTTGTTCCAACTCTTTTTATGTGCCGTTAGAACTCCAAATTTGGCAAAAAATAAGATTTTTCTCTCTTTGGGCAAAATTTTCAAATTCAAACACACATGGTCAAGCATTTGTATCTACTTCGTCGTAACTCCGTTTCGCCTCATTTTCGCGCCGTTGGATTCACTTTATAGCCTAGTTTTCATCCACCCCTCATACGCCTTGTTTCATCTCCTTTTGCATACTATTAGAGCTCCGAAAGTTGGCCAAAAATAAGGATAGCGTTTAGTAGAATTTTAGAATTATGATTTGAGAATAGAGTTGTATTTTAAGTTTGTGAGTTTTGGAATTATGATTTGAGCGTGAAAAAATTGTTTAGTTATGAGTTTTGAAAAAAGTTTAAAATTTTTGATGTGACATGATATTTGATTCAAAAACTTACAACTCATAACCAAAGCTCATAAAAAAATAATAATAAAAATTTCGAAAATATTTTTTATTTAAAATATAAAAGTAACAGGTGCAAAAAAAAAAAAAAACAAAGCACAAAAAAAAAAAACAAACAAACAAACAAATACCACACTCAAACCAAGGGGTGGAATTGAGTTTTGAAATCTCCACCAAACACAGCCTATATTTCACCTGCGTTCCACATACTTTTTCCATTAAAAAAAGGTCCATCAAAAGAGAAGGCTCAAAATAAGCTCCACTAGTTAATTAGAAAATTTTAGCTGATTTTGTCCAAAAATTGTCTTCACTTTTACTGATACAATTCTCTTTGTTGAGTTTTAAAAAAAGAAGCTCAAAAGTCAAAATCCACACACTATCTGTAGCTAACTTTCTTCAAATCAAATCATACATGAATAAGTCCTAATTTTCAAATATATTTTTGATTTTCTATTTAATTTCAAAATTAAAATCACTAGACCAGGATAGTTTGAAAAAAAAAAAATTGAAACAAGTGAATTAGTCATGTTATATCTAAATAAGAATAGCTTTGGTGTTGGAGACTTGTAATTTATTTTCCATTTTGCCCTTCAACTTGTTTTGAATTTTTTATTTTGTCCTTTAGTTTGGTTGGTGAATTAATTTGGGTAGAGGGCTTTTAAAAATTATGTAAGAAATTTGAGCTAATTGTAATTAGTCTAATAGTTCAAAAGTTGAGATTTTTTAAGTTTTTATTTTTATTTTTTTTGGGGGGGGGGGTAAATTACAAACACACCCTCTAAGATTTGCTTCAATACAAATTATCCTTTATAGTTTTAAAAATTACATCACACCCCTTGAAATTTCAAATTTCATATCAAGTAATCTATTTTATTAATAAATTATCAAATCAATTAATAGTTTTTAATGATGTCAAAAAAAATATTTTAATTAATAATTTATGTAATTTTATTATTGTAAAGGAGAGCAATTAGAAAAAAAAAATTTAATTAATTCTGTTAAATAAAAAATTCTAACAATGGGTTATTTGTAATTTTTCAAACTATAGGAGACAATTCTTATTTTAACCAAATCTCAAGGGTTATATTTGTAATTTATCTTCTTCTTTTTTCATTAAAAAAAAAGGTAATGTTAGAGTGATTATTTGTATGATTGTTATGTTCTTAACTTTTAACTGTATTTTCAATTTTTGTAAAATTAAATACCAAATCAAATAAAAAAAAGTCAAAATTATTTTAGAAAATCTAGACTCATAACTAAAGTCATAATAAAGGCAGATAACCATTATATTCTATCTAATTCTAATTAATCAAATAAAGTATAAGAGTTCATAAAAAAATATTATAGGAGAAATAAAATGATATCGTATAAATATATAAGGTGTATTTCCCTATATTTTTCTTCTATCGAATAAACACTATCTTAAAATTAAAAAAAATCAAATTTTAAAAAAATGTACAACTCGCACGTGGTGCACGGGACTTCCATACCTACATATAGATGTGTGTGTGTTAGCAAAAACTTGAATATGAATATTTAATTAGTAAATTTTCAACTCAAGAAAAGAGAAAATAAATTTTTAAATAAAGAAATAGGAAAATGTTAAAAATAAAAAGGCCTCAATCAAATTTGTTGATTTAAATCTCAAATTATCTGAAATAGGACCTGCATGAAAAAAGGCTTTTGGAGTGGATGGCTAAGAGCATTAGGCATTTTTTTATAACGAGGAAATGGCATAAGGATTACCGGGAGAATCTAACGCTAGAAAAGCCTTAAGCTCAGAAGGAGGGCTCCTTCATATTATAAGCTAACCAATGTGCAACCTGATTCGCATCTCTAGGAATCCGTTTAAAGGCTATCCCACTCCTAGATCGATAAGTTCGAATGTCATTTAAAGGCTACCTATTCTATTAAAAGGGTTTCGTTGACAGGTTGAAAATGGAGATTCAATTAAGTTTTGGAAAGATCGATGGATCCCTCGAAAATCTGTATAATTATGATTCCCTGAAATAATATTTAGTACACTAATGATTATATTTTGAGGTTTAAACCACCATTTTAAGATTATTACTCAAAAAATTATTACAAAAAATCCTAATCTAAATCTGTGCTGTTCATTTTTCTTTTCAATTTCTTCTTATTTGTTCACAAAAGTTAGCAAACAAGTTGCTAAATCAACATGTCGTCTTATGCTCTGGTTTCAATGACACTTTTAACTTTTCTTTGGTATCCAAACTTCATCCTTGTGAATTTCTCTTTCTTTGAAGCATTGTACAACACCACTTTGTACAGGAATCTCCAAATTACTCTGTAGAAAATAAATAAATAAATTATCACACAACTTGCTAAGAAATAGAGCAAGCAAGTTTTGAATACAGGAGTATAAGAAGGCTAATCTGGAATTTATAGCTTATAAATTTTTAAATCATCTGAGCCACTCAAATGTTGAATGAATTCAAGATAGAGAAGTAGAAATTTTTTATTGGAACCATTCATTTAAAATGCTTGCAACTATTGGGTTGTGCTTATAGATATTTTTAAATTAGTTATTTAAAAATTTTGAAAATGCTAGTAGTGAAAAAGAGCAGAAAAATAGACTAGAAAATGTCGAAAATGAAAAACAAGAACGACATACATTCTAAGGATAGAAGGTAAATACTCAAAGAGGTTGAACAGGTGATATCAAAAGAGTTGTCCTAAAGTTATCATGTGAAATTGATTTTGCAAAGGTGGACTTTGATCATCTGATATCTTCATGGTTATATGATCATCTGATAGCTTCATGGCAACTTGTCTCATGGTTGGCCGAGACAATGGATTGGCTTGTAAACATGCAAATGCTAGTTTCGCAACCATAACTACTTGCTCTGCCACTTGATTCTTAGGAGGTAAGAGACATTGATCCAACACATCCTTCAATAATATTCCATGCACAGTTGATGTTGATGAGGAGAAGGATGACAACGATGACAAAGAGGAGATTAGATCACCCGGATGCTTCCCCGTAATCAATTCCAGTGTGAGCACCCCAAAACTATAAACATCGCACCTCTCATTCACTTCCATTGTATAAGCAAGTTCTACCAAATCAAACAAATGACCAACAGAAAAAAAATAGTAATTAAAAAATATATAAAGAATTGTTCCATATCCAGATAACAATTAGAAGTTCGAAAGCCCTTTTAAATCGAGTGAAATCAAAAACTCTTAATACGCAAAGATTGATAAATTAAAATGAACATTATATAGATGACTTGGAGATAAAATCACTGAAATAGAAAATTACATACCAGGAGCAGCGTACCCATAGGTCCCTGCAAATGTAGTCCAATTGGATGAGTCAGGCTTCATAAATCTAGCTGTGCCAAAATCTGAGATGTGAGCCACATACTCTAAATCAAGCAAAACATTCTTGCTTGATATGTCTCGATGGATGATTGGAGGTGAACAATCGTGGTGCATATAAGACAGAGCATTTGCCGCACCTTTGACAACATTCACTCTCTTAATCCAATCAAATTGTAATACTTGATCCTCTGTGCTCAATATATTTCCCAAGCTTCCCCTTTCCAAGAACTCATAAACCAAAAACGAGTGTCTCGGGTGTGAACAATAACCAAAAAGTTTTACGATGTTTTGATGGCGAATCTCTGTTAACGCATGGATCTCACTCGTAAAGCTTTTTAGATTAGTCAAGTCATCATCGGGTGATTTGTGAAGTTTCTTCACAGCAACTACCTGACCACTTGGAAGGTCCGCTCTATAAACAGTACCGCATCCTCCCTCCCCAACACAATGTTTGGTACTAAAGTTCTCAATCGCTTCAATGATGTTTTCATACACCATTTTCCCATCATAGCTCCAAATTGCAAACAAATTTTGATTATGTACTTGTCTTGGTTCATTTGTTGTGTTCCTCACTTTCTTATGAAAAGCCATAAAAATTCCGAGAACCATTAGCAAAAGCAATAAAAATCCAAAAATTAGGACAACTAATAACACAACTTTGTTTGTCTTCTTTTTATCAATCTCATTGTTCATTTTAGGCAAGCAAGTCTTCAAACCAGTAGCATTGCCACACAAACCTTTATTACCTCTGAGCGCCTCAAATGGAGCCTCACGGAAAGCTTTCATGTTAGGAATAGGACCCTCCAACTGATTGAAAGATACATCTACCGATGTCAAACTTAACATATTATCAAAAGATAATGGAATGGAACCAGTGAGCTCATTGTGGGAGAGATTCAATGTTTCTAGGCTTTGTAATTCACCAATCAGAGTGGTATCTTACCTATTAGCAAATTGTAACCAAGATCAAGACTTTGAAGGCTCAGTAAATGGCCTATCTCTAAAGGAATGCTTTTCCCAATTTCGTTGTTGCTCAAATTCAAGCTTAATAGTTTCAAGCATTCCCCAGTTCTATAGGATCGGACCACTTAGATTATTTGCTGCCAAGTTAAGATACTCCAGATTGGAAAGCTTGCCAAACACTTGAGGAATGTTACCCGAGAGTTTGTTATCATTCAGCTTAAGGTCAAACAATGAAACCAACCTTCCCAATTTGGTTGGTATCTCTCCAACTAGATGATTTGAAGAGAGGTCAAGTTTCGAGTGGCCGCCTCCACCAATTCAACCGGTATCTCACCAAAAATATTATTATTAGACATTTTGAGACTAGTTAAATTATTACACTTTCCCCATTTTTGAGATAGCTCGCCGTAGAAATTGTTATGACTCAAATCAATGTAAATCAAGTTTGGGTACAAGCCAAAATCTTCTGATATATTTCCTGAAAATTGGTTTCCATCAAGCCTAACTCTGTATATGCTATGGCAATTTTTCAAACTTTTTGGGATGGAACTTGTGAGATTGTTGTTGTTTGCACTCAATGCAAGTAATCCACCATCAAAGCATAAGTGTCCTGGCAAATGACCGGTAAGTTTGTTGTAACCTATATGGAAAATTTTCAAATATGTAAGATTACTCAATCCTAGAGGTATAGAGCCAGTGACGTGGTTGCTGGTCAACCCAAGAAACTCAAGGAATTTCAACTTTCCTATCTGTGAAGGAATGTAGCCAGATAATTGATTTACAGCTAAATCTAACGCACTGAGCTTGGTCAAGTTCCCAATAGTTGAAGGAATCCATCCTGAGAACATGTTTGCCTGGAGGTGCAACATGTTTAAGTTGCCTGTCGCGCCTCACTTTTTATTACTCGAAATCATTACCAAATTCATTAGTTTAATTCAATATTAAAGATAACATGCGGAAAAACTCTTTGGTTCAACAAATGGAAATAAATAACGGTTCTCTCATTCGTATGCAAATTATATACAACATGAGCACACTAAATAAATTGCCCTTGGGCTTACATCATTAAAAAGTCAAGAAGAAGGATATAACCTTTTTACATAAATGGCATTCCGCCAACACAAAAGAGGCCCCGTGGCCAACAAATAAGAAGATCCAAAACCTTGTAGCACATCCTGGTTATCACCAGAAAAAGATTCAACAACGTGGGATAAACATATAGTCCAGTAAAGATCTCAACATGATCCTCAACAATAACAACTTACAGATAGCTATGATCATGAATGCCCAATCTCATACTAGAATAGTAATGTGACAGTTTATGCAAAATATACATAAGTATGAACTTTTCTAAAATGCCATTTCATTCAACGCTATAAGCGGTTCACCTTTCTTTCCTTTTCATTACCCATTTTTTCAAACTTTCATGACTATAACAGTTTAGAAAAAACAATTTCACCAAGCCCATTACTCTTCCCTCATTTTCCGTACTTACAACAAAATGACCTTTTTGAAAACATGTTCACAAATACCCCATTTTCCTTCACACTTTCCAAAATCTCAAAAATGGCATTTCGGTTTGTTCCCAATACATTCATATCAATACATGCATGCCTTAAATAAAAGGGAAATAACAAATCATCAATCATGTATATAATCCACAAATGAGGCAGCTCGGCCTTTCAAAACTGTAACCATCGCAACCCATAACATACTCAGATACACTGACGATAACAATTAAAACTCTGCTTTACCGGCTATATGCACAGTAAGCTAAGGATATGCCAAAGCAATAAGCAAGATAATAACTCATTTTAAACATTTCATACCTCATAATAGATACACATTTTAGTACTATATCAATCTCAGACAAAAACACTTCCATACTTCACAAATGATACACATTTTAGTGTTGTATCAATATCAAACAAAAACACTTCTATACTTCACAAATGATACACATTTTAGTGTTGTATCAATGGAGTCCATCCCCTATCTCCTCCCAAACAAAATCCAGTTTAGAGGTCCATCCCTTATCTTCCCCTAAACCGTGGAGTACATCCCTTATCTCCTCCCACACAAAACAATGTATATAAGAGATTATCATATACAAATTTCTCAATACAACAAAGCATAAATAACAAGTGTAATACATACACATAAACTATTCAATAATGTTTAACCAACACAAGTGTAACGCATACATCACAATTCAACACAACAATGTCATCCTCCACCGATGACCAAAGACAAAACCTCTAGATGCATGTATTCAGTACACCTAATAAAAGAGACTCAATTCTCAAGCAAACCTTAAACCCAACAACGACACTAGTACGATAGGTAAGGATAAAACCCCCAAATGTGTGTATTCAACACTCATGATACAATAGTTCAATTCTCAAATTTATTTTCCGAGACTCACATAGAGTTAACATTTCATTTACCATTTTCAAGATCAACTTTCATAATTTTCTTAAGTCAACATGTTCCATCACTTATTTCAAAAACACTTTTTCCTTTTCACAAAACCAATTACATTCTCTTCATTTTACAAAATCAATTCCATGGATAATAAGCCATAATCCAACTTTATTCAATACGTTCATTTCAAAATAACCCCAATACCATAATTAATCCTTTAACTGTTAACACCTTCTACACAACTCATATTAACAATAGAAATTTACCAACATTGTTTAACCATAAACCCTTTTTATTTTACCAAATCAAAATATAATTTAGGGCTTTCTCTTCTTTCAACAATAACATGCTAATGTTACTCTCTAATTAGTCCAAACCACAGTCAATGATAACAAAACCATTCTCAAACAACCAACCCTTGGTTCCCCTCATGATTTTCAAACAAATCCAACACGGATATGATTTTCATGCAATACAAAATTACCACATGTTTATCTATAGACGGAGTATTGAAAAAGAACAAAGAAATCCCTACCTCAAATGGAGAGACCAAATGGAGAAGATGAAGGCGAAAAACCAAAGTGCTCCAAATCGCCAAACTTTCAGATTAAAATGAAGCCCTCAACCCACTCTACCTTTCTTACAAAGGACTTAGTATAGATTTACACTAGAGGGAGATGAAAACCTAGAGAGAAGGTGTGTAGGGAGAGAGAAGATGGTTCTAGGGTTTTGAAATCAAAAGGGAGATGAACAAGTGATACTGAAAGGTTGTTATTAAAGCCCATTAATTGGAAAATGAAAAGACAAGTTAGAATTAAATGAACACTAATTGAAATTAAATGAACACCAACTAGAATTAAATGAACACTAACTAGAATTAAATGAACACTAGTTAGAAATATGAATGAACAAGTTTGTCATAAAATCCCATTAATGGAATATGAATGGATCACTAATTGGAATTGAATGAACCATTATGAAAATTTAATAGACACTAGTTGGAATTAAATGGACACTAACCCTTGGTTTCCAAACACAACCAACTTGTTTTAAACCCTACCCAACACGACCCAAGACTCATATACAAAGAGTAAAGGACGGAAACGGGAAAAAGACAACAGCACATCCACGGAACCGAGTCCGGAATACAATTAAACAATGAAGGGAAAATCGGGATCGCTATATTGCCCAAGCCCCCTATAGATGTAGGGATTGACCCAATAAGATTGTTTGTTGACAAATCAAGTTCAACGAGAGACCTTAGATTCCCAACTTCATTTGGAATTGTTCCTGAAAGTCAGTTGCCATAAAGATATAGAATTGTTAAGTTGTCCAAATTCCCTATAGAATAAGGGATTGAACCCGTGAAATTGTTAGAATTCAGAGCGAGCTTATTGAGAGATGTTAACAACCCAACTTCATGAGGGATTGATCCAGAAATGAGGTTTTCAGAAAGGGTTAAGGTGGATAAACTGTTCAAGTTCCCAACTTCATGAGGGATTGATCCAGAAAGGTGGTTTTTAGAAAGGGTTAGGGTGGATAAACTGCTCAAGTTTCCTATAGAAGCAGGGATTAAACCCGTAAGATTGTTAGACCATAAAATGAGCTCATTGAGTGACCTTAATAACCCAACGTCTTGAGGGATTGATCCAGAAAGCTGGTTTTCATAGAGGTACAAGATCGTTAAATTGTCCATGTTCCCTATAGAAGTAGGAATAGAACCTGTGAGATTGTTAGACCCCAAAACTAGCTCTTTGAGAGACCTTAACAACCCAACTTCTTGAGGGACTGCACCAGAAAGTTGGTTTTGAAAAAGGTATAGAATTGCTAAGTTGCTCAAGTTACCTATAGAAGCAGGGATTGAACCTACAAGGTTGTTTGCAGACAAATCAAGCATAACAAGAGAACTCAACATCCCAACTTCTCGAGGGATAGATCCGGAGAGTTTGTTGTCATAAAGGAACAAAAGGGTTAAATCACTCAAGTTTCCTATAGAACGAGGGATTGAACCTGCGAGATTATTAGAATACAAACTAAGCTCCTTGAGAGAGCTGAGCAATCCTATTTCTCGAGGGATGAAGCCACTGATTTGATTTCTATTCATGTACAAGATCTTGAGATTCGTCAAGTTGCCTAGTTCAAGTGGAATTGTTCCAGACAAATTATTGGCGGCCAAGCTAAGATATGAGAGTCTTGAAAGGCTCCCAATGCTGGAAGGGATGTTCCCATAGAGTGAGTTGTTAAAAAGTTGGAGGCTGAGGAGATGAATGAAGGACGAGAAATTAAGATTGGAAAGTGTACCTCTCAAACCATAACTCGTAATGTATATATGGGCGACACTGTCGACCTTGTTGCAACGAATTCCAACCCAATTACAATGGTTGCTTCCAACCCACGATGATAGGAGAGATTGGCTTTGGTTGTCAAGGATTGGCTTTGGTTGTCAAGGCTCGCTTTCCACGTTAAAAGAGCCACTACTTCTGTTTTTGGAGTTGGAGAATAAGCAAAAGCAGCAAAATGGGGAGAAGAGACCAGCACAAGGATGATGAGAAAGACAAACTGGACTTGGAAAGAAAGGTACTGTTTGGAAGGGGACATTGCTAAGGATGTCATTGTTGACGTTTCAATGTAAGGGAGCTGAAGAGCTTGAAGTGCAGTAAGAGGTATGTATAGATACAAAGTGCAATAAATAATTGAATTTTTTTAATTGTTAGCTGTATATTATTATAGTTGCTTCTTATCTCTTTGTATTTGTATCTCTCTCCATCTCTTGTATTTGTATCTCTCTCAATCTCTATCTCCTTACTTCTCTAGGTTTCCTTTCTGCCTATATATAGAGGCTTCTCCTATTGTATTATTCATTCAATTCAATACAGAGTTTCTTCTTTCTCTTCTCTCACTACTTTCATAACATGGTATCAGAGCCAAAAGAAAAAATTCTCTCCTAGCTTTTTTTTTCAGTTTGCTTCTGTCCCTGGTGTTGTTTCTACTGGCTTCTGCGTATTTTGTTCATCCGTCTTTTCACGTTTGAACTACACCAAACTCTTCGTCTCCTCACGACGAAGCCATCACCACCAAAATCACTACCATCGGCCTCTACACGCGCCCTCACGCGCGTCCAAACGAGTGGCGCGTCGTTAATCCGCGTTCTCACTCTCACCACGCTCCGCACGCGTTGCCTCCATCCGCTACAGCCCCGCGGCTTTTCCTTCAGCCCTCGGCTTCCGCTTCTTGCCGCCCTCGGCTTCGCCATCGACTTCCGCCTCATGAGCTTCGCCCGGCCACCGGCCGATTCTCCCTCGGCTTCTTGGCTTCTCTTAGCAGCGTCTTTGCCTCGGCTTGCATTGCGTTTGCCTTTGCTCCCTCGCCCGCGTCATCTCTGCTGCGTCGCCGACATCATCCAAATTCCCCAAAGAACGACATCATCGACATAAATCTCTTGTTCCTAAGGTTTTCCAGCCTTCTGAATCTGTTGGTGACCTCCGTTTTGACAGTTATGGATCGTACCGAGAACATCCAATCTGTCTCTGTTATCCTTGATGGGTCCAATTATGTTAGTTGGGCTCAAGCTCTCTCTAGCTTCATTAAAGGAACGCCTTTGGCGGATTATTCTTGGTACTCTTCCCAAACCCACCAAAAAGGTAGATGAGACCGACTCTACATCCGATGACCGTCTTGACGACTGGGAAAGTAAGAATTATCAAATCATCACATGGTTCCGGGCTACCTCAGTTCCTTCCATCAACCTTCAATTTGGACGCTTTCAGGTCGATGACTCCCTTGCCTCTCCTGCCAAAGCAATTTGGGATTTTTTGAAGGAACGTTATCAGACCACTGGCCATGCTCATCAATATCAACTATTGCAGACTCTTCATCACATCGTCAAGCACCGGTCGATCTCTTAATGACTTTCTATTCCGGATGTCATCCGTTTGGGACCCGGCTTGCTCTTCCCGAACCTCCATGGGCTCATTACGATGATGCCGCGGCTATTTATTACTTATCGGAATCATCGGCGACTATTACGATTTCTTATGGCTCTTCATAGCACTTTTGAGCCCGTCGTGCTTCTTTGCTTCATCGTTTGCCTTTGCCCACTTTAGAGCAAGCCATTCGAGCTCTTATCGAGGAAACTTCGTTTTAAGAGTCTCGAGATCTCACGACTTCTGGTCTGTTCTTAACTCCATCTTCTCGAGTTCCTCATCTTCACACCCTCATATGCGATTATTATCGCAACCGAGGCTGCCGACCACTCATTCTCTTGTTCCTTTGCCGTGTTCGCGAATGCTTGACTTGTCATAAGACTGCTCCAGGCCATCTCCAAAGCCATTGTCCTCGAGCTCCCTCTACTACTTCATCTAAGAAAGGGGCTTCTCGTTCTGGGTCTCAGTCCAAATTTAACCCCGGTTCTCGCTCTGCTGCTGTTGCTTCTGCGGGTTCTTCTTCTTCTTTCTCTATGGATGATGTTGAGTCCCTCATCCACCAGGTTCTCAACAAATCGGGTACTCCTCCTTCTACTGCTCTTTCCGTAACCTCAGGTAACTCTTCATGGTATTTTGATTCCGCATGCTGTAATCACATGACTTCTGACTCCACTCTATTTTCTTCGTTGTCCTCATCTTCTTCTGCTCCCACTATACATACTGCTGATGGTTCTCATATGCCTGTTAGTCATATTGGCCACATCTCTACTTCCACTGTAACACTTTCTGATGCTTACCATATTCCTTCTCTTAAAATGAACCTTATCTCTGTTGGTCAATTATGTGACCTTGGTCTCACTATTACTTTTTCTGCTAATGGTTGTTTGGTGCAGGACCCTCGACGAGCAGATCCTTGGGATAGGCCGTAAGCATGGACGTCTGTTCGAGCTTCTCTACCTTCGATCCGCACCAATCATCTCCTGTTCTTCTTGCCCTCTACTATGTCTCCTTTTCATCTTTGGCATTGTCGCTTAGGACATGTCTCTTTTAGTCGTTTAAAACATTTAGTTTCTAGTGGTCGATTAGGTCAGGTATGCGTGTTGACGATGTCGATTGCTTATCTTGTCAAATTGCTAAACAACTTTGCATTACCTTTTAATAAAAGTAATTCTATTTCTACTGCTCCTTTTGATCTTGTGCATTCAGATATTTGGGGACCTTCCCCCACACCTACCATGGGGGGGTCTAGATATTTTGTGATTTTTGTTGATGATTTTTCTCGCTATACTTGGCTTTTCTTCTCAAACATCGCTCTGAACTTAAACAATTTACTATGATTTCTCTGCTATGGTCCACACTCGGTTTTCTTGTACTATTAAGCTTTTTCGTTACGATAATGCTAAGGAGTACTTGGATTACGACTTTCTTTCTTTTCTTGAGCTCATGGTACTCTTTCTCATCGATCTTGTGCAGCACTTCCCAACAAAATGGGACGAGCGAAGAAAGCACCGTCATATTCTAGACACTACTCGGGCTCTTCTCCTTTCTTCTTCTTGTCACGAAAACTTTTTGAAGCGCCCTCACTTGCCATCCATACCATCAATCGAGTTCCTACCCTGTCATAGCTAACACAACTCCTTACGAGCGTTTGTATGGTTCTCCTCCGATTATACCACTCTTAAAGTTTTTGGTTACCTTGTTTTGTTCTCCTTGACCTCATGAACACACTAAACTAGAACCTCGTTCTCGTCTTTGTTGTTTTACGGGGTATGGTATCGAACATAAAGGGTATCGTTGTTGGGATCCTATCTCTAAGCGTCTTCAGATTTCTCGTCATGTGGTCTTACGGGAACACAAAATGTTCTCCACTCTTTCCAAGTTTCACCTACCCCGATCCACCCACTCACCGGTCTTCACCGATATTTCTATCGATTTGTTTTCGATGACTTTGATGCGATTCTGCCCCATGCTTCCTGACCGCCTATGCCTATCGTCCATCCCGAGGATCTGTGTCGGTGATGGCCCTCCGCCTTCTCCAACTCGGTGAGGTTCCCCGGCTATTTCCATTGAGGTTCCTCCTCCACTGGCGTCATTCTACCCGGTAAGGCAACCTTCTTCTTCGTGATTATATTGTTGGTTCCACCTTTTTGCTCTCATGAGCCTACTTCTTATCAAGCTTCTTCTAACCCTCTTTGGCAACAAGCTATGGCTGATGAACTGCAGGCTTTGAACAAACTCATACAGGATGTAGTTGATCTTCCTCACAAAGCGTCTTTGTTAGTTGCAAATGGGTTTACAAGATCAAAACTCATTGATGGCTCCTTGAGCGTTACAAAGCTCGCCTTGTCGCCTGGGGATTTAGTCAAGAATATGGGATTGATTATGAGGAAACATTTGCTCCTGTTGCTTGCCGCCGATTCATGACTTACTTTCTTTACTTGCCTTTGCTAATGGCATCTTTCTCAGATGGATGTCAAGAATGCATTTCTCAATGGTGATCTCACTGAGGAAGTTTTTATGCAACCTCCTCCTGGTTCTTCTGTTCCCTCAAACAAGGTTTGCAAACTCCGCCGTGCTTTATATGGTTTGAAACAAGCTCCACGTGCCTGGTTTGCCAAGTTCAGCTCTACCATTCGTGACTTTGGTTTTTCTTCCAGTGCCCATGATTCTGCCTTGTTTATCCGTAAGGCAAGCGGGTACTATTCTTCTTCTCCTTTATGTGGATGATATGATTATCACTGGAGATGACACAGTGGGTATTTCTAGTCTCAAACAGTTTCTCCATCGCCAGTTTGAGATGAAAGATTTGGGTGCACTTAGCTACTTCCTTGGCTTAGAAATTTCTCAAGATTCCTCTGGTTATTTTCTCCTCAAGCCAAGTATACTTGATCTTTTGGCTCGTGCTAACCTTTCCGATTAAAGGCTGTCACTACTCCGATTGATCCTCAGACTCGTCTTACACCTCTTGACGGCCCCCTATTGTCAGATGCAACTTTATATCGTCAGTTAGTTGGTAGTCTTGTCTATCTCACAGTTACTGGCCCAGATATTGCCTATGCTGTTCACCTTGTCAGTCATTTTATGTCTTCTCCTCGCTCTCCACACTATGCTGCTCTGGTTCGCATTTTGCGCTATCTCAAAGGAACTTTGTTTCATGGTCTTCACTATTCCCCTCACTCTTCTCTCCAGCTGCATGCCTTTTCTGATGCCGATTGGGCAGGGGATCCTACCGATCGTCGTTCCACTACTGGGTACTGCTTCTTCTTGGGTACTTCTCTCATTTCCTGGCGTAGCAAGAAGCAAACCCTTGTTGCTCGTTCTAATCCAGAAATTTGATGTCGTGCTCTTGCAGATACTACTCAGAGCTTAATATTGGCCGTTGGCTTCTTTCGACATGGGTGTTTCTCATTCACGCCACTAATCTTTATTGTGACAATCAAAGTGCTATTCAGTTGCTCATAACGATGTCTTCCATGACCGCACCAAGCATATTGAGATCGATTGCCACTTCATACGACAACATGTTACTAGTGGCCATGTTAATCTTCTCTTTGTTACCTCTCACGATCGGACCACGACCTCTTCACCAAAGCTCATCTTCCAGGCCGCTTTTCTGATCTCCTCTCCAAGCTCAAATTGATATCTGACTTACCACCTTGAGCTTGAGGGGGGGTGTTAGCTGTATATTATTATAGTTGCTTCTTATCTCTTTGTATTTGTATCTCTCTCCATCTCTTGTATTTGTATCTCTCTCAATCTCTATCTCCTTACTTCTCTAGGTTTCCTTTCTGCCTATATATAGAGGCTTCTCCTATTGTATTATTCATTCAATTCAATACAGAGTTTCTTCTTTCTCTTCTCTCACTACTTTCATAACATTAATAAAAAACAAAACACGATTTCTTTGAGAATTATGATATGAGTTTGAAAATTCTACCCCTATTGGTTGCAAGTTGAGCTTGGTCAACTGATCTATAAGATCTTTCCAGATCAGCAAGAAGAAGATGGATGCAAGCAATAAAGTTTAGGAAAAAGCTTGAGAGCTCTAAATATTGGGCTCTAGAAGGGCTCTAATGAGTTGACATCCACTCATGATGTGATGTTTGTGCCTTGCTTTGTTTGTTTGTTTGTTTTTTTTTTTTTTTTTTTTTGGCTTTGACACATTACTAGAGCTCAAATTATAGCTCTAGATTTAGAGCTCTGTATCATTTCCCTAAAGTTTATCTCATACCAACCATTAAGTGACAATTGTGATTCCCCTCTTGTTAGGCAACAAAAGTTAAGAAACTATAAAATTTGTCCACAAATTTCCCCAAAATATAATGTGTTGTCAAAATTTAATTTTATATAGGCCTCGTTTGGAAAGTGGCTATTTTAGTAGGCTATTTGGCTTTTTGGCTATTTTAATAGATATTTTAATTTTTGTGTTTGGGAAGATGAGATGAATTTTATTTGAGTTGTTGTATTGAAAAATGTGTTGAAATGATATTTGAAATTAAAATGACAAATTTATCCCTAACTTTTTATTTTTTAATTTGATATAAAGGGACAAAATGGTAATTTGGCCCTTGATGTGGACAATAATGGTGTGACAATGTAAATTGTGCCTACACTTGTCCCGGCAATGACCTAAATTTTTTTATTTTTTTTTTTTTTTTTTGAAAACATGTGAATAGTGAGGCTTTTGGGATTTTTTGTGAAAATAGCCTAAACCCGGCTACTTTTTCCCTTCCCAAACAGCGCCATAGTGAAACTCATACTTGAAATGAATCTCAACCCTCCAGTATTTTTTCGGATAAATTTTTTAGGTACCTAACATTGCTGATGTGTTCCATTGTGTAAACTAATGATGTGTGAGGAAATCATCACATGACAATATTCTCCACCGTATCCAATAATTGCTCCTAAAAAAAAAAGAGAAAAGGTCACAAAATAGACAAACAGGTGTTTGGAAAAAGGAAAGAGAGCTCATTTAGCTATTTTTGTCTAGTCAACAATTGTTTTCTTTAGGTATAAATCCATGGGAAAGAAATCATAATCAAGGGATTCTGTTCCCTACAAAGACTAAATTTTGGGTGTCCAGTTTGGCCATCTTTTGTCTCAATGGGTAATACTGTGTGACTTCATCCAGCTAAGAAAATTGACTCATGATGTCAACTTTTGTGTGCTACAAATAGCCTCACTTATTGCATATCTCACCGAAAATAAAGGATTGTTTGGAATGATCTAAATAAGTACACTTTTTGTCTTTTTACGAAAAGATATACAGAAAAATAGAGAGGTGATGTGATGAAAAAAAGATAAAAAGATAAAAAGTGTGTACTTATTTTGGATAGCCATATGCCAAAAAAAAGGGCTTACTTGTGTATACTTTACTACAAGCTTTACTTTGACTCTGGGTTTCCAAGAAATTGGCCAGGCTTTGATCTGGATTTGGAGATTACCAAATTCTGGATGAACCTTTGAAGATTGATGTACTAGTTTATAAAATTTAAGTTCACAAAGAGTCAGACTGAATTTCACAGTTGGAGAAATTCCATCTCATAATTTTATTTGCCTTTTGATTTGCATGGTGTCATTTCTGTTCTTCATTCCTCTGAATATTTTGATGGAATGATTCCGTTTTATTCCAGTGAATCAAATACTACCTTAGTAGTGGACTATAGTAAGAATCAACATCCCTCCAATTGAAAAAATAAAATAAAATTGTCATTAAGACTTAAAACATATGATGAAATCACTTTCTTGAGTTCTCGACAAGGCAAGCTATCACAGATTCATAGTCCCTCTCTGCTTGGGACATGACATAAAACAGCACTACAATCCTCATCACATGGAAGAATGTGTGTGTGTGTGTGTGTGTCAGCTGTGCACTCACCCATGTACCATCCTCTCCAGGTCAGTTTTTCTAGCCTCTTGTCTTTGAAACCCTTTAGATTTTCCTCGTTGAAAAGAAGAGTAATGAACACATGCAAAAAAGTTCAACGAAAAAGAACATTCCCAAACACTAAAAATATTATAAAAAAAGAAAAAGAAAAAAAGGAAAGAGCAATCCCAACGATAGAATGCATAGATAGTCCCATTATGCCAATTCCAACAGCACACCAAAAACATTTCAGCTCACCCTTTTCATGAAACACGGGAGCAGGAGATGTTAAGGGCAGCGAAAGCTTAAAAAATAAATTGTGCTAGAGGGTACAAGTATGCATTGAGATGTACGGTTGTATAAGGTAGGACTTGTACAGATCTCCTTCGATATGAACTAAGAATTCAATTAAAACACTGAATATATACAAATATTATTATAACCTTCTTCAACTTGACTTCAATTCACTTACATGTAGCCCACTAGAGTACCCTTTATATAGGACAACATAACTTCTAGTTACATGTATCACACACACACCCCTATAAACCATTGCATAGTCCTATGGGACTTATTAATATGATGAATTTTAAACGATATATACATCACCCAACTTCTAGAAAGGGGGGCCAGTGCCAAAGCTGAAGGCTGAAAACAAGTAATACAAAGTCCAAACAACCTTACAACAAAAATAACCTTACAACAAAAATTTCAAGAAACTTCTGATTCAGCAAAGAGGCTGTAAAATTAGAATTAAGAATAAAAGAATGTACTGCTCTATTATTTCTCCTAAAAAGAGGAATTGTACAACTTAGTTTGTCATCATTAAATTAAAATAATCCTACAAACTACAAAAAGACATGGCCGCTGCATAAAAACAGCAGCCGCTCACTATTAACCCATATTCCTAGAAAATAATCGATGAAATTAAACTACTTTTTTCTCTCCTTTTTTTTTTCCCCCTTTTTTTCATGAGAAGAAGACATAATCAGCAGAGCAGGCATCCAGAACTACCAATCTAAGAGCTATACCTTCTGCTGGTCAGGCAGCTGCCTGGACTGGACCATCAGATCGGAAATCCTGACCACCACCACCCCCACGCCCACGCCCACGGCCCCAGCTGCGTCCGCGTCCACGCCCACGTCCACGGCCTACAAAGATCCATGGAGCTTAATGTCAAAAGTTGAAAATAAATATAATACATGAAAAATGAACCAAAACAACTGAATTTAAATATTATTGTGAACACAGATCAGCCAAGCAAGATTTTGAGGTATCCAACATTATGAACTCTAGATTCAGCACCTCTGCAAGAGTATACATGTATGATGAAACAAAAAGGCAAACACTCTTGAACATATTACTCAGTATCAGTTCATCCCATCAACTAAAAACACTATACTTTGCCACCTTGAATTATCAATTGGCATTAATCTGAACATTCTGTTAAGGATCCGTTACATAAATGGATAAAAATTCGACATATGACATGCACACGAAATCTTAAATATTGTGACATGCTTAAATGACCTATTTCTTTTCTTCATATTTTCTCTCTTTCTCCTTCCCTTCCCTTCCCTTCTTTCTCCTATGCACATCAGCAGCCATGGCTGTTGTCGTGGGTAGGTAGGAGAAAGGAAAACCAAAAAAAGGGGGTCATTTCAAGCATTCTACAATACTTTATTGGTACAAATTGACAGTTCAAGGTAGCAAGTGTAGCAATTTGTAGTTGAAGAGGATAAAGTGATACTGAGTAATATTTTAAGTTGATAAATTCTAATTTTCCTAAAAGTAAAAGGTCTTCAAGAAAGACAGACAAATCCAGGGAACATAAGAAAGGTGGAAAATGGGTAAATTGCACCTTTCACCCAAATTTCACTTTGGTCCCTCATCTCTAATTGCAACAATTAGGTCATCAAACTTCAACAAGTGTTTCAATGTGATCCTCCAGTCATTCCACCATTTGAAATTTGAGTAAAAGTTGAATTTGGGTGGAATTTTGAGGATGAAAAGCATAGTTGTCAAATCGGGATTTGTATCGTGAATTGAAATGGCCTCGTACTAAATCGCAAATCAAATCGAATCGTGAACCGTAAAGATTCAGTCACTTTTTTTAAATTACTTAAAAACATATATCTATGCATTTAGATGTTAAATATATCTTATGAATATAAAATATTTAGACTTAAATCAATAAAAATGTTATTTTGAATGATAATCACGTAATTTAATAAGTAAGAAGTTAACAAAGGTTCTTATGTAAGATCACTATCTTACCTTTTTTTGTTTTTTAGATATTTCTTATCAACCATTCTTAATAAAGATAATAACCAAATAGACAAACTATCAATTTCTAAAGTAACAATAATAAATAGCTGAAAGGGTAATTTGTATAGCCGAATTGGGCCAAACTAAGAAGCATTGTTTTTGAATATTGGGTCGCGTTATGGGCCAAGAAAGATAGCTTGATGTGGGAACAATGGTTGACAGGCCGGTCGGTGAGCTCTAGTTACGGTCGTTCGGCGGGCCGAAGTGTTATGTCGGCCACATATAGGAAGCCGAGCTAGAGATAGCCCAGTGAGAGGATTCAAAGTAATTGGTGATTATGCAAACCGATCGGAGGTGATTGCTGGACCTTAAACTACATATCTTGGAGCCCACGGCAGAACCGTGGCATTTTATTTCTAGAAGGTCGAGCTATGCGCAGCTCGGTAAAACACGGTGCAGTTCAGAGCAAGGTTATCTCGGTTGGGCATCAACAGCCGAACAGAGTGTGGCCATCTCACTTGGCTTGCAGTGATGAGGGTGTTGTAGAGGTAAACATCATCCTTGGGCATGATACTCCTAGGAGGACTCTACTAAGGAGAGTAGAGTCCTACTAGGATTGTACAAACCATCTCACTTGGTTGGTAGTGAGTAGGGTGTGTGATTCCTAGGAGGACTCTTATAAAGAGAGTTGGAATCCTACTAGGTTTATGCCAAGCAGAGTCTATAAAAGCTCATAGCAGGACCTATGTACTGGTATCCCAATTCTTACTCTAGAATACACAAAGCTTATTGTCTATTGTCTAGTTGCTGACTTAGGCATCGGAGGGGTTTCCGGCACACATCCACCGGTTAGCTCACGTTTGTGTTTTCAGGTGGCAAAACAACGTTGTTTGGAGGAGTGCAAACTTGATCAACAAGATCAGTGTTGTGAAAGGCGCGCCTAGGCGTGCGCCTAGGCGCAAGGCTCATCAAGGCGCAACCTGTGCGCCTGAGCTGGTACCAGGCGAGGCGCGTTGAATAAGTCGCGCGCCTTAGGCGCGACTGGAAGCAGGCGTGAGAGGCGCAAGGCTCGCGCCTAGGCGCGACTGATGATTTACGCCCTGATTTTGATCCAACGGCTGTGTTCGTGTGTGTTCGAATGGCTCTAACACAGAGGATTACAACTTACATAAAATACGACTTCGACTGAAATGAAATAAGACTGAAACGAAAGCCCTAACCTAATCTGTGTCGACTCTCGACTTCGACTTCCTCTACCGACTTCGATTCGACTTCGACGTGGAGTGGGCTCTGACGACCGGTCCAGGCTGACTTGCGACTTCGACTTCGTCTTCCTCTCTCGACTTCCAGGTGTGTGTCGTCTTCCTCCCTCGACTTCCAGGTCCGTCGTGTTTTTTTTTTTTTTTTTTTTTTTTTTTTTTCTTCTCTTTTGGCTTCTTCGACTCGATCGTCTCTCTCTTTCGATCGTCTCCTCTCTTTCGATTTCTTCTGATCTGTTTTGTTTTTTATTTATTTATTTATTTATTTATTTATTTATTTATTTATTATGCCTTTGATTGAGTCTCTGTTAAAAAAAAATAAATAAATAAAATAATTTAAACAAAAAAAAAAAAAACAGATTACATTAATTAGAATAATTTTGTTAAAAAAATAAATAGACACATTACATTATTTTCTAAATTTAATAAACACATTACATTATATTAAAAAAATAATTTTCCATTAATTAAACACATTACATTCTAAAAAATAATAAATAAATAAATATAATAATTTAAAAAAAAAAACAGATTACATTAATTAGAATAATTTTTTTTAAAAAAAAATAAATAGATACATTACATTATTTTCTAAATTTAATAAACACATTACATTACATTACATTAAAAAAAATAATTTTTCATTAATTAAACACATTACATTCTAAAAAATAATAAATAAATAAATCGAATAATTTAAACAAAAAAAAAAAAACAGATTACATTAATTAGAATAATTTTTTTAAAAAAATAAATAGACACATCACATTATTTTCTAAATTTAATAAACACATTACATTACATTAAAAAAATAATTTTTCATTAATTAAACACATTACATTACATTACATTAATTATTTTTTAAATTGACACATTACATTACATTATTTTCTATTACATTACATTACACTCACCGAGTGTAATTTTCCATTACATTGTGCTAATATGTAATTTTCCATTACACATTATTTTCCATTACATTACATAATTAATCACACTTACATTACACTGAAATTATTTTTCATTTTTTAAATTTGTTGTGTAGAAAATGACATCATCGGAAAGTAATAGAAAAGATCCGGCATGGCAACATGCCCATTTGGTAGAGGAGAATAATTTAAACAAGTTTGAGTGTAATTTTTGTGGTAAAGTATCAAATGGAGGTGTTTATCGGGTGAAACAACACCTCGCGGGAGGTTATAGGAATGTCACTGCTTGCCCGAAATGTCCAGCTCATGTAAGAGAAGAGATTAGAGAGTTCATGTCAAAAAAGAAGTCACAAAAAGAAGAAATGAATATGTTGCCTGATTTTGATGACATGGACATGGACATGGAAGATGAAGATGAAGATGATGATGTTGTTGAAATCAATGTCAATCAACGCCGTAAGTTGACAAGTAGCAGCCAAGGTTCATCCAAATCCAAAACCAATTTAAAAATGCCAAAGAGAAAAGGGCCTATGGATGTTTACTTCACACCCAATCCTGAATCAGTGGTGAAAAATCGAAAAGACCAAGCAAAAGGGAAGCAAACCAAAATTGATGCGAATGACCCTTACAAAAAAGAAATGAGAGCTCGGGCAGTGCAAAGATTTGCAAGGTGGATGTATGATGCTGGTATCCCTTTCAATGCAGTAAATTATGATAGTTTTGGACCAATGATTGAAGCCATTGGGCAATATGGTCCCGGTATGAAGCCACCAACTTACCATGAAGTGAGAGTTACCCAACTCAAAAAAGAGGTGAAACATACTGAAGATTTGATGAAGAATCATAAAGAAGATTGTGCAAAATCTGGTGTTCCATAATGGTGATGGTTTGAATGACAAGAGAGGAAGGACATTGATTAACTTCTTAGCAAATTGTCCAAGAGGAACCATGTTTGTTGAGTCGGTTGATGCTTCTAGTTATTCAAAGGATGGGCAGAAGTTATTTGAATTACTAGACAAGTTTGTGGAGAAAGTTGGAAAAGAGAATGTGGTGCAAGTTATCACTGATAGTCTTTGCGACTAATGTGTTGGCGGGTAAGAATATTTACTCATTCCTTACGTCAAAATTGTTGACTCGTAGTTTTTTGTATTAAAATTTAAAAACTTAAAAATAATAATTTTTTAAGTAATTGTTACATTATAGGGAGGTTTTTGGAAGCCAAGTATGAACACTTGTATTGGACACCATGTGCTGCTCATTGCTTGGACTTGATGTTAGAAGACATTTTCAAGATACCTAGACTAAAAAAGACATTTGAAAGGGGTATTGCGGTACATGGCTACATTTACAACCGGCCTACGTTGCTAAACATGATGAGGCGCTATACAAATTTGAAGAATTTGATCAAGCCTGCAAAAACTAGATTTGCAACCGCCTTTTTGACTTTGTCTAGAATGCATCAACAAAAAAACAATTTGAGAAAGATGGTGACCTCCGAAGACTGGACCTCAAGCAAATGGGCAAAGGAGCCACAAGGTAAAAGAATGGCACAAACTTTGTTGATGCCTTCATTTTGGAATACTGTTGTGTTTGCCCTTAAGGTCTCGGGTCCTCTTGTCAAAGTACTTAGATTGGTTGATCTGAGAAGAAACCTCCCATGGGATACATTTATGAGGCAATGGATAGGGCAAAAGAATGCATTGCAAGTTCATTTGATCATAAAGAAGAGAAGTATAATGAAATCTTGAAATCATCGACAAAAGATGGGATGTCCAATTGCATCGGCCTTTACATGCATTGCGCATTTTCTTAACCTGCATTCTTTTACCCAAAAGCTTTAGAGGTGCAAAAGATCATGAAGTGATGAATGGGTTTTATGAATGCATGCAAAGGTTGGTCCGGATGTCCTTTGTTCAAGATTTGATCACTAATGAGATGAGTATTTATATGAAGGTGAGAGTCTTTTGGCAAGCTTTGTTGCGATTAGGCAAAGAAATACAAGAGCACCGGTAATATATTATAGACTCATAGAGTTTATTTTTAGTAATACTTTTAGTAAAACTCAATACTTAGTAGATTATTTCTAACTAGTGGATTATCGCAGCTGATTGGTGGGCATCATATGGTTCTTCTACTCCAAACTTGCAAACTTTTGCCATAAAAGTCCTTAGCCTAACATGTAGTTCATCGGGTTGTGAACGAAATTGGAGTGTATTTGAACATGTGAGTATTTAACATTCTAACTAATTTTTTGTTCAATTCAAATATTTTTTATTCTCATTACATAGAATTTAATATCTTTTTAATACTTGCAGCTTCATAGCAAGAAAAGAAATAGATTGGAACAACAACGTCTCAATGATTTAGTGTATGTCAAATACAATAGAACATTGAGATTTAGGTATGACATGCGCAACACACTTGATCCTATCTCTTTGCAAAATATTGATGAAAGTAATGAGTGGTTGCTTGGGAGGATGGATGGAGAATCAGATGAAGATAATGAGCCTGTGTTTGATGATGATGATGGCTTGACGTGGGCCACTGTTGCTAGAGCTTCTGGAGTAGAAGAAAGTAGCCATACAAGTAGAGCAACAAGTTCACGCTCAAAGGCACAACCGAGCATAGCTAAATCATCAAGATTAACTCCACTTCAATTAATAGATGAAGAGGAAGCGGGCTCAGATGACACAGAGGAGGAAGATGTTGAGGGATACAAATCAACTGATGGAGAAGAAGATGATAGCTTGCTTGCCATTGATGTTGAGGATGATGATTGACTGACCGACCTAACCTACCCTTTCTTTTGATGTTGATGTTTTTAAGTGTTAAGACATATATTAGTATTTGTTGGATATTTGTGTTTTGGATGTTTAGTGTTTATGTTTATGTTTTTGGATGTTTGATTTGAAATGTTATGTAATATGCACTTTCATGGCTTTGAGAATTATTCTATATTTTATCTTGAATCTTGATTACTTTTTATTTTTTAAAAAATTGTCTTAGTATTATGAATGATTAGTCTATGTTAATTTTTCTATTTTTTACTAAGACTGTGCGCCTTACTTCAATAAAGCCCGCGCCTCGCCTTGCGCCTTGCGCCTAGGCCCCGAGAGACCTTCAGCGCCTTAGTGCGCCTTGAGCCTTTAAAAACACTGAACAAGATTATACGAGAAGATTATTTCTATGCTCATACAATTGGCGCCGTCTGTGGAAATTTCACAAAGAACAATTGTGACAACCCTCACCACTGATTAGTGCTAATCTATGATCAAGCATGTTAAGTGACTGATTGACTGAAATTCTGACTGATTGATTGAGTGTATTAGTTTGAATGCAAGTCTATCTGTTTGACTGCTAACAAGGTTCTGGCGGTTCTTGATTGGTGGCGTAGCTTGATGGCGGTGTATTTATTCTTGATTCTTGAGGTGTAAAAAGTAGTGTGTATGATTCTTGATAACGAGCAATTTTTTTATTTTTCGCACAATTTGAAAAAAAACTTCTTGTCATATTTTTTCCCATGATCATATTTATTGGGTTAAAAATAAATATTGATCAATTTTTATAAATTTTTAAGTATGATCCAATATATTTCATATTTTTAAATCACTATAAACTGAGTTTTTTACATTTTATTTTAATAATTAATAACTTTATATTATACAAAAAATCAATTACTAACTATTATATATATAAGATAAACAATGATAAAAGTAAGAGAATAAATAAGAGCCTAAATATATGTGTATATATATACATATTTTAACCAAGCCAAATAGATAATGACCACACTTTATTATTATTATTATTATTTTCAAATAATATATAAATAGACACACACAAACAAAATGGTTGAGTGATAACAGCTGAATAGAATAGCATAGGCCTTACAGCTTCAACAAATCAATAACATGTTCTTCATCTTCCCTCTTTTCTCTCTCTATCTCTTACTCCTCCATTTTCTCTTTTTATCTTCCCTCTTCTCTCTATCCCTCTTCTCCTATTTTCAGCTTTTTTTTTTTTTGTGTGTTTTTTCGAAAGAAACAATTTGGAACCGTTACGTAACGGTTCATAACAAGCCGTTCTGATTTATTCTGGCAGCCGTTCTGACGCTTCTGACACACCTATGAATCTCAATCACATTACCATGGCGTAACGGGTGGCGGTAACCCAAAAACCGTTCAACGGCTGCAAGTTCACTTGACGCTTTTTAAAACCTTGACTGCTAATGATCTGTTCATGTTTTATGTTTTACACTGCAAATTGAAGGCCTTATCGGCGACCGAATTCAGAACTGATTAGTGTTTTGTGTTAATTAGAATTAATGTGATTTTATGGTAAATTTAGTTGAAATTTGATTTGGTATGATTAAATTGGATTAAATAAGCTAAATTACATTAGTTGGACTTATCTACCTTTTTGCCACTTAGTGGGCCACTACCTAAGACAATGTTGAAGCTTTATTACACTTGATCACACATCACTCTTCAGCCATATTGAGGCCATTTCGAGAGAGAGAGTGAGAATAGGGAGAATTGGTTTTAACTAGGAGATTACTTGGAGAATTGGAAGATTTGAAGGAACTTGCAAAATTTGAGCTTCTATACCTTGAATTGGAGACTTGAGGTAGGAGACTCGCCCTTTTAATTGTGAGTTTGAGTTGTTCTTACATGATTCATGGTAAGGTTAGTGAGTTAAAGCATGAATTAGCTTAATATGTTCAATTAAGTAGGAATTCATGCATGCATGTATACATTGTTGAGTTTTGAGGTTGATTTCATAGAAATCCTCACATGCATGTCCATATTCTAGCTTTGGTCCATGAATTCAGCATGTTTTTGGAAGGATTGACTCATTTGTTCTTGTATTAGAAGCTTTGAAGTTGATTAAATTCATGCATGTTGCATGTACATCATGTTCTTGAAGTTTTGTTTGGAAATGGGTTCAATTGAACTACCTTTGGGCTTTGATTTTGCAAATTGATCTTTGAAACATGTCATATTATGAGTTTTAAAGTGTTTTCCAGAAAATTAGCCCAAAAGGATTGAATTTGATGCTTTAAATGTTGAGTTTCATGCTTGGAGACAAATCTGAAAATTCCAGATTTTGGATCCACGCTTCGGCGAGAACTCACGCTCGGCGTACACTCTGAGTCCATCTGATCGCTCGGCGAGAAAATGCCTTCGGCGTGAAATGCGTGTATCCAGTACTTTGCATGTGTTTACAGTCCACTCGAACGAGGGAATGCACGCTCGAGCGAGGACTTGTGTCTCATGCTCGAGCGGGGGTCGAGCGCCCGTCGAGCATGAATTTCATGCATCCAGTACTTTTACAGTCCGCTCGAGTGAGGAAAGTCACGCTCGAGCGTAGCTCTTTTGTCTGCATGTCCGCTCAAGCAGAGAAAGCCACGTTCGAGCGGGACCCCTGTTTCAGCAAATTTTGAAAAGTGTTTTAAAATGCATCTTTGCATCCTCTTTCCATCCTAGGCATTCTTAAGCCTAGTTTGAGGCATCTTAATGAGGATATTGATGTAGAACCACACCGAGACAAGTTAGGGACTAAGTTATTGATTCCCAAGTGTGTAACTCAGTGTGTGTTCATTCTGTAACTGTGTAGAGTTGGCATCCGAGGACGCTCATTAGCCGCTTATAGCCCAGTGCTATGTGAGTAACAATGTTGTAAAGATATATTCAATCATGAATATTTTCTGAATGACCAACTGTACTGCTTTCTGAAATGATATTTCTTACTGAATGAATGTTTGTCCTATTTGCGAACTGTATTCGTGGCATCCATAGCAATTTCTTTATTCTTGTCGTTCTTCGCTCTTTATTACAGAGATCTCTATCGGTTCCCATGTTGGAACCACTACTGTTTACTGATATGATAGCCATCAGCTAACTGTTCGGTCTGTCAAGACCTACTATGCTGTTTTGCTATGGGATGTACCAAATATGATTGCTATGACTGAATGACTGATATACTGTTATAACTGACTGTTTTAAATACTGAAAGGGCATTCATTCTTAACCTCTTTACGCATATGTTATTCACTGGGCTTTAACTCACTGTTTATATATATATGTAGGTGTCCAGGCACCGGATCGGAGCTAGGAGCGTTGGGTTTAACTCCCTTTTTGTCAAGCCAACCACTGTGCCTCACTGAGAGGTTCCAAGTCCTTCTAGCTAGAGCTTTATGGGGTGTTTTAAATTCATCCTTTCTGTCTCTATTTTTGTATCGACTGACTGTACCTGTACTGTACTGTTCTAATAGGGATTAGGTCACTATCCTGGATGATTGTATATGTATGTATATACTGTTTTGGTTCTGAATGTGAATATGTATGCAAAGTCTTTTTTTTGCATACAAACTGTCACAGCTCATTGGACATCTTTTATTACTGTTTTAGCTTCCGCCAGCCCCTGTACTCTGTATTACTGTTATTATTGTTAAGCAGGCCTTCGGTAATCACGGATTATTGGCCGGTTACGGTGCTAAACCCATAGGGGCGGGTTTGGGTCGTGACAACAATACCTTTTGACCAAGTTTTTATCTCTAGTTGAAATCAATGGCACACAATGAAGCCTTGCCGCAATCTGCTATTGATAGGCAAACCCCGGGGGGGTGGGAGGCGCAAAGGTCTACCCTCTGTCCCACCCATGGCAGAACTAGAACCCCAGCGACGGAACTCCTAGAGGGACACAAGGGAGAGACGGGGCACTAGTCCCCGTCGTTCTCAAAGTCCTGATAGACAGAGACGAAGGTTGGATCCTCAAGTTCTGGAAGATCGCGTAAGGGAGCAAGACGAGTTAATAAAGAGAATGGTGGCGGAGATGGAGACAATGAAGCGCCAGATAAAGGGAAAAAGGGTGGCGACGGAAGAGGGGCGCAAAGGCAACAAGCCCCCTTGCCACTTAGAAAATCGTGACAGACATACCACACCATCGCAAACAGAAAGTAAGAACCTTAGAACAAGCGACACTCAATCAAGGACTTTCAGGACTTGTTACTCCAGGTCTGAGAGAACGAGAACTGAAAGGTCATACATAGAAGGAAGCAGCTATCGGCCCAAACATTCACAACAAACGACATCTACGCACATGAAGTTGCCTAGGTCGACGGACTTGCGGACAATGCTTGAAGAAAGGGCTCGAAGTAGAGAAGACACACAGGATCGCGACCCCCGCGGAGTCTCCGCATTACAACGATTGGCTCCTAGAGCACATGGGAGTGTCGAGGTTGGGATGCTAAAGCCGCACCTTGCCTTTGAACCAGTAGACAAAGCGTTAGCAAGGTTGCATAGCTCGCCGTTCATTCCAGCGATAGAGAACGCACCATTACCCTCAGGCTTCCACCAACCCAAATTCACTACTTATGAGGAGAAGTCAGACCCCTACATGCACTTGAGCCACTTTCGCCAGGTTATGGCCGTATATCGGCGAAACGAGGCTCTGATGTGTATCCTGTTTCCTTCTAGCCTCAGCGACATGGGTTTAACATGGTTTGAAAGGTTGCCAGAAGGTAACATAGCTTCATGGGCGCAACTAGCGGAGGCATTTGTGACCAAATTCAGAATAAACACCAAGACGCCAGTAGAGATTGACCAGCTTCTCTCCATAGACATGGGCGAGAAGGAAACATTGGGGTCTTACAATAATCAGTCTTGGGAGACTTTCAATCAGATTAGAGATTGCCCCACAAACCTAGCTATCGCACAGTACAAACGAGGTTTGCCGACTGGTAATAAGTTGAGGGATTCAATGACAATGACGCTGCCTCTTACTATGGAAGCCCTGATGGAGAAAGTGCACCAACACATCTTGGTCGAGGAAGATGGGATGCGTATTATGACAGAGTCCGATACAAACAGCAATGTTGGACAAAACACCCTCAGCAAAAGTTAACACGGTCGACAAGAAGGACTAAGTAAGTAAAAAATCTTTGCCCAACTGGGGGTAAAGTGGGTTGGCAGGTTTGACCAACTCTTTCTAAAAAATCTTTGCCTAACTGGAGGCAAAGTGGGTTGACAAGTTTGACCAACTCTTTCTAACAAGTCTTTGCCTGACTGGGGGGCAATAAAAAAAGTTGGCAGGTTGGGCCAAAAATATCCTGTTCTTCAGCCGAGATAAGGATCAAAGCTGAAGAAGGTTAGTAGGTTTGACCAACACTTTTTCATTCTTTAGCTGAGATAAGGATCTAGGCTTTAGAAGGTTGACAGGTTTGACCAACATCTAGTCCATCAGCCGAGATAAGGATCTAGACTGACGGAAGTTTGGCAGGTTGGGCCAAACATATCTTGTTCTTTAGCCGAAATAAGGATCAAAGCTGAAGAAGGTTAGCAGGTTTGACCAACACTTTTTCATTCTTTAGCCAAGATAAGGATCTAGGCTTTAGAAGGTTGGCAGGTTTGACCAACATCTAGTCCATCAGCCGAGATAAGGATCTAGGCTGACGGAGGTTTGGCAGGTTGGGCCAAACATATCCTGTTCTTCAGCAGAGATAAGGATCAAAACTGAAGAAGGTTAGCAGGTTTGACCAACACTTTTTCATTCTTTAGCCGAGATTAGATCTAGGCTTTAGAAGGTTGGCAGGTTTGACCAACATCTAGTCCATCAGCCAAGATAAGGATCTAGGCTAACGGAAGTTTGGCAGGTTGGGCCAAACATATCCTATTCTTCAGCCAAGATAAGGATCAAAGCTGAAGAAGGTTAGTAGGTTTGACCAACACTTTTTTCTTCCTCTAGCCGAGATAAGGATCTAGGCTTAGGAAGGTTGGCAGGTTTAACCAACAATTTTTTCATTCTTCAACCAAGATAAGGATCACGGCTCAAGAAGGTTGGCAAGTTTGACCAACAAAATTTTTTGGATTCTTCAACTGAGATGCGTACCTCAGCCAAAGCAGGTTGGCAGGTTTGACCAACAAATTTTTGAATTCTTGGACTGAGATGGTTATCTCGGCCAAAGAAGGTTGGCAAGATTAGTGTAAACCGAGTTAGTCTGCTTGGCGAGACACAGAAAGAACGACTCGCCATACGATTGCAAACTCAAAGGACATAAATGTTGAAGGCAAAAAGGCGGGGTGGTTCAAATTTTTTGGAGGTACATGATGGTTGTAACAAAAGAACGAGGATAATGGGGGCACGCCACGTATCCTGGGAATGACGTCGTGTTAGACATGCCAAATTACTAGAAGGACATGTTAAGCAACTGACAAGACTTATTGGGGACGAACGAGTTGTGAAACCGAACAACTTTTCTAGCTCGGTGAAGTCAACGTTCTTAGCTCGGTTGGATAAGGCATTTTTGGCTCGGTTGGTTTCAAACATTTTAGCACGGTTGAAAGACGAGATGTATGACCGGCGTAATTTTTGGAAACCGAGCAAAATTGGAGCTCGGTCAATATGAGTATTTCCACTCAGTTAAACTGGATAATTTGGGCGTTTGGTTGACATCAACTTTGACAGCTTGGACAAAACTGGATAATCCCAATCATGCTTCGCAGATGGAATTAAGGAGCAATTAAGAGGGTAATTTGTATAGCCAAATTGGGCCGAGTTAGGAAGCATTGATTCTGAATATTGGGTCGCGTTGTGGGCCAAGTAAGATAGCTCGGTGTGGGAACAATGATTGACAGGCCGGTCGGTGAGCTCTAGTTACGGTCGTTCGGCGAACGGAAGTGTTATGTCGGCCACATATAGGAAGCCGAGCTAGAGATAGCCCAGTGAGAGGATTCAAAGTAATTGGTGATTATGCAGACCGGTCGGAGGTGATTGCTGGACCTTAAACTACATAACTTGGAGTCCACGGCAGAACCGTGGCATTTTATTTCTAGAAGGCCGAGCTATCTTGCGACTTCGGTAAAACTGCTGGTCGATTGAGCAAGGTTATCTCGGTTAGGCATCAACAGCCGAACAAAGTGTGGCCATCTCACTTGGCTTGCAGTGATGAGGGTGTTGTAGAGGTAAACATCATCCTTGGGCATGAGACTCTTAGGAGGACTCTGCTAAGGAGAGTAGAGTCCTACTAGGATTGTACAAACCATCTCACTTGGTTGGTAGTGAGTAGGGTGTGTGATTCATAGGAGGACTCTTATAAGGAGAGTTGGAATCCTACTAGGATTGTACCAGACAGAGTCTATAAAAGCTCATAGCAGGACCTATGTACTGGTATCCCAATTCTTACTCTAGAATACACAGAGCTTATTGTCTATTATCTAGTTGCTGACTTACGCATCGGAGGAGTTTCCAGCACACACCCGCCGATTAACTCACGTTTGTGTTTTCAGGTGGCAAAACAACGTTGTTTGGAGGAGTGCAAACTTGATCAACAAAATTATACGAGAAGATTATTTCTGTACTCGTACAACAGCGAAATTGATAGTTGGACAACAAACATACATACTTTTCTAAGTAACAGTGAGCAAATAATAAGAAAGAATTATTTAGAATCTTTTATTTTAAAGCCTAAAACATTTTAAAAGGTATAACTAACATCACACATATAATATTCAATTTAATAAAATAGCAATAGATAATTCATAGTGTAACTTTAATCTTAAACATTTTTAAAAGATATATTACGATTTTTTAAAGGGAAAAAAAATGAAAAAAAGGTTAAAAATATGTTGGGTCTGACTGAATCTAATTGGATTCTATTAAAAACTCCATGATCACTAAAATAACAACAAATCAAGTATATATGTTGGTTATTTTGGTATTAAACGCTATTAGAAGTTGTATTACGTCATTTTCACTAAAAAAATGGAGAAAAAAATAGTCAAAAATATGTCGGACACAATAATTTCAAAAATTGCATGAATCGAATCGTGAATCAATTGTGAATCGTGCAATTCACTAGAAATTCACTTCCAAAATAGATTCACCCATAAATTCATATCGATTTTGAAAAAATTGCGAATCGAATCGTGAATCATATCGCAAATCGTAAAATCCTGATAACAGAGATGAAAAGTGTAATTTATCATTAAAAAAAATTGTTTAATGCCCTTAAAATGTAATCACGCAGCCCTCGCGTGATAACTTTCCGTCCAAATTTTTAATGATAATTGATAGAAGGACCAAATGGAAAAAGATTTAAGGGTGAAATTCAGATAAGATCAGGTATCAAAGTGAAATTCGGAAGTTTTAAGGGTGAAAACTGTAATTTATCCAGAAAAAAGTTAATCTACATGATGCACAATAGTATGAAACTAATCCCAGCTGCAGCTTACAAGAAATTCCACCCTCGACAAGCTCATGAAAGAAAAAATGACAAGGGTCACTGGTGTGAGGTTATTAAAGTTCTCAACTCCACTATTGTTAATTGACCATCACATTTTACTCAAGTAGAGAGAACTCTTTGGAATGACAAACATATAAATATACTTACCGCGGCCTTGAGCAAACGGTGCCCCTGATCCACCATAGTCATTGAAACCACCCAAGTCTTGTTGCATAATATCCCCACCACCATAGCCTCTTCCACGTCCACGAAAACCACGGCCTCTTCCCCTACCCCGGCCTCTTCCACCATATCCACGTCCACCATCCCATCCACCATCTCCATTGTATTCTACCACTCCATTGTTACTACTCCCTGTAGAAGATAGATTGTAGCTATTACACTTCATAAGGAGTCAGGATAGAGGGGAAAGAATAAAGCACTATAATCCACAAAGCAAAACTATAGCCAATGACAAACGGTTTTGTAGCTATTACACTTCATAGGGAGTCAGAACAGAGGGGCAAGAATAAAGCAATATAATCCACAACACAGCACCATAGCCACCGACAAAGGGTGCTGAAAATTAATACGTTGGCCCCTAACAGAAATGCTTCTTAACCAAACATTATTCATTTTTGTAATATTTCATCAGCAATTCCTGCACTCAACGTGAATTCACATTCTAGCTTCAACTGTTGCAATCCAGCAATCAGTGGTGGAACCAATTATGGCCTCGAAGGAGCATGTGCCCCTGCTCAACTTTTAAACAAATACATTTTCACCTATGGTTTTGAAAGTATCTTTCAATTTGCCACCTCAAATTATATATGCCCCCTAAATTTGTTAAATTTATAACCCACCAGAAAAGAAAAAAACCTACAATTTATCCATTCGATTTTTTATTTTGCTAAAAAAATTCTTTATCATTATACATATATAATTCATTTATTTTTATTAAAGTCGAACTTCTGAAAGCCTTATTTCAAGAAACCACATCCTTGATTGGGTCATCAAAATGGGAAGAGTGTTGGTACAAATACTTTTATAGGCGTTCTCCTATTCTTTCTATGCCAAGGTTTGAAAACCAAAAGATATTTGTTTCATTCCTTCTCTTTACATGTTATTTATTTCATTCTTTACTACTTAAATTTGTTTCATCTTTATGATATTATACAGCAAACCAGTCTTTTCCTACCCACAGTATAAACATCATCTAACCAACCAGCCCATCAGGCTACCACATGGAACCACATTCAATGTGGTGCTATACAGGGAACCTATTTGAAGTTGCACCAAGCGCAGCTTCTATCTGTTGAGCAATATATTCTTGATCAAAATTTGAATCTAATTCCCCTAGAGAATACTCTAGGGGCCAAACTGGAAGAAAGAAGAGAACAAATGAATGTGAAATAGTTTGAACACCCAATCAATCGATTAGTGCTCTATACTTTCTTTTGTTTCTAGGGGAAGCAAAAATTATTTGATGGGCATTTTTCTAACCCTTCAAAGCCCAAACCTACATGTAACTAATGTTCAAAGCAGACCTACATGTGTATAAGGTGCAACACTCATTCCTATATGAATGAAGCTTAAGCCACACTCTATTCAAACTACAGGTGGAAGGAAGAGAGAACTTTGAGGATGATAACAAACTACCAAAAGATTGGTATTATGCATTGTGCATTATAAAGTGCTCTTTCACGTATATACACAAGTTGAATATACAGATTATTCAGAAACTCTTACAGTATATCAGCTGTCTATGCTGCAAATTTTCATTCCAGTCAACCACCAACAAGAATCAATCCATTTGAAATAACACCATCTTATGTTTAATTCACTTCTTTCGCTTAAATATCTGTTGTTCATATTTATCTTTTCTAAAATTCCTATACTTCCAATAAATTCTGATCTATTTTATTTATCAAAAAAAAAAAAAAAATTGTGATCTATTTTAAAATCAATAGTTAGTTTAACACCCTATATACAGAAAAATGGCAGAGAATGATCAATGTTCCTAACCTCAAGTGGTATGACTTTATTGAGTTAATTAGTTCTCATAATCTTTCTTTCAAAATATTCACGGTAATCTCACACAACATTTGTACTGGTTTTAAAGGAATTTCATAATTCATGGTAAAACTTCTTTTGTAGTACTTGTTCATCTTTTTTTGACAGTCGCACTTTTAAAAACTGCACAGATAACAATCAAATGAAGAACGCAATTGCTTAAAGGCACCATCAATGTTATTTCCAAAAGCAGAATCAAAGGAATAAAATGCAGAGTATTTTACCTCTTCCTCTACCCCTTCCCCGACCACCACGTCCTCTCCCACGCATATTAGGAGATCCCTCTGATTCCACACAAGAACAACCTAATTATAAAAATATTTTAGAAAAAAAATAATATAGACAATTATATAATATTTATTTACCTCCTTCATAATCATATTCATTCCATGGTTTCACTTGATCAACCGGAATAGGTGTTTGGTACCTGCAATTTAGTTAGAAGATAGGATACTAATCATTAGCAACTCAAATGTTCAGATACACTTTATCATACTAAAAGTTCTACATTAATTTAGAGGTTCTCAACCATAGAACAAGACTTAAAAAGACTATGATGATCATCAACCATTAACTACAAAAGGAAACAAAGGGCAGGGTAGCTCAAATGTAGTCAAATTAGACCATGAATTACAACTCCTATGTTTAAATGGATCATTTTCCTCTTCACAACTCCTACATTTAAAGCAGGATGTTGTCTAATTAGACCATGAATTACAAATGTCTAGAAAAGTTTTATTGCTACTTCACAGGGCAATCCACATCAATGTAATGAAGGTGAAGGACACAGGTCAATGACAGAACACCCCGAACTATTGATTTGTTTGCCAAGCATAGCAGCGTGTCAAGCATTAACATCATCTATAGTCACCAAAATAGAATTACCATCCACACACCACCAAGAACATACATGACCAACCCTGGAGGCTTAGGACCTCTGTAATTACCTTAATCGTACATAATATCTCATAAGGGATATATACTAAGAAGGGAGTTATACAGCTATAAGATCAGAGGAGAAGGATTCGTATAGACTAGCAATTTTTCGCTCTTAAGTACTTTATGCAACCCTTTATTAAGGATTACAGGCTCTTCACTATGTTAAAAATATCAAAGCAACAAAACAACCTCCAAGTGTAGGTTGTCAATGTTAGTTGAATATTGATACTTACACAAAATCCCATCCCTTGGGACGTCTTGAATTACTGACCCCGTATGAACATTCACAATTGTTTACAAACTTCCTAATTAATATGGAACCATAAAGGGTTCCATTTGTGGGCAAGAATAAGCACACTTATGACGTGTATGTAGGCTAGCAACTCTTCACATAGGGCCTCAAGAAGCAATAATAATAGATAAACACATATATGCAAACAGATACAAATATACACAAGCCATACTTGTACAATCCTGCATTAATATCACCCACTAATAAATAATAACCTTCCATCCCTAACCCAAAATCTCAAGTTGATTATCACGAACAAAAATAACACAAGGGAAGAAAGTAAAATTTACCCCGCAGAAGATGCATCCAGTTCCTTCTTGGACAAAGTAATTGTTATCACTGAGACATGGCGAGTAGTTTCTAGGCTGCACTAGCAAAAAATCTATCAGCCTAATAACCATCAAAATGGCACTAGACATAATGACCAAGTTCACAAGCATAAGAAGATTGTTTTGCTTCTTACGGAAGAAGGCCTTCTTCTAATGGTTCCCATGTATCGGTTATATCCATTGAACCAATTGATGTGTTCTGATGGAGACCAGCAATCCTTCTCTGATGCAGAAAACTCTTTTTCATTAGCATGTAATCCATAGAAGACAGCATAGACAATTTTTCTGGGTAAGGGTTAAGGGCTATTTGAACAATTTCCCACAAGAACCAAACAGGAGAAAAGAACCACCTTAATCAATTCAGCAATCATCACAGTTTTGTTGATAGCTCTGCCCATGGCCTTTAGAGCAATTTCATTGGATCCTTTCTCCTACAAAAACATTAAATAAACAAAAAAATAAATAGGAGTTAAGATAAAGAAGAGAGAATAAACGTAAATATAAAGACCAAAAAAAAGGGTGAGGCACAAATAGATAAAATGTTTTACTGTTTTCTAATGTGTAGTTTTACATTGCATGTGCTCAAGTTAGAACTTTTGCATAAATGTATTGCCATGCTATTAAGTATTTTGATTTACATTCTTTTCTTTCTAAGAGGTGGAATAGAATAATCCAGTTGAAGCATAATGATCATACGTTTGTAATGCATTGTATACCCTCTAGTAGGCATCATTCTTCTACACTTTACAGAAAGTCGATTATGTATAACTATGACCTTGACACCAAAGAAGATTTCAACCCAATGCTTTATTTACGTCCTAGTTGATCCTGTTTTGAGATTATTAGTATATTGATTTTTTCCCAATAACCGAATACTTTTGTCTATAAATAATGCATATTTGAGTTTATGACATCAAAGGTTAAGAGTTCAACATTTGGCCTACCAGGTTCGTGATATGTCAGAAAGAGCATTTGCATCGCACGAAAAGTGTAAATATTGAAAATGTCGAATGAGTTAACAAAAGCAATGATGATCAAGACAAATATTAGAAAATAAAGGGATATGGAACATCAACAGAAATCCTAGCGGTTCCATCAATATAACACTCAAAAGAGCTCAATCAAAATGCATGCATCACAGCATGAAACAATGAGCCACCTTGAATAGAAAGAGAGAAGAAAACTAGTACCCATTCCAAAATAACCACATTCTTAGGACCTGTTTGGTTGTGTTTGCATTTTTTGTTTTCATTTTTCGTAACGCAAAAAACTTGTTTGGAGAATTATTTGTAATATCTTTTTTGGGGAAAATTTTATAAAACAAACCACTTTTTAGAGAACACTAAAAAATTGTTTTCAAACAAAAATTAAAAAAAAAAAACAAAAAAAATGGTAACACAACCAAACAAGCCCTTGAGGTTTCCAACATAAAAAATCTCAAATGAAAGGAAATCATTCAGAAGAAAATAAAGAAAAAAACAAAAATAAAATTTCTTTTTATTCGTCATGGACGAGTATCATCAAAATAGAGGCAATGAGCATTGGTAAATTGGGCAAATTGGCTTGATTAAGTGTTACCAAGAACACAAACCAATGTTATAATGAACATGAATCATTCTAGTATGCAAAACAAGAACATGAATGGGTACACAACATACTTTAAAATGCCCTATGATTTGAGAAAGCTTATTTTTTGGCTTTTTTGGCTAAAATTCACAAAAAAACAAAATAGACTAAAATAGCCAATAAGACAAAATGTCACATCGAACCCATAATTATTTCACATCTAACTATAAAAAAATCTAACTATCTTCCTAAACACAAAAATTTCAACCGACTAAATTAGCCAAAAACTTAAATAGCCCACTAAAATAGCAACTTCCCAAACACCCACATTATATACATCACATTAGTGAATGTACTAAAATACTTCTAAATATATGAGTGATATTTCGTTAATAACTAGAAAATTAATGAGACAATATATTAAAATGCATTTCTACTAATGTTTGAAGTTTTTTAATAGTTAAATTAGTCATATACAAACACATTTCAATGCAATATAACCACCTTCTAAATATTTCTTGGCAACTCCACTAGCTCTAGATTTTAACCAATTATATTGACGTTCTTTTTTCTCATACAGAAAATTTATGCTGTGTTTGGTTGGAGGATTTGGGGAGGGATTTGGAAAAGGAAAGGGAAAAGGTGTGTGAAACTAGGCGAAATGTAGGTATATTTTATTCACATTTCACCTAAGTTTTCGCTTTCCCTTTCCAAATCTCTCTCCAAATCCTCCAACCAAACACAGCGTTAAGGAAAACAAATGGTAGAAAAAAATATATATTTGGTTTGGATTGCTAAATTTATTGTTTTTGAATGATAGTGTAGCATGTTTGATAATGGCATTCAAAACATAACTGCTAGGATATTGGAGTTTTCTTATGACTATGGTAGCGTCCGTGCAAATGGGACCATTGATACAAACTCTCTTTTTTTTTTAGAGATTGGCGAACAGCCCAAAACTCATATATTAGCAAAGACCTTGTCCAGTAACAATTACCTAAGATGTAAGCTCATAAGATCAAATTATACATCCTCAAGGGCAAAAATTGCCTAATTGTTCACACATTGGCATCATAAACTTTTATACAGCTTTTTATTTTTATTCCCTCTTCAAAAAGACATCATTTTTATTACGCATTCAGAACTCTTCACCTCATTTGCATAAAGAACTGACAATACTTCCCCAACCATTCCCCTTTTTCAGTGCTCAAAAGAGAAAAACAAGTAGTTTCAAAACGTACTTCTAAACAGACCATGAAAAACAATCGCCCAATGCTTAGATTTCAACAGTAAAATTCAACACCAGTACAGTGAGCTCTCTAAATATGTACACATACATAGAGAGAGAGAGAGAGAGAGAGAGAGAGAGACCTGAAGCAGAGTGGTAGCATAAGTAATGTAGTTCCTCATCCTCCCCTGAGTGGTTATACGAATCTCATTCTCGTTAATCGGCGTCTCTGGCCTCGGCTTCTCTACCCTCTGATACCGATCCATCTAAACACAAAAAACCCAAATCAAAAACACAATTTTTTCTCCAAAAAATCAAAAACCCAACAAAAAAAACAGCAAAAGGGTACACAGAAATCAGATCTGAAGAAGGGAATAATAGGTAGAGGGGTAACCGTGGTGAGTGTTGAGCGAGTTGGGAACGGGTAAAAGGTAATGGAAGTCTCTGAAAACCCGCTCTCGCCTTGTGCCCTCTTTCTTTGGGTGGGGGGGTTATGAATTTTACTACTTCGTCTTCAGTTTCCGCTCAAAGAGGCTCGCGTGGCTCTGCTTTTCTGGTTCCTTTTATACACAGGAGGAGGAAAGAGAGAGATGAGGATTATGGAGTAGGGCTGACGGTGGCGGTCGTATCGCCACGGAGACCGCCCCATTTATCTCATCTTTCGTACTTCCATTTTACTGGACTTCGTCACTCATGATGTAATCACTCCTTAATCTAATTTGTTTACTATTTATTTTGTGATTAAAACTTTGTTTAACATTTCTTAAAAATGTACTCGCGAATCACATCACCTTTTAGTGTATACTTACCAATAACATTTTCAGTGCGTTTGGTTTTAATTTTTTAAATTAAATTTTTTATATTTTATGTTTTTTTTAATTTTAGAAAATATTTTTAAATTTTAAGTAAATTTTTATGAAAAATATTTTTAAAAATTAATAAATGCACAAAAATAAAAAAAAAATTTATTAAATTTTCGTATTATTTTTTGATATTTAGTGTATTTTTAAAGATTTTTTTACAAATATTATATTTTTAAGTATATTTATGTTAGGTATGTTTCAAATTAAAAAAATTACTTAAAATATTAAAAACAATCATAGAAAATATTAAAATACGAAAAATAAAAAAATAGAATTTTCTAAAAATTATTTTCTAAAAACCAGAGCCAAACAAGCTGATTACCTTGTTAGTTTTTTCTCTCTTTGCTTTGTATATTTTGTCTTAAAAAATTTAAAAAATGCATTTATTTAGATTATTCTAAACAATTTTTAATTAATTATTTATATGAGAAATTAAGAGAAATTACCACACAAAAAAAATAGAATTTGACTATTATAATAAAATAAATTTTTTATTTTATCAATTTAAATTCTATTTTTTATTTATTTTTAATCTAAATTATTAGCCTATTTTCGTTAAGTAAAATAGATAGAAAGTGAATACTTTAATCATCAAAAGTCATTAAACTTAATGTAAGTGTACATAAAACATCTAAAATATTTTTTTTGTTGAGTTTAATGACTAAAATATAATTTTTTTTCATCAATTTTACTTAATAAAAATAAACAAATGATTAAAATTGAAAATAAAACAAAAAAATTAGCTTTTAAATTGACATAATTAAAAATTTAGAATTTATTTTGTTGTAATGGCCAAATCTAAACAGTTTTTTTTTTTGTAATTTTCTTAAAAAAATTATAAAGATAATTACAAAATAATTATAATATCATGAAAAATAAGTAATTTATGCATTAAATTGTGTAATTCTTGTACTTCTATTTCCTTGCAGTTTTTTGAGTTTATATTATTTTTTTCAACAATTATCCCAAAATAATACTAATAATTAGATATTAATAATTATATTATTAAATTATTTTTAAAAATAAATAAAATATAATCATGTGATTATGTTATGAATAATTTGTTCAATAAACTGATAAAATATGATAAAAGTGAGTTTTAGGCTCTTTTTTTTTACTTTTTTTGAAAAAATATGTAAAAATATAGAGAGATAACATGACCAAAAAAAATTAAAAGTCGACGAAACTGCTTTTAACCGAGTTAGGGCACAATAATGACACTATTCTGCATGAACTTGAACGAATTATGATGCTGATATGTTGAGTTTTTTTTAATTTTTATTTTAAAAGATTAATAATTACATTGTTGTTGAATATATTTCAATTCGTTTAATAAAAAAATTGCATCACTTTCATTTTTTCATAAAATAATCTTTTTAATTAAGACGTTAAAATATCTGATTTTAAAATTAATATGAACAAAATAATATTCAATTAAGTTGATGTTTTGATAATTAACTCTCTCTTCTTCTTTTTTTATGGTGTGATTTGTGTAGTTAAAGGTAGAATAAGCGCTGATACAACCCTACCCCTACATTAAATAAGTAATCAGTGTAGTGGTCTTCATGTATTTGTATTGTTTGGACCTATTAAGTAAGGTTGTAAAGATGTTTAATTTTAAATTAAAAATTTTAAAGAGCCTTAAGATGTATGACATATTTATTTCGAGATGATTTCCTAATAAATTTATCCTGATAAATTTGAGTAACTTGATTTTTTTATAATACATATAAATTTATCAAGTCGAACTTAAAAAATTAATGAATTCTAAAATATACTCAAACTTAACCTATTTATATTAGTACAAATTACAATTTTAAACAAATATTTAACAAATTGATCATTGCCGAATTCGAGTAACCTTTTTTATTTTATTAACCTACCATTGAGAAAATAAAGTGATGTCGTAGTGGGCTTGGATTCAACTTGGCATACACAAATAACATAGCTACATGGTAAATGTTAGTACTCGATGAGTTTCGAATCTTGACGTGACTTCACAATGGTGCCCAACACAAAATAGACAATGGACTTGCATTTCTAACAAAATTATGGTAAAATATAAGATGATACAACCACTTGCTAATTATACAAATAAGTCGTATTGTTCACTAAGGTCTAAGATAAACTTGGATCATAAGATTTAGCACAATAACTCAGGCAAATTGATTGGTTGGCAAAGATGAATCTAGAGGGGAGCAAGAGGGGACGATTTTCCTCCCCGATTATATAAACACCATTTATTATAACAATATTAGTTACAATTATAAAGGTTCGCTTCCTTTGAGTTTTTTTTCTTTTACAAATTTTAAGTGGTTGTTGTAAGAATATAGGATCTATACATTAAAAATCAAAACACTATGAATATAAGTAACTACTAAAATATAAACTCAGATACATACCGTTTGATTCTGTTAGTGTCATGAGTTTTGCTTCCTCGAAAGAATATGGCATTCACAATTAGAAAACCTTAGCACCAGCTCTTCCCCTCCTTCTCCTAATCTTTATGTTATCTTTTCAATGGGGCTGACAACCCTTTGATCTACATATATATAGATATATGTAAATCCTAATAAGGATAGGAGAGAGGACTGGGCCTAAATAAAACAATTACTGGGCCCTCCCATTAAAGAACCCAAATAACTTAAAACAGGCCTTACACCTCCATATCACATATCCACATATAAAATAATATATACACTAAGATGGCCATGGCCCAAACTTTATGGATCACAATAATAATTTTGAGCTCATACTAGTCAATCTATCTGAATCACGTTCAACTCGTTTTTCACAAATCAAACAAAATATAGTCAATGACAATCTAATTAAGAATAAATTCTTATAGTTGTCACTCTATATCTATGAAATATAAGATCAAAATATAAAATTAAAAAAAATGGACAAAATATAATAAAAAAAATTATTTTTTTATGACTAGGGTTAATTACAACTAGTTTATAAAAAAATAGAATAAGGTATAAGTTAATTACTTGATCACGTTCATTGAGAAAGATACTGTACGAGATTTTAATTTTATCATAGACATCTATCCACATGTTCAACATGAGTTTTTAGAATTTTTAAATTATTGTAAAAGCAAAAAAAGACATCTCTTAAAATGATTGATTGATTGATTAAACATTTTTAATATCATTAATAATTTTTGCTCCAAAATTAACTCCTTCAAATGTTCAAATAGTTAGTTTTATTGTATAACTATGTTATTGATACCATATAACCTTTTAAATTTATATTCCTAAATTAACTCCTAAATATTTTCAAATGGTAGAGAATTTATATTACAAAATCATATTAATATTTTAGTATCTTTGATTTTTAATTTTTAATTTTTTTTTAAATTAGGAGTCGTATGTTTGGTTTTCATTTGATAATTTTAGCACTACATAAATTTCCTAACACCATATCAATAACGGTGGTATTAAATATTTGTAATTACACATATTTAATATCTTTGTATACTTAGATGTACTAATATTTATGCCTAAATTATAAAATTTATAATGCATGTGGTGTGTATGAAAAAAAATTAATTGTGTATAATTAGAAGCTCCTATAATATTAGTCTCATTCCTTAATAAACCTAGATCTTTAACTCATAAATATTTTCAAATGATTGAGAATTTATATTACAAAATCGTATTAATATTTTAGTGTCTTTGATTTTTATTTTTTTTTAAATTAGGAGCCTTCAAAACGTTTGGTCTTTAAATTAGGAGCCTTCAATTGATTATTACCAACTCTTTTCACTAATTGAGCAATCATTTTTTTAGGTTAGGTCCAAAGTAGGGTTAGAACAAGGCACATTTTTTAAGTTGATACAGTATTGGACAATTTTTATGCCAAGACAATTTTCTAAAATTTAGATCATTGGCATAAAAATTTATTCATATTCGACTTCTAAATTACTTTTGTGTTTAATCCAAAACTGACACTCTCAAATTAATTCTTCCCAATCACAACCTCATAAACTAGGATATTTTAAATTGATTATTATCAATTGTTTGTATTAATTAACCAATCAATTTTCTAAATCAAGTGAAAGGTAGGGCTAGAATAATACCTATATTTTAACGTGATCCAATATTAGATAATTTATTAACAATAATTTTAAATATAAATATATAATTTTTTGCTCAATATTTTTTTTTAATAAATATGCATATACATGTTTTTTTTTTTATTAGGGTTAATCGCACCAATACCCTCTCAACTAATATTATCACTTTCTCTCTCTCATCTATAAACTCATACATATTGATTTCTTCAACTATGAAAATTATATAAATATATCCCTTTTGGAGGTGGTTTGGAGGGGGTAAAAGTGTCATATTTTATAGTTTAGAATATCAATATGTGTGAATTCAGATACGAAGAGGATAAAGTGATATTTGTTAATAATTTAGGAAGTCTTGGTGTAATTAACTCATTTTATTATAAAAATCAAATACTAACATATGTGTATTCACCAATTTAATAATAAATAAATTCAGTGGTTAATGAGTTAGGCATAGACTAAAGTAGCGTTTGAAAAAGATGAAAAACTAAAAATTAAGTATTGAAAACTGAATATTGAATTTTTTAAGCTGAAAAACTATTTGATAAAAATTTAAGCGATGAACTAGAAATAAGTTGTTTGGTATATATGTATAAGATTAAATTTAAATTTATTCTTTTCAAATTATATATTTAATTTTTATATTGTGATGGTAGCGGTAACAGTAACGGTGACGGTGGTGGTTGTAACGTTGATGATGGTTGCAGTGATGGTAGCGGTAGCAATGATGGTAGTGGTGATTGTGGCATGGCGGCGGTGGTGGCATGGTAGCATTGATGGTAGCGGTAGTGGTAGTGCTAGCAGCGACGGCGGCGGTGGTGGTGGTAGCGGTAACGATGGTAATAATAGTAAAATGATAGTGATGCTTGTAGCAACAATGACAATGATGATGAAAATTGTGGTAGTAATGGTAGTGGTAGTGGTAATGGTAGTGGTAGTAAATTTATAATGGTATATATTGATACTTATGTTTATTATTTATAAAATTAGGTTAGAGCCAAATTATTGTAACAATCAATTTGATTGGATTTTATGTCATGTCTAACTCAATTCTAATTTCAAAATTCAACTATTATCCATTCTCATATGAAAGTTACAAGGGAAACTATTACTTTTATGCAATATGTTTTAATATATCATTGGGTGAGCTTTGACATAGGATAAACTAAAATTGAAAATTTTATAGAACATAAAATAGAGAGATTATTTTATAATTGTTATCTTTTGTAACTAATGTGGATACAAAAAAGTGCTATTTATATATATTTTCATCTTATCTTCACTTTTTATATTAGTATAAATTACTATTAAAATTCATTCTTTGTTTTTAAAAATTTTGTTAACATATATATGTTCGCCCCCCTCTCCAATACGAAAATCTTGGGTCCGTCTCAATTCGTTGGCAACTATAGAGAGTCCGAAAATATATGGTGTTTTGTATAAGAATCTATATCATTGAAAAAGTCAGTAATCTGAATAGTAAACTAGAGACAGAGAAGAAATTCGCAAGGTAAGAATAGGACAAACAAATTAAGAGATTCTTTACTTTCACATCTCACATTCTCCATCTTCATGAGAATCATAGTTTTGATTTATTCACAGTATCTCAACACCATGAGCTTGCTATTAGCTTTGTTAGAATAGTAAAGAGAGAAAATAATATATATTGTATATAATTAATCAATACAATACAATAGGAGAAGCCTGTATATATAGGCCAAGAAACCTAGGTGTACAAGAATACAAGAATCCTAAGTATAATAGAAATAGATAATAACTAACACCCCTCCCTTAAGCTCAAGGTGATAATTCAAATATCAACTTGAGCTTGGCGAGAAGATCAGAGAAGCGTCCTGGAAGATGAGCTTTGGTGAAGAGATCGGCGATCTGATTAGCAGAGGTAACAAAGAGAAGACGAACAGTGCCCCTAGTAACATGCTAGCATATGAAGTGGCAATCTATCTCAATATACTTGGTGCAATCATGGAAGACATCATTATGTGCAATCTGAATAGCACTCTGGTGGTTACAATAAAGATTGATGGTAGCAGAATGAGAAACTCTCATATCAAAAAGAAGCCAACAAAGCCACACAAGCTCCAGAGTAGTGTCAACAAGAGCACGATACTCAGTCTCGGTACTAGAACGAGCAACAAAAGTTTGCTTCTTGCTACGTTAGACAATGAAATAGTTGCCCAAGAAAAAGCAGAACCTAGTAGTGGACCAACGGTCAGTAAAATCCCTTACCTAATCTGCATCAGAAAAGGCATGGAGCTATAAAGAAAACTGAATGGAGTAGTGAAGACCATGAAACAAAGTGCCTTTGAGATAGTGCAAAATGCGAATTAGAGCATCATAGTGTAGAGAGCGAGGGGCAGCCATGAATTGATTGATAATGTGAACAGCATAAGTAATATCTGGATGAGTAACCATGAGATAGACAAGATTGCCAACTAATATAAAGTGGCATCAGACAATAAGAAACCTTCAAGAGGTGTAGGATGAGTCTGAGGATCAATGGGAGTAGTAGCAGTCTTGCAAAGCCAGCATAAGCCAAGAGATCAGAAGTATACTTGGCCTGGGTAAGAAAGTAAGCAGATTAATCTTGAGAAATTTTCAAGCCAAGGAAGTAGCTAAGTAAACCCAAATCTTTCATCTCAAATTGGCGACGGAGAAACTGTTGGAGACTATAAATACCCACGGGGTCATCTCCAGTGATAATCATATCATTCATATAGAGGAGAAGGAGAATAGTACCACACGCCGTCTTATATATAAACAAGGTAGAATCATGGGAATTGGAGGAAAAGCCAAAGTTATGAATGGTAAAGCTGAACTTGGCAAACTAGGCACATGGAGCTTGTTTCAAACCATACAAAGCACAACGAAGTTTGCATACTTTGTTTGATGGAATGGAAGAACCAAGAGGAGGTTGCATATAAATTTTCTCAGTGAGGTCACCATTGAAGAATGCATTATTGACATCCATCTGATAAAGACTCCAGTGGCGAGCAGCAGCACTGCAAGTAAACTGCGAACGAAAGTAAGACGAGCAATATGAGCAAATGTTTTTTCATAGTCAATGCCATACTCTTGAGTAAACCCTCAAGCGACAAAACAAGCTTTGTAACGCTCAATGGAACCGTCAGAATGAGTTTTGATCTTGTAAACCCATGTGCAACTAACAATACTCTTGCCAGGAAAAAGATCAACCATATCCCAGGTATGAGTTTTATCGAAAGCCTACAGTTCATCAATCATAACTTGTTGCCAAAGAGGGTTAGAACAACCTTTTTAATAGGAAATAGGTTCATGAAAGGAAAAGGCAATGGAACTAACAATATAATCACGGAGAAGAACATAAGATTAACTTACCCGTATGGAATGACGCTCTGGTGGAGGAGGAACCTCAACAGGAGAAGGTATAGGGCCATCAATAGACACAGGATACACAATAGGCTTATGCGGCTATGGAATCATAGAGTCAAAATCTACATCAAAGTCATCAGAAAACAGGTTTATAGAGAGATCAATAAAGATCGATGAGTGGATGGACTGTGGTAGGTGAAACTTGGAAAGATTTGAGAACATTTTGTGTTCCCAAAAGACCACATGACGGGAAATACGAAGTCGCTTGGAGATAGGATCTCAACAACGATACCCTTTATGTTCTATACCATACCCCAAAAAACAGCAAAGACGAAAGCGAGGTTCTAGTTTAGTGTGTTTATGAGACTGAAATAGAACAAAACAAGAAGAACCAAAAACTTTAAGAATGGTGTAGTCAAGAGAAGAACCATACAAGCGCTCGTAAGAGGAGTATTAGCTATGACAGGTGTAGGTACACAATTTATAGTGTGGATAGCAGTAAGGGTAGCTTCCCTCCAAAACTATTCAAGACAAGAAGATGAGATGAGAAGAGCCCAGGTAGTGTCTAGAATATAACGGTGCTTCCTTTTGACTCGTCCATTTTGTTGGGACGTGCTTGCACAAGATCGATGAGATAGTATACCATTAGCTCGAAGAAAATAAAGAAATTTAGAATCCAAGTACTCTTTAGCATTATCAGAATGAAAGATTTTAATAGTATGAGAAAACTGAGTGTGGACCATGGCAGAGAAATCATAATAAATTTGTTGAAGTTCAGATCGATTTTTGAGAAGAAAAAACCAAGTATAACGAGAAAAATCATTAACAAAAATCACAAAATATCTTGACCGCCCATGGTCAGTGTGGGGGAAAGTCCCAAAATATTTGAATACACAAGATCAAAAGGAATAGTAGACATAGAAGTACTATTATTAAAAGATAAGGCAGGTTGTTTAGCAATTTGACAAGACAAACAATCGACATCTTCAAGACGAACACGACCTAACTGACCACTAGAAACTAAAGTTTTCCAACGACTAAAAGAGACATGTCCTAAGCGACAATGCCAAATGTGAAAATAAGACATGGCAGAGGTAGATGCAGTAGATAAAATAATAGGAGCAGCAATAGATAATGTGTAGGAAGCAACAGTAGATGATTTGTGGGGAATGCGAAGATGGGTAAGCTCAAACAAACATCCATGCTTACGGCCTATCCCAAAGATCTGTCTCGTCTGAGGGTTCTGCACCAAACAACCATTAGCAGAAAAGGTAACGGTTAGACCAAGTTCACATAACTGACCAACAGAGATAAGGTACAATTAAAGAGCAGAAATGTGATAAATATTAGAAAGAGACAGTGGAAGTAGAAATTTGACCAATTTGACGAACAGTCATATGAGAACCATCAGCAGTGTGTATGATGGGGACAGAAGATGATGATGATATAGAAGAAAACATAGTGGAGTCAGAAGTCATATGATTATAGCATGCGGAATCAAAATACCATAGAGAATTACTTGAAATTACTGAAAGAGCAATAAAAGGAGGAGTACCAGATTTGGCAAGCACCTATTAGATGATGGACTCAACATCATCCATAAAGAATGAAGGAGTAGTGGAATTAGTGGAGTGATGAGTAAAAAAACCCTCAGAGGAAACAACAGAGGAGCGAGAACCTTGGCCAGATTCGAATTGATATGCAGAACAAGAAAACCCTTTCCTTGATAAAGTATTAGAGGAGGTTCGAGGACAATTGCGTTAAAGATAACCGGGAACAGTCTTGTTGCAAGTAAAGCATTTGTGAACCTAGCACTGAACAAAAGAATGAGTGGTTTGCAGGCCATGGTTATGACAATACTGGCATGAACTAGCAGGCTGCGAAGATAAGAAACTCCGTGATGATGGTGTAGCAAGAACATAATCTATATTCTGAGATTTGAGAGTCCCAAAACGAGTCTCCTTTGATAATAGTTTAGTAATGGTTTGCTCTAAAGTAGACAAAGGCAAACGATGGAGCAATGAAGCACATATGGGCTCAAAAGTGCTATAAAGAGCCGTAAGGAACTGTAATAGTCGTTGATGATTCCGATAAGTAATAAACAGTTGTGCATCCTCAGAATATGCCCATGGAGGCTCAAAAAGAGCTAGCTGGTCCCAAACAAACGACATTTGGGATAAGAATTCATTGATAGACTGACCGAGTACCTAGCTCATGTGATGAAGAGTCTGCAATAGTTGATATTGATGAGCATGGCCAATGGTTTGATAATGGTCCCTCAAGAAATCCCAAATTGCTTTGGCAGGGAAAACAATTTGATCATCATCCTGGAACTAGCCAAACTGGAGATGAATTGAGGGAACTGAGGTAGCCCGGAACCACGTGATAATTTGATCATTCTTACTTTTTCATTCTTCAAGATGGTCATCGAATGCAGAGTTAGTCTCATCCTTCTTTTGGTTGGATTTGGGAAGAGCACCAGTAATGATCCGCCAAAGTCATTTCCCTTTGAAGAAGCTAGAGAGAGCTCGAGTCTGACTAACATAATTTGACCCATCAAGTATAACAGAAACAGAGTGGATGTGCTCGATATGATCCATAAGGAGAAAACAAGGGAAGATACGTGGAATTTTCCAAAACGGAGGTCATCAATAGTTTTAAAAGGCTGAAAAATCTTGGGAATGGGTAGGGCTGATGTTAGCACTATGGATGTGATGACGTCAATGGCTAAATAGGGCTGACGTCAATGGCGAAGACAACACATGGCTAAGGAAGCCAGTAGCAGCGGCACGCGGCTAAGGGAAGCCAGGCCGAAGTCGATGGGCGGTACATGGCTAAGGAAAGCTAGGCAAAAGCCAATGGCTACACACGGCTGAGGCGTAAGCTGAGTGGAAGCCAAAAGCTAATTGTCTGAGAATGGAGCCAAGACGGCGCATGCATGCATGTGCTGAGAGTGGCAACGACAGAAACCGATGAGCAGAGCGTTTAGAGGAGCGTGAGGCGTCCAATGGAGGTGATTCTAGTGGCGTTGGCTTCGTCTTGAAGAGATGAAGAGGCTAGTATAGGCCAAACGTAGAAACAATGATGGACTAGATACGTAGAAACCAGTAGAAACCAACGGGAGATAGAAACAATTTACTAGAAAAAAAGAGGAAAAAAAAAAAAAAACACGTGATGAAGTAGAATAAAAGGAGGTTAGGAGAGAATCCTAGGCTCTGATACCATGTTAGAATAGTAGAGAGAAAAAATAATATGTATTGTGTATAATTAATCAATACAATACAATACAATAGAAGAAACATGTATATATAAACCAAGAAAATTAGGTGTACAAGAAACCTAGGTGTACAAGAATACAAGAATCCTAAGTATAATAGGAATAGATAACAGCTAACAAGCTTTAAAGGGACCCTACCCTCATGAGGCACATTGGGGATTTGGTTTATCTCAAGGCTTTTCTCAACTTGGAGGGTTTTGCCTCCGCTGGACTAATTATGCCTCGGTTGATTTCAACTCTGCTAGTTATGCCTTAGCTAGTCTCGCATTAGCTAGTTATGTCTCAATTGGTTTCATCTCACCCTTTGGGGCATCTCAATGAGTTCGTTTTGCTAATTCTAGGGGATATTCTTCTTGCCTTGACTAACTCACCAAAGGACTTATGATGCCTACAATAGATCTCATATGGGTTGGTTCACAAACTATTTAAGATTTGCTTTTGATACATTTCTCTTAGGATCTTGGCTATCTTTCATTTTTCAAAAGTGTTTTTCCTGTCAAGACGATTCTGACAAGTATTTTCAAATTTCAAATATGAGTCTCCTACAACACCTATCCAAATTCAACCTTGAAGAATATTGAGATTTGTCTAAGTTCAACTTGTGACTTACATTGCATTTATCTCTAAAGCTAGCCCATCAACACAAAAAATGTTGCACAACATGTAACAATTGACCTCTCATTTCATTTATAGAAACCAAAAGAAAATTTGAACAAAAGGAAAAAAACTATTGAAATATTTGATGTTTTACTAAAGAAAAAAAAATCATATTTAGGGGAAAAAAGTAATAAAATTAGCATGCTTTTAATGGGCAACCAACATATAATAAGCATTGTAACAATCAAAATGTGTTTTTGACCCATCACATATAACACTCAATAGCACATTTGTAAGTGCTAAACACCCAATATCAAACTTATTATTACTATAAAAAATTTAAACCATTGTCTCAGATCGACATGCAGTGAAGACAATGGCCATGATGTAAGATTTTCATACACATATATAATATAATGATTATAAATATATGTATAGATAGCATTGGAAAATATTGTACTAACCTCCAACCATTGTTGATCAAGTTGTGTGCTATGTATATGCTTTCGTAATCGCTCAATATTATATTGCTCACTCTTACACTTTAGGAATAAGTGTCTTCTAACTTATGTAGAACTTAGGTGCCTCATTAATAAAAAATTGCACGCTTATCTATAGCTGCTAGATTAGGGATCCTTATCAGATAAACTTCGTTATTAGATTTCCTTCCATCAAGGAAACTTATCAGTTAGTGAAACTTGATAAGCCTTAGCCAACTTATCAGTTAGTGGAAACTTGATAGGTATTAACCAAACCATTAGTAGAGTTTTTAGTATTTAGGCAACCTTTATAATTATCACCATATCTTAATATAAATAATAAAGGCAAAAATAAATACATAACAAAGATAAATATACAAATAATACATAATATATAATTTATAATATTAATGTGTATGTGAGCCACATTAGGAGACTTGGCTTACACATGATAGTCACTATCGTTATGACTTTTGCTTAGGAAAATTGAGGATTAGATTGTTTAACTTGATTTAAAATCTTAATATATTTAAAATATGTTTAAATTTAATTTATTTATTTTTCAAATATCTCAATTAAATTTTAATTGAGTTGATTAGAAGACGAGTATGAGTAACTTAATTTTGTTATTGTGTATATAATAAAATCGAACTAGGTAACAGATTGTTTAAGTTTAACTTGAAAACTTAATAAATTCTAAATTATATTTAAATTTAACTTATTTATTTAATTAATTAATCTCAAATAAATTTTTAACAAATCAAATTAAGAACTTGATTAATTTTATGACACTATTGTTACCTCGATCATTGTCACTGCCTTTACCACCAATGACAATCCAATCTCATTTATGATTATGACACCAAGCAGCATAATCTTGTTGTCACCAAAGTATATTCCACCTTAATCCATGAAGAAAAAACTCACCTTCATTTTTTCACTCTACATGGTAACAGTGATGTAACCCATTGGAAATATTTTTTTTGAGTGTTACTGTTAGCATCACATCAGTTATTTTGGATCTCTTATTGTTTAGCTTTTTTTATTATAATAATAATTTTAAATAAAATTACTAAAAAGGAGATCAATAATTTTCGGATATTTCATCTCACAATTAAGCTCACACACCCATTACATCATGAATTAGGATTCGTGAGAGCACCCACATTCATCACCACCCATCCATCTTCCCCAAATCCCACCTTCAAAACCTACCCACCCTCAAAACCTTGAAAATCTTTAGTGGCAATATTCTGGTGGTAACAGTGGCAACCATTTGATTACCTTTACTTCTTCAACAACGTCAATGAATGGAAGTTTTTCGGGCAACCACAACTCCATGATGCGAGAGAAGTACAACAATAAAAGCTCGGAAGAGGTTCATAACTTTGATGGTGTTCTTAGCTCAGAGGAGATTGGCCTTGTACGGATAAGTTTCTTGAAAAAAATGACAAAAATAATAAAAACTATTTGTCATTTTTTCAGAACTAAACTCCCAAACATATGACCAAAATTCGGGAACACAAACCCGAATATTGTTTATTTGTTTGGGAACAAGTAACCAAACATTTCTTATTTGTTCGGGAATAGATAACCAACTCTGACAATGGCTAAACCAAAGAAAATGATGAGGTGGTAGATATCACAACCCAAACCAGTCTTGTTAGGGCAATTCACAGTAATCACACTCGACTTTTCTTCTTCTTTCTCAAGCAAAAAAACCCAACCCAATTTCTTGCTGATATACTCTAAGAATTAAAGATTAAAAACCTACATTTATTTTCTTACTGTAAGGTCATGAACAAGTATGTAAAGATGAAATAGTAATCACCTTCGTAGGTTTTGTTAGGATTTTTGAGAGAGAGGTTTTTTGGGGTGTGGGGAGTGTGCATTTAATTGAATGGGTGAATTGTTTTCACACAGATAATTTTAGCATTATTTGGGAGGAGAAATTTTTTTTAAGGATTTTAAAATTTATAAGTGGGGATACAAAGAAATAGAAAGTCCAAAATAATTGTTGAGGTGCTAATAACAACACTTTTTTTTTGTGGGGGGTTTTGTGTGTGTGTGTGTGTGTGTGTGTGTGTGTTTGTGTGTGTGTGTGGTGGGGGAGGAAATTATGATGAAAATGCAAAGTTGGAATTATGATCAACAAGAGCTAATTAAATAATTTAGATTGGGAATTTGTATGTATACCTGTGCTTTAGGTTGGTACATAACTTCATTCTCTGTGACTGTTAAGAAGTATAATATACAGTAAAATCATCTCTAACATTAGTTTATTTTAGGGAAGATAGTAAAATTTGGTCCGAGTAGCCCTTAGTTTAAAATCGAGGGGTCATCATTGTAAGGAAGAGATTATTGGCTAATGAGGGTAGGTGTGGTTGAAGGGTTGATTTAGGATTTAGGCCCCGTTTGTTTGGGGTTATAATAAGGGGATTATGATTACTAATACCTTGGGACTAGTATATGAGGTGTTTGTTTTGAGAGATAACCTTGAGACTACTAATACCTTGGGACTAACTAATATCTTGGTATTATTAATACCGTGTTTGTTTTGAGAGATAGGGAAGATACTACTAATACCTTGGTATTACTAATACCCTTGGGGAGGGGATTCATAGTGAGGAGGTAGAGATGGTATTAGAAAAATAGTGAGGGGATTAGAAATTTTGTTATTTTTTTTATTTTTTATATATTGGGATTTTTTTTTTAATATTAATGTTTAATTTTTATATTTTTTTATTTGTTTTATTATTTTATATAAAAATAATTTAACAATTCCTCACTATTAATCCCCTCACTATTAATCTCCTCACTATCAATCCCCTCACTAACAATCTCCTCACTATTAATCCCCCTCATTCTATCTCTGAAAACAAACGACCCTCTATAATATTGTGCAATAACCCTTTATTTTTAGTTGTTCTGTTGGTTGTGTTGATATATATATTGATAAAATTATATTTGTGTCAGGTGGTTCATAAAATGGGTGCTATTTGTCATGTGCTTGCAAGAAGAGGAGAAGAAAATACAAAAACAGAGGAGAACAAATGAGGGTAAAATTGATATTTTAAAAAAGATTAATGGCTGATATCAGCAAAACTAGTAGTTTATTTCACGATCAACTAAGGGGTTATTTGGGATGATCTAAATAAGTGTATTTTTTATCTTTTTACGAAAAGATGTGTAGAAAAGTAGAGAGATGATGTAATGAAAAAAGTGTGTACTTATTTAGGATAGCCAAACTTGGCCTAAAGGGAGGGGCTATTTGTAATGTGACTTCAAATCATGGAAAGGTGATTGTAATTTTCAAAAGGTTGAGAGAGTATCTATATTAAATCAAATCTCAAGAGATGTCAATGTAATTTGTCCTTATTAAAATTAATATTATTCTTTTATAATATACATATTGTATCATCAAATATTTTGAAAAATAAAATAAAACTTACCGTACAAAGGTCCATAGCTAGTTAAAGGCTAAGTTTGGGATATCCCAAATAATCCAAAAAGCCAAAAAGTTACTCAAAAAGTTAAAAAGTTAACACTATTCACCAAAAGTCAACAATTACGGCTGCACAACTCCCAATTCAAATTTTCCTCTAAAAACTAATTTTTACAATTTTTTATTACACATTTTTCCATAAAAAGTCAAAAAGTTAACCCAAACATCCATATTTTCAACCTCACTTTTTTAGTCAAAAAAGACAAAAAGTGCACTTATTTAGGCTAAGTTTGGGAAGTCCCAAATAAGCCAAAAAGTTAAAAAGTTACTCAAAAAGTTAAAAAGTTAACACTATTCACCAAAAGTCAATAATTACGGCTGCACAACTCCCAATTCAAATTTTCCTCTAAAAACTAATTTTTACAATTTTTTATTACACATTTTTTCATAAAAAGTCAAAAAGTTAACCCAAACATCCATATTTTCAACCTCACTTTTTTAGTCAAAAAAGACAAAAAGTGCACTTATTTAGTCTTCTCAAACAAGGCCTTAGTCTTCCCAAACAAGGCCTTTTGACATAGAAAACAAAACAATAGACGGCAAAATGCATCATTAAGTCCAAAATTAAGGGATCTGCCTTATTTCTAGCGTTTTTTTCTCTAGCATTCTCTTGCACTTTTCATAAGATTAAAACACAGGACAACTAAGGATTCAAAAAGAAAAGAGATGTCACGTTTTGTGTATGTTGACCGACCATGTAAACAATTCATACAATATTTATTGGAAAATGCCTTGGACCCTAGTGGGGATGTTGGGGTCCTGTGTGAGTGTCATGATTGGCCAAAAAAAAAAATTATTTTATTTTTTTTTTTCGGCGAATGAAAAAACTCCACGTCACTGGGGTGCCACTCCTCAGTGGGGGTCTGAAGCAACGCTCATATTTATTTATTGTGATTGTCACTTTTATTGACCACAACTATCACCTCATCTACCACATTTGTCACCTTTATAAATTGCGACTATTATACTTTATTGCTGAATGATCGGTCGAACAACTGGCCAAGAATTGGTAAGAAAATGCATGATGACGACTGGATTGGATAGTACTAGAGAGAAGGCGAATCAAATTTAGGTTTCGTTTGGAAGCATGCTAATTTAATAATTTTTTAGCTATTTGACTAAAATATGAGTTAAAAAAATTAATATGTTTGAGATGATTTTTTAAATTTTTACAAAAAAAAATATGTAAAAAGTAGAGAGAAAAAAAAATCTTTAATTTTTTTGATATGAATTATTAATTTTTTGTCCAAACGACGGCTTAGGGCAGAGTACTTTTGTTTATTTGCCACCGAAGTACGTGTCATCTATTCGATAGATGTATAGATATATATATATATATAGATTTAGATATAGCACATCGGGCTCCCTCTCTCCCTCCCCGGCGAATCTCCTCTCTCTCTCCTCTCTCTCTCTCTCTCTCTCTCTCTCTCTAGGTAAGCTCACTCTGCTCCTTTCAGGTCCTCTTCTCTCATCGATTTTTCGATTCACTGCTCACTTCACATGAATCTAGGGTTTTGAGGTTCAAGGATGGATCTTTTTCTTGAGCATTTCTAGTTCGTTTTTGAATTTGTTCGGTAGATTGCATTAGATTTGGGGTATAGATTGGATTTTCGTGGTTTAGCTGATGTTTAATTTTCAGGTTTGAGAACAAAAAGAAAACACAGCTTTGATTTTTGGTTTGATTGCTATTTATATTTAGTGCACTCTCATCTTTTGAAAGAACTCGTCGATGTTGTTTTCAGTAAAAGAAAAAGCTTCTGCTTTGTTTCTATTCCATCCCTTTATTTTTTTTGCTCTGCGAGACTTTCTTTCTTTTTTTTTTTTTTTTTTTTTTTTTTTTGTGGGAGGGGGGATGTCTTTTAGATTTGATGTTGTTGGTATGCTATGATCATCATCATATTTTTTGGGTAATTTCAGGGTATTTTAAAGATGACTGAGCCTTCCAAAGTCATTCATGTGCGCAATGTAGGGCATGAAATTGCTGAGGTACCTTCTTTCCCTCTATGTATGTGTGTGTGTTGTAAATATGTAAGTAGACAGTGTTTTAAGCTTTTGTATTTACCGATAAATGACTTTTGATTCTTCTTTTACGTTATGCTTCTGAATTGTGCTCTCCCTAAATGACTAAGCCCTGTGAAAGTTTTCCTTTTTGGTTCTGCTAGTGTGAGAAAAAGAAACATGAGTATATCCTCCTCTGCATCTTGGCCTTACTTGTTTAAGTCTTTTTGTTTGAGCTTAGAAACACATTTGTCTCCTGTCAAACTTATTCTGAAAAAAATCTGCAAGAAGGTGGAAGCATCTTACAGGAATCACAATCAAATCGTAAAATCCTTGTGATCAGTTTGGATGACAGGAATCTTGAGGGGAACGAGAATGTAATTCGGGTCCTCATGATTCCACTTTTTTGGAACGGATGGGAATGGGGAAATGATTCTTGATTACCTACTCAAGCTGGATTCACATTCCCAAATTATGATCCCCACTCTCCTATGGTAATCTTACATTCCTGGAATAATGAGCACTATTTGAGTGTTGAAAAAGAAGAAGAAAAAAAAAAAAAGTAGACGGACCTACGATATTTAAATTTTTATCAATTTTCAGTAGAGAATTCCTACTTATGCCAAACACTTGAAAAGTATAGACACATTAATATAGCAATGAGATTTCTGGTAATCAGATTCCCATTCCTTCTCTTTGATTCCCTTCACCCAAAGATGGCCTTTGGGGTGTGTTAAGTTGATAGGAATGGGACTTCAAGAATGTGTGAAGGATGTTTTATTACCATTTTGAAATTTGGTTACAGAAAAAATATATTTACTTACATACTAGTTTTTCTAAAGGCGGGGATCACGGGCCTTACTTATTCAGGTCCAGTAGCTGTCCTCCGTGGGGCTTGGGTGTGAGTGAAAAGAGGCTCAGGGGTGGTTTGGGATGTTCACTTTTTGACTTTTTATAAAACAATGTGTAGAAAAGTAGAAAAAGTAAGTAGAAAAGTAGAGAGGAAATGTTGATTGATATGATCCAAATAAGTGTATGTATGCAAAAAAGTGCACTTTTTTAGTACATGCCAAACACCTACTCAGTCAAGAAAAAATCATATATTGAAATCTTGGTCATTATACCAAATTGTTCTTCCAATGAAGTGGTGTAATATTTGCCTCTCTCTTTAGTTCCAATCAAGTTTCTCAAGAAGTGAGCGAGCGTGTTGAGGTGGGGGACTTTAGATAGCACATTATAGTATTGACTCGAATGCTATTTGCCGTCTCCACAACTTCCCCTTTTTGGGCTGCTCCTCAACTCAAGGCTTCGAGTGCTGATCTTTGCTTGGGCAGGCTCAAAGGCTCTACTTTGTTAGGTTGGGTCATTTTTCATTCCTATTACAAGGGAGACCTCTGTTTGTATACTGACCTGCCAGTTAGTTCAATTTCTTGGGTGAAGCAGATCACTGGGGGCATAGGCTTGCCAGCTTGAGCTTAATGAATGGTTAACCTCACTCTCGACTTTAAGCAAGAAAATAGATATAGAGACATTCATGCTTTGGGGATTAGTATGATGAAATTGTGATACATAATCAATCCTATTTTTTTTGTCAATTACTAAAATGAAAAAGTCCTGTCAAATATTTATAATTTTCCTTTGAATTACTCATCTTGTAAATTTCATTTTGCACTGGAAATTATTCTAGGAGAAGTTTGAACCCGTTTAGTTCAGATATTGATTGGTCTTGGTTTACGCATTACTGGTTCCTAGAGGAGTTAATATCCGCCTTTGTCACTTACCCTGCATGTATCATCTAAGACGCTTTCTCATTCCTCCCAGACCTTATTGATTAAGGGGAGAGAGGAGATTTGGACGAGAGCGAGAGAAGGGGAAAGTAGGTCCGCTGTATTGAATTCTTTAACCATTTGAAGCAAGAAAGGAAACTCTAAGGCTGATTCACTTCCTCTCCTATCATGAATCGTGTAGGGTAAGCTCGCTTTTGTTTCCTGAAGATTACTTTCGATAAGTGGACCTTATGCACTGCCTTATTTTGACACAAGAGGAGAAGACCCCTCGCTTGGCGGAGGGGATGCATTCTAGTTGCAGTTGCTGCAGCATCGTACACACAACATGGGTTCAGGAGTCAGACCTTTGCCTAAGTGCATGTATATGTAATTTTAATGGATGGAATATTTGTTATGTCATCAAAGGTGAACGCAGAACAGTAAATAAAAAAATTGAATTAAGAACTGAACATGTCTACTGAAAACAAAAATAAGAAAACTAGAATTCCAAATTTGTAGAAGTAATTTTTTCTTGTCACAGGTTAGAAAGAAGTAATGAGTATGAAAAGGAACTCAACACAAGAAAATTAATTAATGTGAATATTGCTAGGTTTATTGTGTAAAGTCTGTAGACATCCATAATCGTAACAAAATTGTCTTGCAGTGAAAATGCGATAAATTGTCTAGACTTCAAAAAAAGGGATCTCATAGGAAAGAATGAGAAATACTTGCGTAGGTTGAGGCATTTATTGATTCCAAATAAACATGAAAGATTGCTAAAAAAAAATAGAAAATTCTTCTCATATGGTGATTAGCTTGTGATAAATTGTATAGACTTCAAAAAAAAGGGGTCTCATAAGAAAGAATGAGAAATACTTGCGTAGGTTGAGGCATTTATTGATTCCAAATAAACACGAATGATTGCTAAAAAAAATAGAAAGTTCTGATCATATGGTGATTAGCTGGTGTACTGTTTTTTTGATGCTTTTCCAGCAGGAGATTGTGTTTTACAGTGTGCTAGATCATGGCTATATTTGTTTGTGTGTGTATGTGCATTTCTTTAATATGTTTGTACTATTTTTTGATGCTTTTCCAGCAGGAGATTGTGTTTTACAGTGTGTTAGATCATATTTGTTTGTGTGTGCGCGCATTTCTTTAATATGTATACATCTACTGACACATTTTACGATGTTTTACTAGAATGACTTGCTTCAGCTATTCCAGCCATTTGGGGTCATCACCAAGCTCGTGATGCTTCGTGCCAAAAATCAGGTCTTTTTTGTTTTTATTATTATTGGTAGAGAGATCTTTATATGTTTGAAACTAATGCTAAAAACAAGAACTTAGATGTAGTGTATACTTTCATGCATGCAGGCACTCCTCCAAATGCAAGATGTTCCTTCAGCTGTCAATGCATTGCAATTCTACACAGGTGTTCAGCCAAGCATAAGGTATCATGATGTAATAAACATTTATTTAGTTTTTGTTCTGGATCTGCAGTGTCTATATTCCACCTTTTTGTGAATATTTCTGCATAGCTTTTGAAGCAACAAATTATTATTATTTTTTGGTTTTTCTTGATCAAATTTTTTATTGTGACATCTAGGGGAAGAAATGTTTATGTACAATTCTCATCACATCAAGAGCTAACAACTGTGGAGCAGAATACTCAAGGCCGGGGTGATGAGGTTAGTACTTTGTACTTAGCGGTGTGAGATCAACAATTGTTGGTAAAATGATGGTTTGAAAGCAGTTTCTTTTTTTTTTTTTTTTTTGGAAAGCTTATTTTTGACGGTTAGCAATGCTGATTTTTACATTAATAATGGCATTTTATGTGTTAGTACTGCCTTCAAGAATTTTCCGTTTAAGTACTTGGGCCTCCCATTGGGGGATGACAACCCTATAGTAGCCTTTTTGAGCTCCAGTGTTAGAAAGATGGGTACGAGGTTGGAAGGTTAGAAGAGAGCATTGTTCTCTGGAGGAAGTAGGTTCACTTCGGTGCAGTCTGTGTTGTGTATTATCCGTATATCTATTACTTGTCTCTGTTTAAGATTCCAGTTGTGGATGCAAATAAAATTGAGAAATGACAAGGGACTTTCTTTCGGAAGGACGGAGTGAGTGAAAAAAAGACCATTTGGCAAATTGGGAGGCACTTTTCTTTCCCCAAAGAGAAAGGGGGCCTTGCCATTGGAAACATTGTGGTAATGAACATTGCTCTACTAAGAAAGCTGTTATGGAGATTTTCCCTCGTAGTTCTGAACCTTGCAATCCCCAAATCATTGAAGGCTTTTATAGTTTATTAACTCAATAAAAATTTTGAGAATATTGTAAGAGAAAAAGGAGTCAATGTTAAAGAGAAATTTATTAGGGTATGACATGATGTAGGCGAATAGTAGAAAAATTATTACAACCCATCTTTTTCTTCATTTTCTAGATTGAGTTGGAATTTAAGATTACCAGGGGCTGTAGGGAATAGATTCATGCGTTGTTCATGAAATTGATTCCAATTCAATAAAGCTTTTTTGGATAAATGGTTGCGGAGATATGTCGAAGAGAAAGACCCATTATGGAGAAGAGTGAGTGATTATAAGTTTGGAGTGAATTAGAGGGGGTGGACATTGGGAAGTTTGACTATCGTATGAGGTGGATTTGTGGATAGACATTAGGAAGAGTTGGTCAAATATTGTACAACATGTGAGGTTGTAGAAACTAAGGTGGTGTTGTTTGTTTGGATGACTACTTTACAGGTTATACTCTATCCAACCCTCATCTTTTTCTTCATGTATTGTAGAGAAAAGGAGACAATAGATCATTTATTGATTTATTGCAATCTTGCCAAGGAGTTAAGGAGTCGTCTTACGGCTGTTCTTGATATTCATTTCGTGATGTTGTTAGCTTTCTTTTGTAAGTTATTGGAGTGTTGGGAAGGTGGATGTAGGATGAAGAGGAAGAAGAAAACATGGATGGTGGCACCTTTGTGTATCATGTGGTTCTTGTGGAGAGTAAGGAACACACTTAATTTTGAAGCAATGGAGTTATGGGTGCAAAAGCTCAAGCATTGTTATTCCATAATCTTTGGTGTCAGATTTTTCATGAATCCTCTTTTGCTCTTTTAGATTTTATTGGAGAGTTTTTTGTGTTGAGCTTTTATAGATTCTGTACAATTTTGTACTAAGGTTATGCCCCACCCCTTTTGGTGTACTCTTCATATGATGTACTTGGCAAAAAAAATAAAAAAATAAAATAAAAGACAACCATCAACTAACATTTGTGAAGCATCGGCATTTCAAAATAGGTGCTGTAGTTGTGTCGGACACATATGAGACATAAAATGGTAGGGATACATGTCTGACATGCCACGTGGTGTCATTTTTTTAATAAATATTTTTTCACCGGACATGGTGGGGACTCGCTTTGGGACACTATGGACTCTAAATTTAATTTTCCCAAGCTACTTTCGGAGGTCATATTATAATATTTGGAAACATGAGGGTTGGATTTAAAAAAATATATATGTAACTCATATCAAACCAACACAAATCTAACCATAATTATGAAGTTGAGAGAGACTAGCTTCTAACAATCCCTAAAGGTTAGAGCCCTAACACAATACATACATCTAGGCTCTGGGTAATTTTAAATTTAAATTTATTTATTTATTTATTTTGTGTGTGTGTGTGTGTGTTAAATTAGTGTTAGTTTTTACTAATTTTGATTATTTATGGATGTAATATTTATATACATAGCAAGTAAAAATATATATATAAAAATTATATTTTGCCATATCCCCATGTGCATGTGTCCTGATTCTTTTGAAATCCCCTTGTCCATACTAACAACCTTTCGCATCATTTGCTTGGACTGAAATTATTTTCATTCAATATACTATGTGGTTATGCCTGTATATTTCTGTTAATTTAAATTTCATGCTCTGAAAATGGATATGAGAGAGAGAGAGAGAGAGATAAGTGGTGAGGGAAAATGAATAAACGAGGTAAGGGAGGTAAGTGACGAGACAGCAAGAAGAGACGAGAAAAATATTTGGGAGAGAGAAATATGAGAGGAGAATAAAAGAGACGAAGAGAGATATTGATAGAGGAAGTTAGACAAAACTGAAGAGTGCACTTTGCCTCTTTCAATTTTTCGTGAATCTTTTATTCATCTTTGAGGCTTATGACTGTTTCAGCCATGATTGTTTATTTATTTGAATAAGTAAACCACAAAAACTTACTGATATACCTTGTAAACCTATCCTACCATCATGGTAAATTAGTACGATTCAAATTTGATTATTAGGACCATTCTTTATTCAAATGAATAATATCATAGCAGGATAATATATAATCTTGTAGTGTCAATGTGGCACCAAATGATGTAAATAGTCATCATCTTATCATGTGTCCTGCATCAAATCCGGTGCATATGCATCATCAATAATGAGATGGCTGTCAACGCCACTATCCCATCACAAAACAATGTTGTTCTTATAGGTTACCTGCTTCTTATGTATCTGTCACTGTGATGTCAAATCTTTTCCCGGCTCCATATGTATTGGGTGACATTTCTTAACAACTTGAGATATGATTCTTTGAAAATTATGTGCTAAACTAATTTATTATATTGATGGACCCACATACACAGTGCTCATAGAAGTTCAACAATACATTTATTTAATTGTAAGCATTGGTAGTTGTTTTCTCCAAATGCTCTCATATGGTCCAGCAGAATTCTAAAATATAGAGTTCAGGAAGAATGGGCAGATCTAGATTTGGGCTGCAATATTAGATGGTAGGTATGCATATATTTTGATGATAATAATTTAGTGGTGTCACATGTGGCTAACCATAAAAGCAGATTACCAATTGACTACTAAATAAATTTCTTTCTTGTTCTCTCCCATATATATCTGTATAAAGTTTTCTTTTTCTTTTTCTGTTTGTCTATATTTTGTTTTAGTGGTTTCTATTTGTTTGTGGGAAATTACTTTTTTATTATATCAGTAGTTCTTTCTCCTTTTCTCCATCTATTCTTCTCTATTCATTCTCTTCTCTCTTTCTCTCTCTCCTGTCTCTATGCTGGTCTGCTGTCGCGCACACTTTGGATACACAGCCTAATCGAATTCTCTTAGTTACAATTCATCACATGCTATATCCTATAACCGTGGAAGTTCTGCATCAAGTGTTTTCTCCTCATGGATTTGTGGAGAAGATCGTCACATTTCAGAAGTCAGCTGGTCAGCTTCTTCAAGTTTTCTTTCTCTCTCTTCTCTCTTTTTGCTTAATTTCAATTCTTTTTTAACAACCTATGAGGGTATGAGATATGACATTTATTTCTGTCAGGAAGCTTCATTAATATTTGCATGTGCAATGGCTCTAGTTCGTTTACCTTTGAATATTTTTTTGGGCTAAAATTATGAGAGTATTTTATTGTATATCATATGTACCTTAAAATAATTCAAAGATGCCATCCATCCCCCAAAATATTTCATAAACCGTTTATATTTTATTTGTCAGCTATTTTTATCCTTTTATGTGCAAATTGTGTAGGTTTTCAAGCCCTTATACAGTATCAATTACGCCAAAGTGCTGTCTTGGCAAGAAACTCTCTTCAGGTCTGTAGTACATACTGTATTCTGCAAGTTTATTCGAAGTGGACAGATTGTTTTAGCTCTGTTTGCTGGTTCAGCTTCTTCGCAAAAGTTTTTGACTCTAGGAACTGCTTTGTAGGGGCGCAATATTTATGATGGTTGCTGTCAGCTGGACATTCAGTTTTCGAAGTAGGCTTCAAACCTTCAAAACTTATTTTTTATTTCTTGGGGGCCTGTGCATATGCATAATTGCTTGGGTTTTCCTCCTTTTCTATATGTTATGGTGGATATTGTATTTATCATTCACTTTTATTATTCAGCCTCGATGAGTTACAAGTGAACTACAATAATGAACGTTCAAGGTGTGTTATTAGCTGCATGATTTTTCAGTTTTCTTTTACTTAGGCCCCGTTTGTTTACCGTATATAAAGGGTGGATATGAGGGTGGGACCGGATATAATATGAGATGGGTCTCACATATTTTATTGTCTCCCTATATCCCTTGTTTGGTTGCTCTGGATATAGGGAGTCTGGATAGTATATGATGCAAAATGGGGGGATATGCAATACCAACACCCCATGGTATTGTATATCTCCCACCATCGGATATAGGGAATCTTTCATCCAAATGTCAAAAATAATTACTCTCCATTATCCCATCCTACATCTTATCTTAATCAAACATAATATAAGTGACCCCACAATATATATAATCCATCCCATATCCTACAACATATTATATCCCATCATTATCCTTAGGTATTACATATCCTCCTCAAACCCTTATATCCAATCCGAACAATCAAACGGGGCCTTAAGGTTTTTCTTTTGAATTCATTTATTCTAATTGCATTATTGTAATAATGATGTTGATTTTGTTTAGGGATTTTACAAACCCATCTCTGCCTTCAGAACAGAAGGGAAGATCCTCACAAGTAAGTGCCTATGTTTTTTTTTTTTTTTTTTTTTAATGAATCATGGATGATGTAGTATGTCTTATACTCTGCTTTGACCTCGGATATTAAAATTTATGTTTACTGCATGGAGGACCAGCCTGGGTATGCAGATGCAGGAAGCATGTTTCCTGGAGCCAGGGCAGGTACTTAATTTGGCAGTTGAACAATTATCTGCTGCCTCTATTTAAATATTTCTTTGTGATGTTTAACCACATTCTGATCTGTGTATTTCCTTCTGTGTTTCAGTTGGATTTCAGCAGGTGGGTACTGATTGCTCTCATGTTGTTGGCCCCTTCTGTGAAGTTTTCTCAGTGCTGGGAAATTTGTCTTCTTTTGCATCTTTCGGGGATTATTTGGACATCTACAGGCTGACTTCTCTTCTTTGTTACAAACCCTGCATTTCAAAGAGTTGCATCATACAACATTTGTTATGATTGCCTAGTTTGGGACAACTATTTCACACTTTCGACATTAATCTCCTGCCTGCATTTAGCTCTATTTGATGGTATTCATTGTCAAATTGCAGCAAGGAGTTTGATTAAAAAAATAAAATAAAAATGGGTGGACTGGGATATTTTACTAGGAGATTTTTAGTGCACGAGGCTTGTTGGATGGTGGCACTGATTTGGGTTTTCTTCTTCTTCCATTCAATCTCCCCCCCCCCCCCCCCCCCCCCTCTTTTTTTCTGCTTGGGATGTTCTATTTGTCTTTATCAATCATAATTTACTTCAAATAATCGTTAGCTTTTATCTTGTTCATTGGATGTGTCATGTAACTTGATTTTATTTTGTTCGTCATGTAGATGGGCAATTCTGCTGCTGCCATTGCAGCTGCTTTTGGAGGAGGCTTGCCTCCTGGAATAAGCGGGACAAATGACAGGTGCACTGTTCTTGTATCTAACCTAAATCCTGATGTAAGCTCTCTCTCTCCACAGACTTCTCCTTTTCCTTTTCTTTTTGCATTCAATGGGCGCAGCCTATTCTCTGATCTCAATGGTTTGGTTCTGCCGCACTGTTAATGTTGGTAACATATTAATTATTTTATTTAATCTTTTGTAATTTTCATTTCAGAGCATAGACGAGGATAAACTTTTCAATCTGTTCTCCATTTATGGAAACATTGTAAGAATTAAACTTCTCCGCAATAAACCAGATCATGCGCTAGTTCAGATGGGTGATGGCTTCCAGGCTGAATTAGCAGTACACTTCTTGAAGGTTTGGCTCCTCTTAACATTCATTTAATTTTTTTTTTTTTCAGTTTCCCTCCTAGTTTATAGTTGCAGTCATGATGCTTGATTTTGTGGGATATAATTCAGTTTTGTAACTAGACTGTGATAGCATGTTAGAATTTGGCTTGTGTTATCGACTACCACAGGCTTGTTTCAATGTTGGTTTGTGTTTGAACACACTAGACTTGAAGAATTGTGGGTGTTATTTCTTGATCAAACAATATTCTTTAAGATCTAAGTGTGCTTGATTGCTTATTTACTGTGATAGGCTTTATTGAGCGGAGTTGACCTGTTATTCGATAATTTGAACTTGAAATACTTTTGTGGAACTTTCCTTTTCATTGGACGGTAATAAAATTAATCTAAATTCTTTGATTAGGGAGCCATGCTGTTTGGCAAACGATTGGAAGTAAACTTTTCAAAGCATCCAAACATTACAACTGGTGTGGATACACATGAGTACTTGAACTCAAATCTCAATCGCTTCAACCGCAATGCCGCAAAGAATTATCGTTACTGCTGCTCGCCAACCAAAATGATCCACCTGTCCACCCTCCCCCAAGATGTCACCGAGGAGGAGATTGTGGCCCACCTAGAAGAGCATGGCACCATTGTCAATACCAAGCTCTTTGAGATGAATGGTAAAAAGCAGGCCCTTGTCCTATTCGAAAATGAAGAGCAGGCCACTGAAGCCCTTGTGTGCAAACATGCCAGCTCACTTGACGGTTCAATGATCCGGATCTCCTTTTCCCAATTGCAGACCATTTAGGACTGACCCTCGTATCAGAAAAAAAAAAGGGAAGTAACGAGTAACAAGTGGGGAAAAAAGGAATTTTATTTATGCTCCAGTTGTGATCGTTTTTAATATTGCGTTTTCTTGTAACCTGGTTTTGTTGCTTTTGTATTGGTGGAATGCTCTTTGGTTTTGTACTTAATCTTGGACTCTTCTCGTCTTTATGTGCTTTGTACCATTCAGTCCCAAGTTTGCTTTTGATGTCTCAGGGAGATCTGTTGTTTGCAGATACGGTAGATTTGTAGAGTTGGAGGGGGGCGAGGGAGTATTTTCTTGTCATTGAGACATCCAATGCAGTGTCATTGTTGTATGTATGCTGTTGTGTCGGTTAAATTACATGTATTCTCTTCGTAAATCCAACACTAGCTTGTTCAATCAATGAATTTGTGGAGTATTCACAGTTCTTTGCTTGTCATATCTCAACCTTTTGTTCTCCTAGTCTCTTTCTTTTTCTTCACTCTATTCTTCCCTCCCTCCCTCTTTGTTCTGATTACCTGTGGATGGGTTACGACTCTCTCTCTCTCTCTCTCTCTCTCTGTGATACACATGTTTGTGTGCTGTGTGGACCATTTTTGCTAGGTTATAGATGGGTCACTGATGTTTACTTGCCCTTGTGCAATGCAGCCCCTTCTAAATTTTGCTTTAGTTTGTTGTGGTCTGGGCTGGGCATCCAGGACCGAACCTGGGTTGTGAGTCGGCTTGTTAAGAGTTTTGAACAAGAATTGCATTGCATGGCCCTGTGCCAGAGCTATGGATATATGTATGTTTGCTAAATATAGTGTTTGTTGTTGTCAGTTGGTCGGTTTGGTGTTTAGGCAGGTGGTGAAGTTCAACTTTAGGTGGAGGTTCGTGTTAATATTAGGTGGTGATGTGTTCAACGTTATTAGACTTTTCTTGTGCATAAATTATCTTATAGGTTTAGGTCTGTCTTATATTCTACGTGGTTTGTTCTTTAAAGTGTATGGAGTTATGTAATTAGTTTTTATTTTTATTTTATCTTTTAATTTTTTTTTACGTTTTAGACAAATTGATTGTGTATCCCCTTGTTGCAGGATCGGGACACACCCACCTAGTATTTAGGAATCCTCCATCCTTATTTCTTTTGCTTCCTTCTCTCTCTACTAGCCCCACTTCTCCTCTTGCTTCTTAGATAATAACCAATCAACGACTCCATGATGCTGCTCATTTCTTCAATTGCATGCTCTAAATGCAACATTTCCCTTCCATTTCTCACTTAAACAATGCTTTAGGGATTACTACGAAAATGGGTCATTATGGCATCACTCTTTCTCTTATTATTGGGAGGTTGCATTTTCTAGGGGTCGATCTCTTCACCTTCAACATAGCTATTAATTGTTACTCTGCCTTGATCGAGGTCATTTCACGTTCTCTTTTTGGTTCCCTCTTTAAATGTGGTTTTATGCCTGATGCAATTACCTTACTTTCACAACTCTCGTTAATGGACTAATTTTGGGAGATAAAACTCCTGAAGTTGTGGAGTTATGTAGGATAATGAGAATGAGAGAAACTGAACCCAACGTGATTATACACGGAACTATTGTTAATGGGCTCGCAGAATGGGGAACACTAGCAGGGCAATTACTCTCCTTACGATAATGGAAAAGGGAAGTTGTAAACATGACATCGTAGTGTATACCGCGATTATTGATAATCTTTACAAGGATAGAATGGTGGATGATGCTCTCAAACTCTTTTCTGAGATGAAAGAACAAGGCGTTTGTAAAAATATTGTCACTTATACATCTTTGATTCATGGCCTATGTAATTTTAATTACCCAAAGAAAGGCCTATGTAACTTTGGCTGATGGAAGGAGGTTATCGGAATGTTTGGAGAAATGCATTTTGCAGTACTTTTACTTGTTCTTCATTATAGCAAATCCAGGCCACACCAGCACTACCCCTATGAGCTTTCCAAGATCCATTGATTACAACAGTCCAAACTTATAAATCATCAGTATTTGTTAGAGAATTCTTTAGAACACAAATATTACGGGCCTCGTGATCCTAGTCATTCGTTAAATATTTGTTAGAGAATTCTTAACAGTTGAACTCACCAATCCTCCTCACTGTCAATTGAGCTGTGCTGTCGCTCTTTGTCACAGCTAATCTCTCATCGTCGACCTCTCGCCGCCGTCCATTCCTCAGCCGCCATGTTTGAACCTATGTTGCTGAACAAATTGCTCATGTTTGGACCTGTGTTGCCGAACAAATTATCCATGTTTGGACTTGTGTTACCGAACAATTTATACATTTTTGAACTTACCGAACATTATAAAAATGAAAAGGCATGCGTCTGTGAACAAGTTTAACCCATCAAAGTTTTACAAACAAAGGTAGTATACATCAACTAGTTTAATTAACAAATAAATTTAAAGTTCATCACATAACCAAAACAAAAGTATGCATTAAGGTCACATCCAAAGTGTTCAACATATGAATAAAAAAGTTCGAATCCAAAGTGCCGAACATATGAATAATGTTCAGTTAGATATTGCCAAACCAATACCTTTAATTCGGCTTTGTGTTGACATATTTTTGGCTTATATTCAGGAGTTTAATACTAAAAATAAGTGGAACCATGTTCACTATTTATTATATATATATATATATATTTTTAAAAAACTTATCATTATAAGGTTAACTTCCTTCAAGCTACGAGCATCATCTAAACTTTGAACCTCCTATGAGCTTACATTGTGATGGTCTATTCATCTCATGGTATTGGAATTGTAGAAAAACTTTCACTTATTACAATTGTCAAAGAAGTGTGTACTGTCGAATAGTTGTTGCCCGCTAGAAGCCGCCGAAAGACTAGCCGCTGGAGTGTTTTGAAGGTTTTAAGGATGTGTAGGTATTAAGGGTTTTGAAGTGTGTAGATAGTAATAGAGGTGAGTGTTCTCATATACTTCTTGTTTTTTTTTTTTTTTTTTTTTTGGAGGAGGGGGGGGGGGACATGAGGTTTAAAATATTGCACATCCGACAATAAATCATCAATTAAAATACATCGAAGTATAAAACAAATTCCCGAAAGGATAAAGAGAACCTCCACGCAGAGAGGATATGAATCTCCACATAGCAAGAAAAATAAACTCTATGCAGAGAGGAGAAAACCTCCAGGAAAAGAGGAGAAAACCTCTACATAGAGAAGAATTATTGTAATGCCCCCAAATAATAGACATAAAATAGATATGATGATTCCATCCAGTAAACAAATCCTACTATGATTAATCAATTCTCTCAATTTGTATTTCATTCATAAGAGAGATACAAAAGTGTCCACGTACAATAAATATTCAATCTCCTAAAAGGATGAATCCATAGAATGTGTAACGATATAAAAGTAAAAGAAATAGCAACAAAGTAAATGCCCAAGGCCTATAAGTTTCAAGGCTTAAGCTTGGTTACACAAAAAGAATAGAGATATCTTAACAATGTATATATATTTAAGCAGTCTTATATGCATGAATGCAATGCCATGTCATGTTCAAATATCAAAATTTTCTATTTTCTTTGGAATCACATGCAATGTTTCTTTCAAAAAGTTCATTTTCTCCATGAAATTTAAATAATGACAATGGAGTGGTAAATATGACTCAGGTAATCTCTAGACTGGTGTCTGCAAGTATACATAACAAGCACTACCAGTTCCCTACTTTACCTGCTCCTAACTGGAAGGCATATGGTACCTCCTCCTCGCGTGTTTGCAGTTTTTCACCCTAGATACTCAAGCCCAACTTGAACAATACCAACTACACCCCTTATTTGGACTTACCAAACGTATTTATCCCAAAACAATTCAATACCAACAGTTGTTTTCTCAAAAAAATGAATTAATTTCCAAGACATAGCAATAAATGAACAATATTCAAAACGATGCAAACGAGTGAAATGCAAGTTAACTACATATCTGTACCTCATTTGTGCAATATTTTCATGATTCTCAACGCTTATTCAAAGTGAACTTCTATTATTCAATAGTTTTCCAAATCATGACAAAATACAAATCCATGTGACATTTATGTCATTTCGTGTTCACAATCAATATTCATTTCATAGTCCAACTTATACTATTTCAAGAATATCAACATTTTTCAACAACATTTATCTATCCCATGGATATCTCAACTACCCAATCAACGTTAGGAGGTTTCTATCAATTTCACGAGGAATTTAACAACAATTTCATGGATATCTCACAAAATCCACTTTTCCCCAAATTTCTTCAAAACTAGGGTTTGATCCAAAAACGTTTTTCTTTCATTTTTCATAGAATTTCCTCACAAGGTACTTCCAAGAGTTTTACTAATTCATAAAACATTTTTAATTTAAACATTCTCACAAGAAAGTCATTTTCTTCAACATTTTCGAAACCCACACCACAAAACCCAAACCCTACATTCAAAGCCATATGAAAAATAGACTAGACATACTAAAACCATATATATTACTCAAAGAATTCCCTATCTCAAGATTTGGGATGAAAATGTGTGAAAGACTTTAAAATTAGCGTCGAAACTTGATCTCCACCGCATATAATGTTGCTCTTGATAAGCTCTCCAATAATAATGAAGGCACTAGGGTCTTGATCTCCACCGCATATAATGTTGCTCTTGATAAGCTCTCCTATAATAATGAAGGCACTAGGGTCCAATGGAGTTGGGTAGATCAAAGAAAAAAATGAGGTGGGTGGAAGGTTTTCTAGAGAGAGATGAGAGAAAAGAGGGAAAGTGAAATGTAGAGAGAGAGAGAGAGAGAGAGAGAGAGTGAAGTGAAAAGTGAAAGAAAATGGTGTAAGGGTCCAACTTTTAGTGATTGGGCACATTTTTCAGAGCAGACTGTGGACAGATTGCTTGAGCAACCAAACTTGTGCTCGAGTGAACAATTCAAACTCCTAGAATCTCTCTCCTCCCTGCAAAAGACTACTTGAGCGATGAAACCTTCGCTCGAGCGAAGAATACAAACTCCTAGAAATTCAGACTGCAAAATAAGATACTGGAAGGTTGACGTTATCACTCGAGAGACGAAAGAACCGCTGGAGCGGTCTCAACTTAAAAGTGAGACAAAACAACCTTAAAGCATTCCCACTATTCCCGAATTCACTCCAACACCCAAAGATATAAAATGACACCTCGGAACACATCGGAATGTATATGAATAATCACAAGGGAGAATAGGTAACAACATGAGACTCAAATGGGCCCAAGAGCAGTCTTTTGTAAATGTTAATATCACTATTAACTCTCAATCTTTCTTTCAATAGCTGGAGAACAGTAAAGAATTGCAATCTATAGCAGCCCTTTCGTTTTTTGATTTCTGCATTTTAGTTCGCTCTTTTAATATCTGCAGAATCTCGCTAGATAGTAGCCGGTTGATCTCGCAAACTCCTCTGTTTGGCTAGTTTTGCTGTTTTTTCAAGAAATCATACGGAAAGCAATACTTACTGCCCTTTTGATAATGGATGAAGAGGCTTTTAGCTGTGGAAGCTTAGCAATTTTATTTAGCTTTTGTTTGTATTACTACTTATGTAATTTTCTTTTGGGGTTGTTTGATTTTGTATGAACGCTTAACTCTTGTAATTTTCATCTCTATCAATGAATTTCTCTTTTTGCCAAAAAAAAAAAAAAAAAGAATCATTAATTGTTAATGTGGAACAATCTGATACTAAAATACTTTCATTTAACAAATTTTGGTCGTTTTGTTTTTTGTTTTTTATTTGTATTTTTATTAGAAGTTATGACTTTCATTAGAAAAGAAAAGCAGCATACATAGTCAACTTAATTACACCATAGCTACTAGGCCTTTTGCCAAAACTCAGACTGCAAAGTCAAATTGGCCATTCAAGTAGGAACATTAGAGAGTATCATTGAGGCATTTCCTACACAAAATGTATCCAAAATATATACTGGAAGTTGCAAATTCCACATCTGCTTCCATTTTCAACCAAAATAAACTTGTTTTCGGTTGATTATAGAAATTTTTTCTTTTAGACTCTTATTTTTTATCGTACCAAATGTCAAAAAAATAAAATTTATTTTGATAGACGCTAGAGGAAGGGCTTGAAATTTTGACCTTGTCGTAAACGGCCGCACGATCTAGCCATCTAAGATACTCCAGCTGTTTGTTTTCAATTTGAGAAAACAAATTAATTAAAATATAAAAATAGTTCATTTCGTCTTAGAAAACAATACATGATGACAGTTCCTGAAGACCACTAAGCATGTGTCAAAGCATCCCATGTGTAGTTAAAACATTTGGTTTTTTCATTTTTGTCTTTGTTTTCTATACAACCTGTATAACTTGTTTCGTGAACTGTTTCTAAAAATTATTTCTTTTGATAACCCACTTTTTAGTGAACACACAAAAAACTGCCTTCAAAATTTTGAAAAATAGTTTATGAACAAAAATGGAAACGATAGCTATTTTTGAACTCTCTGATGTTTCTCGGTTTTGTTTCGTTTTTAAGATGGGTGTTGTTTTTTTGTTTTTGAAAATATGAAAAACGATATCAAACATGCCTTAAAGGAAACACTTGGGTGTTCCTCTGAGTGTCTGGTGTGCCTATAACACAGTTTTTCTGTATCCCTCCTGATTAGTGATGGGATCTGAATCTTAGCATCTGTTTTATCTACATGTGAAAAACCATTCCAAGAATGAAGTAGTTGGCTTATCTGAAAAATGCCATTCGATGGCAATCACCAGAATTCTAAAACTAGGGAACCAACTGGTTTCAAACCGGATGAACAAGCACTTTCCGCAGAGAGAGAGAGAGAGAGAGAGAGAGAGACCAGTAGAACATTGAATATTGAATATGATTCTACAATATCTGCACTTCCTTCTACAAAAGTGATTACATGAACATACACAAGGCAGTGTGACTAAAATAAAGTTGTTGCTGAAGAGAGGGAACTATATTCCCCAAATAAGTAAATATGCTTCAACCATATTAGAACTACACAAAGCCTCACAATTAACTAGTAACTACACCCTTTCAACCAACCATTCTTTCCAAATGTATGTCCTCAAAATCTGCAAGATTGTGATCAACTGGATGCGAAATCAAAGAAATTTCACTGCACGTGCTAAACAAAGTCTCCTCTTTACATCATTCTGTTTAGAGGTATCTGATCATTCTGACGAGGAATCCTTTCAATTGGAGCAATCGTCTGAGGCATTGTCATCCCCACAGAAACAATGATCTCTGGATTGCAAGCGGGGAAAAAAAAGGAGAAAGAAAATGTCAATAAAATATCACAAGAACACGATAAAGAATTATGCATCTAACTTGGTATAAAATAAAAATTTCATGTGGCTCAAATGCATCATAAAGTAGCTGATCTAGCAGACCATCAAATTTTAAACTGACAAAGGTACAACATTTTAAAAGAAGGCATCTTGGGCAACAGCAGACATATAGGCAAGCATAGTAAGTGTAGGCTAAGCAGCAACTGACCTATGCCTTCTCCAATGGACAAATTTGGTCTTATGATCTCCCTGGAATTAACAAGAAATATGTCGCCAATGTATAAATGATTTGTTGGGACATAAACACTGCATAATTCTTCATCCCCATTATTTCCCTGCATTTGAACAATTGACAATCACAACAAAGATGAGCAAAAACAATGTCAAATGCTAATTATTAACAGATATCTTCGTAATGAGACAAGTGCAGCACATTTCTACAGTAAAGAGTCGCGGGGGGGGGGGGGGGGGGGAATATTCTTCTTTACTTGGTTTAATTATCACTTTTCACCACTATATAACCCTAGACTTTAAGTTTAGTTCCAATTTAATCCTTCCGTTCAAATCTTAGTTGCACAAAGCGGGAGCGGGGAAACGTGGCCACTTAGAGGAGTCGTAGATTAGGAGCACTTATGTATTATTTTTATTAATTATATTTTATTTATTATAATAAATAAGGAATAATAAATAATGTTAAAATAAATAAAAAAATAAAAATTAGATGTTTTATTTTATAATTTTTTTATTATATATGATTTAAATAGATTTCTTTTAAACAATTAGATGATTTATTTTATTTATTATATGTTAAAAAGTTAAGAAATAATAAATAATAAATTCTGTTAAAAAAATAAAAAAGAAATAATAAAAAAAAATTATATTATATATGATAAAATAAATATTTTTTTATTTTAGACATAAAAATTATGCTGTTTATAATAAATTATATTATATATGATAAATATCATGGTTGTCAGAATCCCGATCCGGATTTTACGATCTTACGATCCATTTGAGTACAATCGATTTGGATTGTGTAAAAAATTCCTTATAGGTAAGATCTTTCGATCCTGGTAATGGGATCTTATAAGATCGTAGAATCCCGATCCGAATCCGATCCTATTTACAAGCCTTGTTTTGTATTGTATGATATATTTTATTGTAAATTTTATGTTTGTTGTCTAAATACCAATTTATATGGTCAAAACAAATAATAAAAATTAAGTAGTATTGAATCAAATAAACTAAGAAAAACAAATTAGGAAACAAACATTCAAATATTACGGTAATTTAAGAAAATTAACTAGTCGGAAAAACAAATTTAGCTTTAGCAGAGTCTAAGGGGGGTAAGATGATTACAACTTTATCCCAATTTTTGGAGAGATTATTTTTGTGACTCGAATCCGCCCTACCAGGATGCTAATGACAAACCTTATCATTCGGTTAAGCTGCTCTTTTGAGTTCTTAATCTATTTTCATATCCAACTTTGTTAAATATTTTTTCTTCTTTTTGTACATTATTGTAGATTGTAAAGTATTTTATTATAGAATTCTTTTTCTTCACCTTCTTTTTTGATGAAATACAAAATTTTTACCATCGAGTTTTCTATTGTATAATATTATATGTACATTTTACATGGAGTATTATATTTTTCACAATATTTTCACTTCTTTTTAATAAAATATAGGCTCATTTTGTGTATACTTTTTAAAAAATGTTTATTTAAATTAAATTATTATGTAATTTGTCTTTTTCGGTAGGATCTTACAATCCTCAATCCGATTCTACGATCTGATCCTATAAACACCTCCAACGATCTAACGTAGGATCCCGATTTTAACAACCTTGATAAATATTATAATTTATAAATTATATTATATATATATGATAAATTATATTATATAAAACAAAGTTAAATATGAAAACGGAAAGGGAGAGAGAGAGAGAGAACAGAATAGATCGAGAGAGAAGCAAGGGAAGCAAACAGACGAAGAGAGAGAGAAGCAAACAGAGACGAAGCGGAGATCAAGAAAGAGAGAAGAGAGACGACAACCTAGGGCTTCAAAGAGAGGGACGAAGACTAGGGCTTCGAAGGGGAAGTCAAAGGGCACGAGATCGAAGCTGTCGAACAGATGATTGAAGCCAGCGACCAGGTTCTCTCCTTGCCCTCTCAAGAGAGCTTCCTTCTCGCACCAGATTCGTGTTTTCCTCTCCTTAGATTCGCGATTCTACTGCGATTCTTCCTCAGAAGCGCAAAATTGTGCTTCTTCCTCAGAGTCGTCACCACCTGAGACGATTCCTGCTACTAAGGTTCAAATTACCGTAAATTTTTTCTATACTCATATGATTGATGCGTGTTAAAAAGTCGTGAATTCTAATGTCCAATTTGAATGTAAGGACCAAATTAAACAAAAGATTTTGAGTCTAGGGTTAATATTGGATGAGCAAGGAATCCATCATAGACTACCAAAATGGGGTAGAAAACATGCACTGTGCACCAGAACAGACAAAAACCGAGCCCCCAAACTATCCTAGGAAATCTACAAAAGGATTTGGAAGGAAAGAATGATCTAGCTGATAACTAAATAACAGGACACATCTTTTACTAGTAAAGCCAAGCTAGATGCTTTAAAGGACCTTCTAATATCATACACTCATACTCTACATAAGAAAATAGGCAGTCAGTAGCAGCAGCTTGCCCATTTCTTGTACACCTGTAACCAACTTCAGAATGCCTCTAGCACCAAACTAGAGATCACAAAGAGCAATGATAACATGAAACATAACACCAAAGCATGCCAATGCAAGAGAAGGAGATTAATGACTCCATGACCTTAGCACAACACCAGTTCAGAGAATGATGACCAAATCACTCTCTTTTACCCTATATAATCAGATGGCAAGAGAGACTAATTATAGAACTCTTGACATGTTAACCCCCTCCCCTCCTCAACACCACCCCCACCCCCACCCCCACACCCACACCCACACAAACCAAAAAAAAAAATGCTTCACATGGCCAATAAATTGAAACAATGTTCTAGGAATAAAATTTCAGATACCTGAAGAACAACTGATGATGTGATAAAACCAAATGCATATTCACCAATACGAGGATGGCGGATGATTGCAACCTCTTTAAAAGCCGTGGTATTTTGGTCTGTAACAAAAAAGAGGGCACCCATTACTGAGTCAACTAGCATACAGAAAAGTTTTTTCAATGTTTAAAACAAATAATGCCTAGCCAGGAACAATGCTTGAAATCTATGAACTCTAAGAAAAGAACAAGTTTCAGAATTCATTTTGACTTGAAAGTGTGAAACACACACACATACAGATATGAATCTCATGACAGTGTTTATATATTTCTTAATATTTGAACTACATTACAAATTTAAAGAGAGAACTCCTTTTAGAACTATCCAAACATGAGTTCCTATGTTGACTCCTTTGACTAAGCAATCTCTGGATGATACTTATTTGTTTAATACTTGTTCATTCATTTTCTTTGATTTCGATCAGTAACACAAGTTCACTGATATTAATATAGTAGAATTGAATTTCTCCCCTTTGCTACCCACATACCATCCAAATGATCTCAGACAGATGACCCAGAAATTGTGTTTGAAGATGAACTAAAACAAGATGACCTTCAATACCAGAACATAACCACTTTCCAGGTGCCTCCAGAAAAGGTCCAACAATTCCTTGGGTGGAGGAAGGCCCTGCGGAGTTTAGTCTACAGCAAGTAGTTTCTTTTTCCAGTGTAATGCCATCACTTCAAGACCAAACATCTAAACAACCCAACATCCTAATATTTAAAAATAAATAAATAAAAATGATCAAGATATTTAAAACACTTTACTTCCCTCTGTTTCTTCAGAACCTCCTTATTTATGTGTTGTGACATTCTCAATGTTCCAGATTGACCTGCCCCTTACTAATGAAAAACCATCTCTCAATATTTAAATCAATAATTAATTTAAGTAATAATAATCAGAAATGAACATATCCAAGATGAGGATGTTGATTTTAAAATTAAAAACAAGTGATAAGCACAAACATGTTGAACAGAAATGAATAATGATGCTGACAAAAACCAACCATAAATTAACAGGTAAAAAACATCACCATTTTACATTGTTGGTGTAAATTTAACAGAAATCCATCTATTTCTCCTGTGATAGCACTTTACATAAGGACATTATTGCTACCCTGATTAGTGATTAGAATGTAGAAAAATGGATACCGTAAGTGACCTGCATGCAACTGCATGTGGCTTTCCTAAATTGTATCAAACATATAAGTGTTAGGTAATCATTGGATTATGAAATCAAATGCAGAAAACACTACCTGGAGAAATAGCAGCACTAATTTGCTTGGAGGCCGAGTATATGTGTTTTACCAAGGGCATTCGCTTTATAAACCATTCGCCGACCCAGAAAACAGTGCCACCCACCCATGATGAGGCAAATATACCAATAAAGAATACAACAACTAATGATGTTACAAATCCAAGGCCTGCACCAGGAAAGGCAAGATTATAAGAATCAAAAAAATGGAAAGGTTAAAATGATAAATAATCCATGAAAGTATATAGTGACTAAACCATCCCTGTAGATAGCAAATCATTACTTATGAAAATCGGAAAGTCATATTACATAGTCCAGAAGATTCCAAAATGCATTATCCCAACCTCTTTAATTTATTTCAGAGTACTCTGCATTCAACTGCTAGCCATTAACAAACTTGCAAGTTTTCAGTCAAAACATTTGAACACTTCACATTGTCAGATTGATCAATCAGTCAATCAGAAGTCCATAGTCCCCCCAAATGAATTTCAGAAACCAGAGTACCCAGTAGTCTAACTCGAAATACCATTCAGAGAAATAGCATTCCATAGTGCAGAACCCAATGGGCCTTTAAAATAGGAAAACCTTCAAACTGACTAAAGAAGGATTAGATGAACATCATGGATATATGCTCAAGTGAACAGAGAAACAAAACTTGACATCAATAGCAGCAGTTGTAACAGCCAAGCCCTTGGACACAGAGCAATCTATTTCACAAATGGAAGGTACCACATAAAAGGTCTGGAGTGCAACTTACCTGATGGCATGTGCTAACTTTAACTCAATGATATCCTATGTGAGGAGGATACATAGACAAAAGAGCAGACCTAAAATTTTAACAAACACCACACCATAACCTAGCTGATTTGATTTCAAATCTAATAATAGACCATTTGAATTTTTTAAGCTATTATGGTTGAGAGTGCAACCAAAAATATGTAATTAGTTACAAATATAGAGCAAAAGAACCCATGCTACATATTCATGATCTAGACTATGCTTCATAATTTTCACATAGAACCTTTGAACCTAGCTCTTCAAATAATAATGCTGACGAGTTAATGAGAAATTCATGTGTTACATAATTCAAGTTTAACCCTACAGTTACCCTTTTCCGTTTTACCCTAGTAATATTTGTCCTCCGACAAAAGAAGCACGGACACTTCAAAGTAAGTGTTGTGTCAGTGTCAAAGACCAACACGTTTCGAGTTGGACACGCATCAAATGTATCCTATTATTTTCTTTAATTATTTTTAGAACCAAACACACTTCGAACACTTAGGTATACATGTGTCCATTAATTATAGACACATAAAACACATTACAAGTGTAAAGAAAATCTGTATTACATGGACTTTTCTAAAGTACCCATGTTGGACACTTGATATTTTGATCAGGATATGAGATATGTGTCCGACATGTGTATTTGGACATTCAACCAACAAATTTGTCTAATAGCTTTGAGTTTTCCATATAGCTATGCATAAAACACCAATATTATGCTTGGAAATTCTTCATGACACCTTGCAAACCCCATTTTATCCTTTAAAATAAAAGGGTAAACTACACTGACCTTGCTTGAGGTTTGAAAAAAATACAAGCCCCACAAGTGTAGCGTAATTACACTAACCTCCTTTTTAGTAATAGTGAAGCAAATGAAATAAAGCAGATGGTAGGGAAACACAAGGACAATCAATTGTAACATATACATTTCATTTTAAAAGAGATGACAGAATAATTTTTCATTCATATGACTAACTAGTAACTGATGACTGATAGTAAGAGAGGAAAGTTTTATGTGAATTTAAACATCAAGGGAACAAAGTGTAATTATGTCAAACTTGTGGAACTTGATGTAATTTTTTCCAAACCTTAAGGGAGGTTAAAATAAAATAAGATCACTAAGAAATAAATATTTGTCATATCCCTGTGTTCTTGAACAAAAAAAATTAGATGAATCTAACACTTGGACACATTCCCGCACCCCAACACCTATACCTAAGTCCATGTAACATAGAAGGAAATAATTTGGAATCTAATGAAAAAAAAAATGTTGACTTTTACCATTAATCTCTTATTCTTTAAACTTCTTAATTTTAAGAATTATAAAGCCCCAAACTTTCAATTTATGCATAAATAGAGCTTTCTAAATTAGATACTAGGACTTTTTGTTTACACTTCTTTTCCAATATGCAAAAAAGACAAAAAAAAAAAAAAAGGATTCTTACTATTTTGATTAATAATTTTAAAGTATTTGTAACCAAAAATAATACTAGTTATTATTTTCATGTACACATATAAAACCATATATTCATTAGTTGCCATAGAAAATTGTTATGTCAACGTGCTCATATTGTGTCACATTCGTGTCCCGTATCCGTATCATGTTTCTTAGCCTCTTACTCAACCTTTCCATTGAAGGTAAATTTACCGACTCAAACAAATTAAAACTTCTAAAGAATGCCTGCATCATAGACTTTCTTTGGAACTCATACTTGTGTAGCAATTCATTTTGTTTTTAGGTCATTCTACTAGGCCCACAATTTCAAGTTGAGAACGAGACGTAAAAGTATGTTGGCCAAGCAAAGATCATAAAATGAAGAACAATTTACATGGTTTTAATGACTTACCAAATATATCAATGCCAAGACTTCCATATATGGGACTGAAGAAACGATCAACAAACTGAATAAACCACCATGTGACAAGAAATGTCACAGCTACAGGAAAGAGAACCACACTGCCATTTCACAGTATAAAACAAAGTTTACAATAAAAAAATTAAATTAAAGAAAAAATCACTTAATCATTGCTAAAGCTGATTACCATCCAGTCATGAACTTCTTTGAAACCCAACTTTGGAGAACAGCATAGCAAGCCTGATCAAATACTATAGTCAATACCATATGACATGAATAAAAGTGGATTCCGTACAGGACATACTACATGCAAATAAACCAAATCGATCACCTAATAATTTTTTGTTGTACTACTAGTAGTGTATGCATATAAAGTATTTGTCCATTAACGTTGTAGTTACACGAGAATGCAAAAAGCAAGACAAAAGAAGGGGTGGGTGAAGGCACAGCCATTTCACAGGTTATGTCTGCATCAGTCACAGATCTGCTAAAAAAGACACTCTCCTGTTAAATTGCCGTCACTGATGGCAGCAGGCTAGCCAACCATTCTGAATAGTATTGGTTGGCTTGCCATATCATTTGTTAAAGTGAGCTCTTCTGATTATCTATAATTAGAACTTCTGCACTATTGCATAAAATATCATTATGATTCTTCTTATGAGAATGTTGATGGAAGGGTTTGGTGGGAAAATAATCTCTTACACTGTAGGTATTAATCTTTTATTTGGTTCTCCAGGAACAGAATAGTGTAAAAAATAAAATCATAATGTTTTATTAACCCTAGTCTCCTGAATGTATAGCTGAAATAGCACCTTAAAAAATGAGAAAGGGTTTGGGTTCAGTTAATCAGGTTGGCTCCTTTAGTGGCTTATTCTTACCTTGAATTGATACTGTCATCGTACTCGTGCACTTTTCAGATTCATTCATTTTTATATTTGTTAGGTTTTTATTGTTGGCAATCCCGTTTGACAAAACTCCTTTGAGTTGTAATTTTATTCGCATTTTTATTTCAGTGAGGTTATGAGTTTATTAGATGCGAATCCAACCCGAATCGAGAAGTTTGTGATGTAAATCCTTTCAAGATTGCCAAAATGCAAATTGCATTGAAAATTGCATGGCCATTGGTCGCCGATCCAAGAAGTGCTCGCGCGAAGGTTTGCTCGCCGATCCAAGGAATGCTCGCCGAGCCAAGGATTGCGCCCATACAAAAAAAGAAAGTGATTGCACTAGTAGAAATCACGAAATTTACTCTCCTCGCTTTTTCAAAGAGTTGGTTTTCTTTTTGATGTTCTACAAGAAGTTGGATTTCTTCCAAGACATGGATTACTTTTGGTTCTTTATAAGTAGTTGGTTTTCTCCCAAAACTAGACTATTCATTTAATTATTCCTCATCTTCTTTTGGTCCTTAAAGGTTTATATGATATTTTATTTTCTTTGATGTCTTATTGAGTATTCAACTCATGATCCAAAAGGCTACATCAAAGGTTTTGTTTGTTACACAGAGAGTTGTTCTTGGTGGAATGGCTCATCAAGACAATTGGTGAAGATGGGGTTGGAAGAGGCACATAGAGGTTGGTTCAATTAGGCGTTGTGGATTCGCTAGATAATTGAGAGTGATACGTAATTCCTTTATATCTTCTTAGTGGATTGTTTGATCGAAGGTGTCCAATTGTGGTTTTTCCACGTAAAATCTTTGTGTCTCTTTCTCTTGATTGTTTGATTGGGATTTTTATATTCTGCTTAAAATTGATACATAATCACAAATCAACATCTAGGAGGTTTCTAGATTTTTCAATATTTTTTGGTGTTTAGCTTTCTGTCAAAATTACAAATTTATGTATTTGAATAATGGAGTTTTAATAATAACGTAAACATTCTTTTATTCTATTGTCCACAACCTTTGCTTCTCTCTCTTGATGTGCATATTTTAGGTTACAAACTCGTATTACAACTCCACTTCTTTTCGAGTTCGAGCTCGCTCAATTAATTGTGCGGAGTCAAGTTGAGCTCAAGCTGCTACTACACTGCTCCTTAGCAGCCCTAGCCAAAGGAAGAAGATTTCCAACTACCCGATCACATGCATATGACCATCCTAATTTTAGTATTATACAAGATCCAGATAGGTCCCACAATAATACCCTAGTCAAGACGATGGTCACATGAAACAAACAACTCATAGAGAGATATTTCTATTGAGAGGATTGGGGTGGTATGAACCAGTCTTTAAAAGGTGTTATGAGAGGCAATACAAATCATAGATTTTATCTTTTGTATGATTTATGCTTATACCATATTTCTCTTGTCTTTTCTTTTATCTTTCTCTCTCTTCTCTCTTATTTTGAGTGAGGGGGGAAGGATGACTTTTCAGAAGGGGAGTCTTTTTAGTTTCCATTACAAGATGTATGTTGACAATTTTCATAGGCAAAACTTAGGGTAGGTTGTCTAGGAAAACATTGTCATTGCATCCATGAGTCGTTGATTGAAGATCTTGAGGTTGTGCAATCTTCGCTCCACATGCTAAAGGTATATTTTTTATTGAAGAGATTGCATTAGTCTACAAGATTTTTTTCTTGGTTTAATTCATCTAGGTTTTCCAGCATTTTAGTCCTTTAAGTATTTGGTACTTAATGGCTTGAAAGCATTCCGAAACATACAATATGAAAGCCCTACTTGAAGGGCATCCAATGGACACACAAGTGGCCCCTAAGTTGGTTATCAAAAAAACGTCTACTAGAAGTCTGAAGGCTGCTTGAGCGGCTTTTGGATTAATCAGGCAACCCTAATGTTTTTTTAAGATATGCATAGAGACTGGTTCGGTACCTTAGCCTGCTCAAAATTCTACTTAATTGCAAGTTCTTGACCATAGAAAATTCAAAGAAGTTGTTCTGATTTGATATATTGTTTTCAAAACTAATCTCTTTTTTGTGCTCCACAAAACCCTACATAATCACACTGCATCCTTGCAATATCTTTGATTCAGTGGTAGATTGCAATCGAAACCTCGTCTAGCAGAGATTGGGGTGTTTATGTGGAGATTGATTCTTGTTGGTGTGGTTGGAGCCTCATTTCGAAGATCAGAGCAATTCATGAAAGAACAATCCATATTTAAGAGAGGGCCAACAAAAGTTGAATCTATGGGTAGAGTGAAAAACAAAGTGTTCTTTGAAAACAAGATGTAAGTTTAAAAGTGCATCCAAGTTTGTTGCAATTCGCTTTACTTGAGTCCTATTCTAAACCCTTGATTTAATGTTTTGTCTTTGACTGATGAGATGCCCATGGTTTTACATTACAGATTGCTGTCTGCAAGAGTTTGCTCATAAATTTCGCACTCTAATATTTTTTTATGTGATTTGTGTGGTTAATTTGATTAGTTGATGGATATATATATATATACATGCTGGTTTAATTTTAATTGGCATTATTTGTATGGATTTGACCTATTCATCCTCTCTAGGCATAAATTATGTTTGTCTCCAAACTTTTAATTTCTTTGAAGGTTTTTTGAATTTGACCAATTCATCCTTTTCTTTTCTTTTTTTCTTCTTCGTTTTTGTGCGTGTGTGTGTGTGTGTGGGTGCATGTTTTCTCAAATTAAAAAATATAAAGGTTTATCTGACCACATTTTGGGTAATACATAAATCCTCAATATGCAACAATTCTTTTGCCAATTTTCTGAAGGAATAAGACTCTGGTTTTATGTAGGTAGTTTGCTTTTTCTTTCTACTTACACAACATTTTTTGTGGGGTGCCTTACCTGCTACTAGCGAATTGCACATTCCTATCAACCAAAACTAAATAAATGAATATAGAGCGCACAAATTTCTCAAAAAGGACACCCTATAAATTTGTCATCACCTTTCATAATTTTTTAATTTTTTTTTGAATGGCACTGGGGTATCCGGATCAAAACCTGACTAATCTCCTGGTGCACAGGCCATCACCTTCCATAATTTCAACCTAGCATTTAAGCAACAATGTATACACATCCCTAACAAGACCAATAGGTTGAGAGTCTCTAACATTCATTGCTCACCTTTCTCTACGACTCCACTCTAATTCACTATTCTCAGGGAAATGAGAAATCACCTCAACTGCATTTTTGTAGTACATGTTATGTATTTTTGTGACAAATGTTACGACAATTTGCAAGTTAGAAATGAAGTTACGCATCATTGTGGTAGTGTTACGTATTTTTGGATAATGTTACATATTTTGTGGTCAAAAAATTTTAGAAAAAAAAAATGCATAACATTACTCCAAAATGCATAACTTCGTTTTTGAACCACAAATTATAATAATTCCACCAGAAAAATACGTAACATGTATGACAAAAATGAAAAACAATGTGCATACGGTTCACAAAGGGTTTCCCTTAAAAATGACCATGTAATAATAGTAAATACAATAAATCAGCAATTTCCTAAACCCTTTCAACCGACTCTACAGTCCCACTGAGCTTTCATGCAACATAATGAATTCAAAAAATATCAAATTGATAAACCTAATAACTCTAGAATTTGTCGTAACTCCCAAAATTCAATAATTTAATTGGAAATTTAATCGATTCAACAATATGAATGAACTCGTTAAGCCATGCCACGTTAGCAATTAACGTAATTAGAGTGAACACCAACATCGTAAAAGAGTAAAATGCAAAGTAACAAACTCCGACATGAAAAAAATTGCAAAAATATGCATAATTCTTAACCGAATTGAAAGAAGACAAGTTCTTGATAATCAGAGTATTGAAAACAAAACAGATCCACGAAAGTCGGGGCTTTCGTTTGAGTGTGTGTGTGTGTTTGTGTGTATATATATATAGAGAGAGAGAGAGAGAGAGAGTAGGTTTAATTGACCTTGCGAGTGGAAGAATTGGGGGAATTAGGAGGGGACTTAGCAGGATCTTCGGGATCGTTGACAGGGTCATCTTGACCACCCCCTGCAGTAGACGTGGATTCTCTATCTTCTGCCATTTTCACAGAGAGAGAGAGAGAGAGAGAGAGAGTAATGGGGAGATCTGTTGGGTAGGTTGGGGTTGGAGGGAGGATGGAGGAAAAGAGGATGTTACTGAAACGTTGATAACAATGTGTGTTTTGTTTCTCCTTAACATTGACCCCCTTCAGTTTTTTTTTTTTTTTAAAACTCCTGAATTCTGAAAGATCAACAGTAGATGAGCATACCTCATCTCATCTTTTTCATATCTTATCATACCATTTTTATGATTTTAATTTGGATTTGTAATAATAATTTGAATTGTATATTTTGTAGACTAAATTTTATGTAAAAAATTAGCATCCGACAATCATAAACATGGAAACAAATTGTATTTTGTTGTATAAAATAAATAGTTTTAAATAGTTTACAATTTATTTTATACATTGTAATTAAATTAATTACAATTTTTTGGCTCTGATACCATTGACGCGGAAGTAGCAAGCAAAATGAAGAACATGGATTACGAAATCAAATATGATTCAAATTGAAATAGGATTGGAAAGCACAGACATAAAATTTATTTAAACATAAATATTATTAAAACTAAGTACATACAGAAAATAACTTACAATTACAATTGTAGCAACTGCAAGGATCTTTAATTAGGTTACAAACAGGAAGAGGTAATTTCACTCAGAGCTCTCAGATTTTTCAAAATACAAATTTTCCAAAAAAAATGTTGAAGTCCCCGAATGAGTTCTAACTGATTACAATATATAGAAAAGAAAAATACAGTAATCATGTGACTAAAGGAGAATACAGTAATCTCGTGACTTTTTGATTGATGAAAGCAACTGGCAGCGCATGGGGTAAAGAAGATGCTGTCGGATGCTTTCGGTGGAGCAGAGACACTGGTGAACAGTTGATCATCTTTACACAGAAGTTGACTGGATGAATAGTGAAAGTGAACAGTAACTTTTACTATTCATCACTTTCGGTGGAACACGTGAATATAGGAATCAATATAGATACAAATTAGCAGCTTTTCTCCAGAGAGTATTGATTGAAGTTAATTTGTATTTATAGGGAATCCTATGTTGATCAGGCAAATAGGTCCTGAGCATCTTGAAACTCTGGACCAGAAAATTGATTAGTTGATTCTTCAGAAGAGTGTACACTTTTTGAACCTCCGTCTGAACTGTCTGAATCGGTAGATTGGGCCTGAGCTTGGTCCACAAGTTGGCGGGCTAATTGGAGCATTTCTTCTCTAGATGACTTGGGCTTAATCTTGGATTTGACTTTGGGCTAAGTAGGAGGTGAAATGGGCTTTGCCTCTACCTTGGACTTTGATTTGGACTTTGATTGGGCCGACTGAACAGCAACAACATTGGACTTGGATTTATTAATGGGCTTGCTTGACTTGGGCTTGGAACCACTAGATGAGGGGCTTCCAAGGTTGATTGGAGGAAAGTGGTGACTTCCTTGATCGATTGATTGGAGTTCTCACGGTTTTGAGCAATAGCGGGAGTTGGAGTACATTGATCAAGAGGGAATTCTTCTTGAACAATTTCAAGAATTCTGGGCACATTGTACTTTGCCCACCATTTGACTGTGTGGTGACGAGTAATTATGTTATCATCAATCCCATAATGCCATTTAAATATACATGGAATTTTATACTTGGACATAAAAATTAGCAGTAAAGGAAATTGTCTCTGGTGAGTAGTGAATGGGTAAACAGAGGCAAAATAATTAATTATTTCACTGAGATCACTAGGAAGGATATCAGAAATGGCGCCATAGTGAGTCCACAATCTCATAAACCAGGTAGGTAATTTAGATTTGAATTTTTGATCAAAGGAAATGAACCAAGAATGACTGAAAGTTTCATTTTGGTATAAGAAGATCTTGAACCAAGCATCAACATAGTCATGGTAATTATATTAAATGGAGTGGCCAGGTAAATCACAAAGCTGATTAGGGGGACCCCATTCAGCTAAGGAAACAATGTTGTGAATATAAATTGAATGATACAGGATCTTGTAAGCATAGGTTCGATCTTGGATTGGTTTGATCAAGATTGAATGGTGATGGAGTAGAATGTCTTTGTAATATGAGAGTGTTTTCTCTGGATGTGAGAGGATGAAATGGCATCCAGAGCCGAAATGGAATTTAGCAATTTTATTGATGGTTTGATTCTTTGGGTGACTGGGTTCTTTGTAGAACAGGTTAGTAACATGTGATTTGGTGTACTCGGTTCGGGATGGTCTGACTGGGTTGATTAGGAATGGAGTAACTGAAACTGATTGGTTAGAAGCAAAAGGATCAGAAGCCAATGCAGATGAGTAATCAGGTCGATAAATATTACCAAGAGTTTGATATCGGTTAACCATGTCAAGTGAATGAGATTGGGTGATTGACTCCAAAGGAGGAGGGACAATGAGTTGATTAGGTTTACTGGAGGATGGGACCAAAGCCTTGGAAGGAGGCCTTGGACGAGACATCTGTTGAAATAAGAAACAATAATTAGTAGCAAAGATTAACAACCAGAAAGGAGATCTAGATAATTTTGGAAATAATGTAAATGGTTGTAATAATCATGTCGTAAAATACGACGGGCTTGAATCTGTTGGTGAATGATGTATTGGACTCTCTTGGTAGTAGGTTTGGTTGATTTAAGGCGATTAATTCGATGGTTGACCTGCTTAATCAAGGTTTGGTAATGGGTAATTTGGGTTTTTAAATATGGAATATGTGGAGCTGCACTTATCCCTTACCCCCTGTAAAAATTCCCGGGTGAGAAAATCAGGAAGGGAATTTTGACAACCAGGTATATAGGTAATATCAAAAATCAAAAATACTTACAATAGATTGCCATCGGGCAAAAATTTGTTTACTAGCAAGATTTTGAATATCTTTTTCCAAAACATATTTAGCAGATTTGCAATCAACACGAAATAAAAATTTTTGATTTAAAATATCATCTTGAAATTTTTGAATACACAAAATAGAAGACAAAATTTCTTTTTTAATAGTACTATAATTTAATTGTGCTTTATTCCAGACACCAGAATGATAACGAACAATTTGTTCAGAAGATTGAGGAGTGAGTTTTTGAAGAAGAATACCACCATAACCAATATCAGAAGCATCAGTTTGAATAATTTTGAATGAATTCTCAGTAGGAATACCAAGACAAGGAAGAGTCTTAACATAGTGTTTAACTTGTTGAACAATGGCAGTGTGAGCAGGAGACCAGGAAGGAGGATTATCCTTTAACCTATCAAACAAAGGTTGACAGATTTTCCTAAGGTCTTTATAGAACTTAGCAATGTAATTAAGAGAACCTAAGAACCGTTGTAATTGGGTTTTATCAAGAATTTCATCAGGGAATTTGGAAGCAAATTCAATAGATCGACTAATGGGGAGAATAGTATTTTGGTGAATATCATATCCTAAAAACCTAACTTTAGTTTGGAACAATTTAATTTTAGGAGCTGATATAACTAAACCATGACTCTTAATAGTGTAAAAGAATGCAGTTAAATGTTTCCAATGTTCATTGATGGATTTGGAGAAAATTAATATGTCATCAATGTAAACAATAGAGAAATGACTAAAGGGGTTGAATATGTCATTCATGATATGTTGAAATTCACTAGGGGCATTTTTTAAACCAAATGGCATGACATTCCATTCATATTGGCTAAAAGGTGTATTAAAAGCAGTTTTGTATCGATCTTTTGGATGAATTTGAATTTGTCAAAAACCACTTTTTAAATCAAATTTACTAAAAATGATAGCTTGGTTAAGTCGTTTAATTAAATCCTTTTTATTGGGAATAAGATATCGAATCCATTCTAAAACAGCATTTAATGGTTTGTAATTTATAACCAAGCGAGGGACACCTCTTTCTAATTCAACATTTTTATTAACATAAAAAGCAGGACAAGACCAGGGTGATTTACTAGGACTAATAATCCTATTTTTTAATAATTCATTAATTTCTTTTTTACACATTTCTAATAATTCATGATTCATTTGAATAGGTCTAGATTTAGTAGGAATTTGTTTTTCATTAAATTCTTTAATATATGGTAAAGTAACTACATACTTTTTCCTATGCCAAAATGCAGTAGGTAAAGATGAACAAACAGCTGATTCAAGTTTTAATTTAAATTCATTAATTTGATAAATAAGAATTGGATTGGTTAATTGTTGATCAATTCGTTTATAATTAATTTCTTCTTTAAGAAAATTCAAATGCCTGGTTAATCTATAAATTGTGTGAGAAATAGAACAATCTTTTAATTGGTTTAATTCTAACATTTCAGGTGGAAATAAAAATTTAAATGTAATAGGTTGTCCTAAAACATGGGTATTATGCCTTCACTAGAAGTAGTAAATGGATATAACAAAGATATAAATGGTGTGCCTAAAATGATTCTATCCGTCATATTCTTAACCAAAACAAATGTGGTTTTAAAACAAACATTATTTTGACAAATATGGACTCTGGGTAATTTATACTTAATATGCATTTTACTACCATTAGCAGAGGTTAATTTCTCTTGACATTTTTCATAATATTTAGTAGGAAGTAATCCTTGCTGAATACAATTCAAATCAGCACCAGTATCAATTAAAGCAACTAAGTCTAATTCAAAATCTTCAACAATAATTTTAATTTTTGAATACCATTTTTGCATATAGATTTTATTGAGTAAATTTAATCGTTTGTCTTCAAGGTTAGTAGGTTGAGGTCGATTATCAAATATAAGTTTGGCTGGATTAGTATGATCAGAATCAGAATCAGAGTCAGAATGATGTTCAGATTCATGAGGCAATGTATATGGATTAGGTTGAAAATTAGTTAAACTTTGATTAAGTTTTAAAGTGATAATTTCATCTTCTAATTTTTTATCTTTATTCTGAAGGTCACGGATAGTTTGTTTAATTTGGTTGATTTCAGATTGTAAATCTTGAAGTGTAATTTCTTTAGTTTTATTTTTAAATTTTTCCAAAGTTTTGGATAAGCTAATAATAGGTTTGGTAATCTTAGGTTTATTATCTGAATGGATTAGTAAAGATTTTAATTTATCAATATATTGTTGTTTTAAATTTGGATCATCTAATTTACTAATCAAGTCAATTAAAGCAGATTCTTCTTGAGTATGTTTGGTAAGAACAGAAATTTGTTTGATTGGTTTACAACAAACATCATTACATCCTAAGGTAATTTGATTATCTGAATCAAAATTATCACTATTCGAAGGAGAATTAGATGTAGATGGAGGAACAGAAGAGGAATCTTGATCAGATTGATTTAATTGAAAGATTTCAAATAACTGAATTTTGGATTCTTCATTAATTTGGAGTTGGTTAACTCTATCTTTTAGTTTGTGTTTTTCTTTACATTTATTAACATAATGACCTTTTTGACCACAATTATAACAGGTAATAACTTTATTAGATTTTGATTTCGGATGTGATTTAGATTTATAATGTTTCTTTTTGGGTTTGGTATAGAATTTATCGTTGGATTTGGAAGGTGAATAAGGCTTTTTGTATTTATTATAATTTTTGGATTTATTTTTATGCTTAGAATACTTATGTGATTTCCTACGAGAGGGTGCTACAGGAGGTAATCCATATTGCTCACAGAAATTTCTTAATTCATATTTAGCTTTATGTTTATCTTTAGTGGCTTTTTGACTAAGTTTAAGATCAATACACATTTTTAATCCTTCTTTTTGAATAGTGCTAATTATATCACCATAAGTTAAATTATCATATTCAATAATACCAGTAGGTTGGCTAAGTACATCTCTAATTTTATGAGCAAATAAGCTAGGTAATCCATTAATGAATTTTTCTTTCCAAAATGATTTAGTGCAGTCTTCGCGTAGCATAACTCTAGAGGTAAATACATCTTTATACCATCGAAAATCACTTAAAGTTGGACAAGTAAGATTACTAAGTTGATCATGCATGCGAGAATAAATATTAGTAGGAGTACCGATAAAATGTCGGACGATAGTATAAATTAATGTATTAATACTATTAGGGTGACAACATCCAATGTTTTCATCAAAAATAGGTAAACCATTTTCATCGGTTTGATTAGCATAAATTATGAATTCTCGTTATTCTTCAGTTAAATATTTTTTCCACCAAGATTTAAGCATACCAGTGAAACAAGAAGTAATTAAAGTAACAATTTCGGATTGAGAATATTGGGGATAATTGGAGAGATAACTATTGGAAACCATAGATAAATGATTTAATTTTTGGAGGATTTGATCTTCACTAAGACCATCAATATTCCATTCATATAATTTTTTGGCAGAAACGGAAAATTGATTGTTAAGATTAGTTTTTTCGAATTGGAGATCAGGAGGAGTAGGTCGAGAATACAAATTTTTGGTAGTTTGAGGGTTAACTTTGGGATAATGAATTTTATTAAGATGAGAATTTTGGAATTGTTGAGCTAATTGATTTATATCATAATCAGTGTCAGATTGGGTGGAAGCAGTTTCAGTATTAAATTGTTGATTTAAAACAGTAAGACCTTTATCTTTAGAGGATGAAGCATAATCAGATGTAGTTAATTTGGTAAATAATTTTTCAATAGCTTTAACGGTAGATTGGTCATTAGTAATTAAGCTAGTTCGTTTAGAACGATTACTGGGTAAATTAAGTAAAGGTGACTCTAGAGGTTGTGTCGTGGATGTAGGGTGAACAGATTATAAATTGGTTTCTATCTTGTCTAATTGTTTACCAATGGTACTTAAACATTGATTAATATAATTATTTTGTTCAATAACTTTTTTAATTTCACTATCAGTACCAGGTAACTTAAAAGGTGACGCAGGAATTTCAGAACCTTGTTGAGTAAGAAGTATTTTTTTCTAAAGGAGGATGACTAGAACTAACAGAAGTAGTGTCAGAAGTTTTCCATTTATATTTTGTGATTGTATTAAGCTGTTTGTAATATTTATCAATATATTCTAATAAAGGTAACTCAAAACCATATTCAATCATAAAATCATACCATTGTCTAGAAATTTTGGACATTTGAGCAAAAGTATATTGAGCATAGTAAGCATGTCGTTGGGTTCTATTTGCTGGAGATTTAAATTCAATAAGTAACTTATCAAGATTAGGAGTGAATTCTTTTTTGATTGTCATTAATTGAGGATTGATGGGTGGTGTAAATTCGTCAAAATCAGTTTGAGTGGGAGAATTATTAGAAGCAATTTCTTCTTCAGGTAAATGTGTGTGGATAGAATAAACAGGTTTACTAATTTGAGAGGAAGTAGTATTATCAATGCCTTTTAATTTACTAGTTGCAGTTTGACCAAGATGAAGTTGACTGTTTTTGCGAAATAATGGAGTATTGAAGATTTCATCTTCAGTTTCAATTTCAGTAGGGACACTAGATGTACTATGCCTAGAAGATTGACTACGATTAAATTTAATCCGAACAGAACCATCATTGTATTGTTGAATATCCTGGATATCTTGTTCTGAGGATTGTTGTTGATTATGTTTGTAATTTTCATTGACAGTAACCCATTGATCAGGTAAATCAACATTTTTCCATTCAATCATTTGTGGTATATTAATATGTGATTCATTGCGACTACTACTTTGGATTAAAAGAGTTTTATCTTTGGGACTTTTACGTAAAGCATGAACATTTAAATTAGTTTGCATGCATTTATAGTGAACACGATATATTAAGGTAATATTATGAACTTTTTCTTTCATGTTGGTAAATGAACCATGTAATTGAATGTAATAACCCCATCACGTATAATGATTAATACTTGATTAGTTAAGAGGATTTGAAATTTAATTGCCGCGTATTATAATTTGTTTGGGATTTATTAGAATTGTAGAATTTGACTCGTATATGATTCTAATGAAGGTTTATTTTGGAATTAGAAATTAAGGGTCCAAATGGCTTAAGGGAGTGAAATTTAGAAGTTAATTAATTTAATTTTAATTACGGACCCATTTGGGAGTTTAATTAAATATTCGATTCAGTTTAGTAAAATTGAGATTTGATTAATTAGGTTCTAATTAGAGTTGATTAAGTCATGGAGATTGAGAATTGTGGTTATTATAAGTTAAATTTAATTATGATGTGCCCAATTTGAATATGCAGTTTATTGATGAAAATTTGAGTTTGATCAGAAATTGAAGGCCTAAATGATTTGGGAAATCGAAATTGATAATGAAAATAAATTCAATTTAATATTTGAAGCCTTTTGGGAGTCTGACTGAAAATCTGATTCGAATTGATAAATTTAAATATATTTAATTAGGCCCTAATGAAAATCAATTAGATAAATTAAATTATGTGGGATTTACAATTAGTCATAATTAATTCAACGACGTGCTAATTGAAATTTATTAAGATTAAGTGTTACTTAATTAAATAAATCCTAATCATAAATTGAATATAGGATTAATAATATATGTGGGTGTGCAAAGAAACTTAGGTGGGTGTAGTGAGCAATCTGGTAGTGATGTGTGTGTATACGTGTAAGGTGAAGGCATCAAGGAGTGTGCACGTGTGTATTGTAATGAAGGGAGTGTGTATACTTGAGGAGAGAGAGTAGCTAACTCTTGGTTTATTATTTTATCTTGCTGGTGCATTCTTGTGCTAGAGGGTTTGAGAACAAAAAAAAAAACAGAGAGGAACTTCATATTGCTTTGGCAACCTGTGAGTGAGAGTGAGAACCAAGAGAAGGGTACGAAGCAAATTTCAACTCAAGAAAAAGGAAGACTAAGGGAAGAAAAGCAAGGAGGAACAAGGGAATTAGAAGGGAATCAATTAAATATCTTGAAATTAAAGTTTAAGGTAAGGATTTTAACCTTGATTTTTGTAGAATTTATGTATTACACTTGAAATTAATAATGAGTTGAATTCAATTTCATATAATTTGGAAGAAATTAGAAAATAAAGATGATGAAATTAAATTGGATTCATGATTAGGGAAATTAATTTAGAAATTAATTAGTTAGAGTGTAATTTATTTTGTTCTTTACAATTTAGAACTCATCCTTGCATGCATGTGGATGATTATGGAAAATAAATTAGAAATTAATTATTCTAAGTTTAATTTGTGTTTCCTCCTAAATTTGGGCCTTAATTCTACATGCATGTAATTTGGAGGAATTAAAGAATAAATAGGGGTTTTGATTTTAATTATATTAACCCATGCATGTAATCTAATCTAAGAGTTAGACTTAAATTAAACATATTTTGGAATATCTTTGATTATGAATTAATTTTTGGGTGTGTTATGAAGGAAATTAATTTAACCTAAGTTTGGCTAAATTAAGAATTAAATTATGAGGATTTGATTTTGATTATAGGAAATTAGTTGGTTTTAATCTTAATCCCATACATGCAAATCTTTCCTAAGAGTCATATAACTTCAATTTCATGTAAATTAAGAGAAATTAGTAAAAGGGTGATAAAGTTGAATTAGATTCAAGATTATAAGAATTAATTTGAATTGGGTTACATGCATGTGAGTAGTTATGGAAAATAAAGTGGAAATTAATTATCTTCGATTTGATTTAGTAGAATCATCCTATAATACTTGGATATTGAGATTTAATTCATGGAATTAGGATGAAAATGGGTGTCAAATATAAAATAAGTTACATGCATCATGAATTAAGAAAGCTATGAAATTAGTCTCATGGATTAAATAAGAAATTAAGTGGACTCATGGTTATGGAAATTAGTGGGAAAATTTATAGGAATATAAAACTAGTAATTTGGATGTCAATTCCATACATGTGAATGATTTCCTAAGGAATTTATGACTTTGATTTCATATTTTGAAGGAAAATAGTAAGAGCTTGAAAACAATTTTATTAAAACTAAATTTGGCAATTGGGACATGATTTTTGGATAAATGAATTAGCAAATTATGACTCTAATAAAGGATCCTCCATGTTCGTATACTAAAGTGCATGTTTTGGGGCTTTAAATACCAAATTTGGACTTTAATTTCAATTTTAGAATTTTAGAATTTTTCGTTGTTCGCTTGAGCGAGGGAAGTCTCGCTCGAGCATGAAAATCAAGCTCCCAGTAGTTTTTCAAATTTTACAGCTCGCTCGAGCGACCAAAGTGGCGCTTGAGCGAAGACCCCATTTTCAACACATTTTGGAAGATTGCATTTAGCTCATATTTTTACCCTCATCTCTTTCCAAAACATTCTAGACATGATTTATGACTCAATAAAGATTAATAAGCTACTAATCAACATAAATTAGTTAGTTAAAGAATGAATTATTGATCGTGTGGTAATTGTTAAAGAAGCCAAGTGAAGGATCAATCTATTTAGAAAAGAAGGACTTAGGAATGAAAGAATATGTGAAATAAGAACCTGGTTTATTTAAATAAGAAAGAATACACGTAGTAGAATCTCAGACTACTTGGGCAGAAAAGACAGGAAAGTCAAGTTTGATCAAGGAAATAACATTGTATTTCTATGTGTATATGTTATGTGATTGTGTAAGTCGCGCGCCATTGTCTGCCTGGTTTATCTGATATGTCTAGTCTGTCTTATTTGCTCCTGCAGCCATCTGTGAGTAATAACTTTGTAAAGTTATGTTCGATGTTATGTATTTTCAATATACTATGATACGAAATAATTGATTCTTGAAAAGCTATGATATGTTGGAAATGAATGAATGAATATAAAGTTTTTCTGAAAAGTATTTGTGGCACCCTTAGTCGATAAGGCCCTAGCCCGGGGGATACAATACTGTGGCATAAGGCCCTCGCCCGGGAGATATAATACCGTGGCTACTTGCGCGCAAGATATAGACCTTTATGGTTGTTGGTACCAACTTTGTTGTGGTCTTCGGACCTACTTGTTGTGGTCTTTAGACCTACTTGATCGGATAGCTAATGGGTGTACCACATATGATCTTATGCAAAGTCTGAATATGAATGTGAATATGAATATGAGCATGTATCTGAATCTGTTTCTGATTTGAAATCTGAAAATGCATAAGACTCTGTTTCTGATAAGATTATGTTTTGGATATAAACTCTGATTTCTAACTCAGTGATGGACATCATTTATTAAACCCTTTACTCTGTTATTATTCACTGGGCTTTAGCTCACTCTATTATTTATGTATGTAGGTGATCAGGCGCGTGGCCAGGCTAGAGACTTCTGTCTAGAATCTGTTTTGTCAGCCAACCTATGTGCCTCCCGTGGAGGTTCCGGATATGTTAAGTGTTATCGTTATGCAATGTAAAGTTTAAATTATGTTTTCTTGTTTGGTTCTCCAAATCATGTGTATATATATATGTAAATAAAAAGTTAAAAATTTTTCTGTCTCATATAAGTCTGCACAGCTCAATGGACGTTGTATATTATTATTTGCTTCCGCTAGCCCCTAATATTTTGTTAATCTGTTCAGAGGTCGTAGGTAATCCTTGGATTACTGGCCGGTTACGGTGCCAAACCTATAGGGGCAGGTTTGAGTCGTAACATTGAATATTTAATGTTAATGCATCTAAAATATGCGGATCTCGCAAACTAAGTGTAAAATCAGGAAAACAATTAAAATGTACTGGACCTTTATGAAGACCAGTTTCCATCATACCCATTAAACTATCATTATAATTAAGGAAATGAGCATCTCTTAAAGATAATAAAACAGAAGTATTTTTGCCTACAATTGTTAAGGGATTAACTCCAACTTGAATGAGACCAATATGCATAAAATTGTAACAATTATTTAAATGTCTTCTAATTAATTTAGTATCAAATAATTGGCAGGTTTCTCGAGGTTTTTCTAAAGCATATACTTGTTCAATGGTTTTAACATGTAGGGCAACTTTAAAAAGTAGTTTTATAAATTTGTCCTACATGTTAAAACCGGTCTTCATAAAGGTCCAGTACATTTTACTTGTTCAATGCTTTATTTTGTTGTATAAAATAAATAGTTTAAATTTAATTATATTTACTATTTATTTTATAAAACAAAATACAATTTATTTTTGGGTGCTCGAGTGAAAAATTCAATTTTTTAATTTTTCTTGTCCAAAGGCGTTCATTTGTTATGTACATAAGGACGACAAAGCTATCATAAAATGACCAAAATATCTTTTACCACCACACGCGTTTTATTTCTGACTTAAAACACGCTCTCCACTCAAAATCAATCGCTTTCTTTCTTTATCTCTCTCTCAAGTCGGCTAGACCCGCCACATCTTCTCTACCTTCAACGTCCCCATCGTACCTTTGGCACCTTTGCCCCTAGCATGGACTGAGCCGCTTGGAAGTTCGTCGCGAGGACCCTAACCCTGGTGAGTTTTGCACCATCACTACCGCCCCTTCCTTCACCTCACACATCTCTAATCCATCTCTCTCTTCTCTCTTCTATCTATCTTCTCTTTTCCTCTTCTATCTATTTGTGTGTATACATATATATACATGATCATATATAACTATTTGGTTTAGATCTGTGTTTTGATTTGGTTAGATTTATCTATTTTGTTTTTTATTAAGACTTAGGCTTTTGTTTGAGGATTTGGATTTTTGTTATTGGTAACTTGTGTTGAATTTTGGGGGATTATCAATTTACTCTTTTGAATACTTGCTTGTGCTAGTTATGTTTGATTAATTTGGAAAAAAAAAAAACATAGGTTGCGTTTGGTAGAGTTTTCTAACTATGATTTGAGAGTAAGAGTTGTATTTTGAGTTTGTGAGTTTTAGAATTATGATTTGAGTGTGGAAAACTAGTTTGGTGAAAGAGTTTTGAAAAGAGTTTTAAATTGAGTGAGGAATTCTTGATGTGACAAGTAGCAACCCTAATTTTTCGTAAGTCTTTATTTATTTATTTATTATTATTATGATTTCATTTTATTATTAGTTTTATTAATCGTGTGGTTACATGAAAATTAAATGTGTTATTCTGTTAATTTATTGTGATATTTAATTAGTTTAATATGATATCTAGTTAATTTAATGTGTTGTTCAATTCATTTAATGTGATAGTTAATTATATATAATTAATTCAAATATTTATATTTATATATATATAAAAAAGGGTATTTATATATTGACAAAATATATCTTATATAAGTTGTATTTATATTGCATTTATATAATAAAATATAATGTTAATGTGTTATTTATTATATTGTTAGGTTATTTAAACCTAGGTGGTTGTTAGCATAACGTGTGTGAAGTCCTCCTCGAAGAACAGCAGCCGTAGGGAGAGAGAGAGAGAGAGAGAGAGAGAGAGAGAGGGGGTAATCAGAGAAAGAAGAGAAGCTCGGTGTGCGGCTGTGCATTAGTGCAAGCCGAGAGAGAAAAGGTGAAAAAGAAAAAAAAAAAAAGGGGTTTTGGGTTTACTTTGGTGGTTCAATTAATTCTCTTGGTCTTGCTTCAATCTTCAAAAATAATTGTGAGTACAAACCCTATTTTCCTTGATTATGTTTGATTCGTTAGTTTATTTATTTATTTATGTTATTAGGTTGATGTGATTTGATATTTTTGTATGTAGATGTAGAGGATGAATTAACTTAATTATTTTGATTAGTGTCTATGAAATGTTTAGGGTTTTTAGATGAGAGATTAATTTTATTTAATTTGATTAGTAGAACGTGTAAAATTTAGGGTTCTCAGTTGATTGATTTAGTTTAATTAATTTGATTAGTGATATATATAAGGTTTAGGGTTCTTAGAGGTTTGATTAATCTTAATTAATTTGAGTAGTGATATGTGCAAGGTTTAGTGTTCTTAGATGAGTGATTAATTTATTTTAATTAATTTGATTAGTGGTACGTGAAAGGTTTAGGGTTCTTAGAGGTTTGATTAATCTTAATTAATTTGATTAGTGATATGTGCAAGGTTTAGTGTTCTTAGATGAGTGATTAATTTTAATTAATTTGGTTAGTGGTACGTGTAAGGTGTAAGATTTTTAGATAATTAATTGATCGTAATTATTTTAATTAGTTGGATATGTAAGGTTCGGGATTTTTAGATGATTGATTAATTTTAATTATGTTAATTAAATGTATAGGTAAGGTTTAAGATTTTTAGACAATTAATTGATCGTAATTATTTTGATTAGTTGGGTATGTAAGGTTTGGGATTTTTAGAAGATGGATTAATTTTAATTATGTTGATTAGATGTATAGGTAAGGTTTAAAAGTTTTAGATAATTAATTGATCGTAATTATTTTGATTAGTTGGATATGTAAGGTGTAGAATTTTTAGATGATTGACTAATTTTTAATTATTTTGATTAGACGTGTATGTAAGGTTTAGAGTTTTCGGATGATTGTTTGATTTTAATTATTTGAATTAGTTGAGTATGTAAGGTTTAGAGTTTTATTTTGGGTGACTTTATTAATTCTTTGAGTGATTCTTTGATCTTCAAAAATAATTTTAAGTACAAAACCCACTTCCCTTGATTTATGTTTAATTCGATGTATTTATCTTTATTTGTTTGATGTTAATTTGATTTTGTTTTTACTTAAAGATGATAGATTAATTTTAATTATTTTGATTAGTTGTGGATATAAGATTTAGGGTTATAGATGATAGATTGATTTTAATTATTTTGACTAGTAGTGTATGTAAAGTTTAGGGTTTTTAGATAAGTGATTGATTGTAATTACTTTGATTAGTTGTGTAGGTAAAGTTTAGGGTTTTTAGATGATTAATTAATTTTAATTATTTTTATTAGTTGTGTATGTAAGATTTAGGATTTTTAGATGATTAATTGATTTTAATTATTTTGATTAGTTGTATATGTAAAGTTTAGGATCTTTAGATGATTGATTGATTTCAATTATTTTAATTAGTTGTGTATGCAAGGTTTATTTTTTTTTATGTATTTATTTTATGGATTTAATCATCCTCATAATTATATGAAATTGGAATAAACTTAGAATCCATAGATATTGGTTGGAGGATGGATTGGTTTGTTGTTGGTATTTATTTATTTGATGTTGGTTTGATTTTATATTTGCATGTAGATGATGGATTTATTTCATTATTTGGTTAGATGTTTATGTAATGTTTATGGTTTTTATACGTATTTGTTTTATGATTATGATCACACTCCTGAATGTATGAAACTAAAATTAATTAGAACCCGTAAATAAATTCCTTGTACTCCACCATGACTCCATGGATTGTTATTTTATTTGAGTGATGGTGAGAAAGAGTGTATAAAAAAAAGGTGAGGATTATGAGAGTTGTTTGATGCCTTATGCCCGGCATTGTTATATTTGTCTCATGATGTTGATGAGATGTTTATATATATTGTTGCCTCGTTCTCATGAGTAGACGAGTGCTTTGATTTCTTGTAGCGTGCGTATATGCTAACCATCGGGAGTGTGAGTCAAACTTCGGGCGATATCCCGTGCAAGTTTGGCTTTGAGTGGGTTAGGTATACGGGAGGCACATGGGATATATGTGTAGGCCAGAAGGGGAGGGCCGAAGTGGTGGAGTTAAGGTATAAAGAATTAATTATGAACTTGTATGTTAGTTCGAATTGTCTTAATGGAGTCAAGGTACAAAGAATTAATTATGAACTTGTATGTTAGTTCGAATTGTCTTAATGGAGTGAAGGTACAAAGAATTAATTATGAACTTGTATGTTAGTTCGAATTGTCTTAATGGAGTCAAGGTACAAAGAAGTAATTATGAACTTATAGGTATAGTTCGAATGATATTGATTGAGTTAAGAAACAAAGAATTTAATTATGAGTTTATTTCTATAGTGTGAATTGTGTTGATATGTTCGTGTTGAAAAATAGTAATCGACCTCAATAAATTATAAAATTTGAGCAGAGGCATCTATACGTGATTTTGGACCACTTTCATGTTTTATGTATTTATTTAAAGATCGATTAGAACTTATAACCGGATGATCTTGATTATTGTCGGTTTGGTTCATTTTAGCAAGGCAGATTTTAGAGGCTGTTTTAACCACGAAAAGCTTATTTTCATTGGTTTCGCGTAAACTGAAGTAAAACATTATTCTGCACACTTATCATGTTTGGAACTTAGTCAAAAAAAAAAAATCATCTTAGAGGCGCTTTTGGTTCGTTTTGATTGATTTTTCGATTGAATTCCGTCTAGATTTTTATATCAAGTTTTTCTCTTAACCTGTTCAGTTTCTGTTAAATTCGTTCGCGCTGTCTTATAGGAAATTTGATTCTGTACAATTTTCGTTCTTTGAGTTTTGATCAATTCGAATTATTTAAGTGTGAAACGGTGTAACTTTATATTTGTTTTAATAAGTTACTTATGATTAAATTATACTAACTTTATTTGTTTTGCAGGATGGTGGGTCTCACTAACTTTTTATGCAGGGCTGACCCACCATATTTTTATTTTTATTTTGTCTATTTTATAATCAATTTATATTTCGTTGTGTACGGACAAGAAACTAAATGCCACCGTATCTCGAGAAACTACCCATTCGTCTCGGTGCGGTTGAAACTACTTGTCTTGTCCCATGATATGAATTAAATGTATTTTTGTTTGTGTCTGGTGGACACGTGGGTGTTGTTTCTTGTATTCATACCAGTATACCTGTATACTGACGTTTGTCTCTGCAACTCGGGTGCGTTACGCTTGAGCCTTGGTGAGTTTCCTTCTTGAGATTAGTTGAGGCTACGATGGTGATGAGAAGTAACTAAAGTTTTTGGGCATGTCGTTTGGAGTTCTTTTATTTTTTTTGAGTTTAGGGTTGAAACTAATTTATGTATTTATTATTTTTTTTTTAGTGACTTTAGTATTGGAATAATTTGGCATGGTTTGTAACCGTACTTTATTTAAGTTGTTTTGGTTAGCTGTTGCTACTTTAAAGTTGAGGTATTTATTAGTTATGAGATTTTGGTGGATGGTTTGGTTGGCGTTTTAGTTTTTTTAGTTTTTTTTATTTCACCCCCAGGATTTGGATGATGGAATATTGATTGGGGTTTAGTCCTAATTTAATATTTAATTGTCCAAATTTTGGGGCGTGACATGACATATGATATTTAATGTAAAAACTTACAACTCATAACCAAACATACAACTCAAAATTATATTAAAACACATAAAAAAAAATTTAAAAATTCAGAAAATATTTTTTCGAATGTATAAAAATTAACATATGTCAATTGCAAAAAAAAAAAAATTGCACTATTCCGGTCAACCAACCGGACGATTGATGGGACATCTGGTTAGTCCAAATTTTCTCGCTTTCGACCGTGTTTTCAAAAGTAAGCGTGGAATTAAGTTTTGAAATTCGTAAACAAACACTGTGTTCAAATTAATTAAGCTCTAGAATGTTAGTTCCAGAGTTGTACCAAACACAGTCTATGATGTTCTTGTATTTCCTCTATTTTCTGCTGGTTATTGAGAAATTTCAACAATAGTTGTTGAGAAATTTTCTTGGTTTCTCATTTTCCTCCACTTTTTTAGCAGTTGAATTGAAAAACACACACTCTCTCTCTAAAATATTTTGTTTTATTTGTTTTTAGGTGTTGAAGTTGATTGGAAATGCAACCCGTGACAATAACAAAAAGAGATAGATAGAGAGAGATACCAACAGATAGTAAGAGAGACAAACAAATAGAGAGAGAAAAGTGGGTTTTGAAATCAATTTGTACAGATAAAAATTTGTAACAAACTAGACCTTATTTCAACAGATAAATTTTTTTTGAAGATTATGACTATTTTGTTGAACAGATAAGAAAATAGATTGAAAAAATTAACAAATAAAAAAATATTTCAACAGATAGGTTAAAAAAATTCAACAGATAAGGAAAAATAAGTTAAAAAAATTCAACAGATAAAAATACTTGAACATATAGATTTAAAAAAAATTTAACAGATAAAAAATATTTGAATAAGTTAAGGGGCAAAATTAGAAATCAAATGTCCTTCAAAACAACAAAAGGATTTCTAATCAAATTATTTCACAAAAGGTAGATTTCTCACTAACAAAAAGTATCTCTTGGACCTAATGCCTTAAACAAATGTTATATTGGACTTTTCAACAATTTTCTCTTTATTTTTATATTTATAATTTTATGATAAAATTGATTTTTTGTATAAATAATCTTTATTATGAAACTTATGAGATAGACAGGGTTCAAATTGAAACCTACAAAAAAAAAAAAAAAAAACATGGAAAGGTATGAAAAAATGAGGTATAAAGGGAGCTTATCCCATAGATGAGAATAGTTCAATTTGGGACCCTAGTCCACCAATCAACATAGTCTCACCGGTGATTCTATTTACATTACCAAAATATATATATATATATATATCGACAATGCTACGTAACTCAAATTTTGTGGCTCAAAAATGGTTTAAATGGTCAAAACGACGTCGTTTTGAATACAGAACAACATAAAAATGGCCAAAACAACGTCGTTTTGGCCATTTGAGTCATTTTTGTGCCACAAAATTTGAGCTACGTGACATTTTCTACGATTAATTTTTTAATGCACTCTAATAAGTTATTTAGAATTATAGATTACTTTCAATATATCTTCTTCTTATTATTATTATTATTATTATTATTATTATTTTTCAAATTTCCTCTCAAGGTACAAGTAAATAATAAACAAATCAAAAATATCAAATTACAATTTTTAAAATTTTTTTAAACAAATATCTTATTACAATTATTTCTTTTATTCACAAACAGAGAACGATGGTACCGACAAAGGAGAACCACGAAGAAAGATGACAAAACACATGTCTCTTTTCATTTCTATCTCCTCATTCTTTTTCAATATGATAATACTAATATGTAATACTTTTCCAATATGATAATACTAATATGTAATAATGTCAAATAAATATTATTAAAGTTGGATTGCAATGCTTACCGGCGAGCGGATGATTTATCATCGGAAAGCGCTGCTCGCCTCAGACATTTTGGAACTGAAGCAACTGTTTGGTCATTACAACTTGGAAAAATCGTTAAAAATTAGTTTTGTAGTTTTTTTTATTTTAAATTTTTTTAAAAATTATATATATAAAAAAGTAAAGAAGTGATGTGATTTAAAAAAATTAAGAAGTTACTTTTAACCAACTTGTCAAAATAGGCCAAAATAAGGCAATGTTATGAGTTTTGATGGAGTGAATTGAAGTTTTGGAGTAATGATAAAGATGAAGATAAAATAATTGGAATTTGAAAAAGAAAATAAAAAAAAATTGAATATAAAGAAAACGTATAAGTGATTTGAGTGTATTATGTGAAAAAAATATTTTATTTTAAAATTTAATGTGTATTGTTTTTATTAATAATTGGGTAAATTACACTGACCTCCCCTGAGGTTTACCAACTTGCCAAAATAGGCCAAAATAAGATGGCACATCTTGTGGCAAGGCAATATTATGAGTTTTGGTGAAGTGAATTAGAGTTTTGGAGTAATGATAAAGATGAAGATAAAACAATTGGAATTTGGAAAAGAAAATTAAAAAAAAAAAATTTGAATATAAAGAAAACATATAAGTGATTTGAGTGTATTATGAGAGAAAAAAAAATATTTTATTTTAAAATTTAATGTGTATTGTTTTTATTAATAATTGGGTAAATTACATTGACCTCTCCTGAGGTTTACCTTAATTACAGGTAACTCCCCTACAGTTTCAAAAATAACACTGATCTAATATACAAAGACCCTCTTTTCTTACCCATCCGTCCAAAATCAAATAGATTTTGTTGATATCATCCCTAATTATTCTGCAAATTCTAATACTACCCTTCAGCATAAATTACATTTACCTCCCCTGCATATATATAAACACAAAATAAAAAAGAAAAATGATTTGGTGCCCGAAATCTCGTGCCCCGAATGCCCCTAATGCCCAAAACGACGTCGTTTTGGGCATTAGGTTTTTTTTTTTTTTTTTTTTTCCTGCCATTTTCGACGCTATGCAGAGGGAGAGGGAGGAGATGGAGAGCAAGAGAAGAGGAGGAGAGAGGGAGAAAGAGAGAGGAGAGGCGCCGCCGATCGTCAGCAGATTCCCGATGTCAGACCTCGACATCGCGACATCCGACCGCCTCCGGCCCCGCCTCCGCCTCCTCCTCCCCCAATGATTATGCCCCCTCCAGTCCTCCTCCTCCTTCTCCTCTGATTTTCTTCTTCTTCTCCTCTGATTTCTTCTTCTTCTCCTCGTCGTTTCTGATTCGGGGCTGATTCGGGGCAGCCCATTCGGGCTCCCAATCACAGCTCAATAAAAAATTTAACATTAAGCATCACAGAGAAGAGAACTAAATTTGTCTTGGGATTCTCTTTGCCTCATTTGTTCCATTCTTCCAAACATCAATGACATTTTTTTTCCCTGGAAACAAACAGAAACGGGAAGATCTCATTATTATTTCGAATCTCATTTTGGATTGGGTCTCTCCTTTGGCGGACGTTCGTACACAATCATTTTGGATCTCATTATCAGTGCCATCTTGATGTTCGAATTGGTTAGCGAAAAACGGCGGGACCCAGAAGGAGGAGACTCGCTCTCTCTCTTTTTCTCTCTCTATATGCTTCTTCTCCCTCCTGCTCTGGCTCCGGTGTTGGTTCGGGCATGTGTGTTTTCAAAGAGGACGAAAGAGATTGGAGAAGACAAGTGCCATTTACAGGGAAACACACTACTGGGTTTGGTTAGGGTATGGGTTTTTCTTGTTCTTGCAGTTGGATGTGGTAGTGTTGCAACATTTTATGGTTCTCCCACTCTCTCTATATTAGTCTTGTCTTATGGTTTATGGATTATGGTGTATGGGCAACATCATAATTTGGATACAATTTGCATTTTTTATTAAATAAATAAATTAGAAGGGTAGCCTTAGGGCTTTTGTAAGATCCCGTATTTTGAGGTATTAATATTTAGTGAGTGGTATTGATGGTTTATTATTTTAATTTAGTGGTGAGATTTTTAGATAACGATTTAATTTTTAAATTATTTATTTGTATTTATCTCATCTCTTTTATATTTATCATATTATTATTTGTTCTCATTTAATAATAAATCTTACCATTTCCCATCACATGTAGAAAAAAAAAAAGAAAAGAAAAGAAAAGAAAACAGCAAACCGTGGGCAACACACCCATAGTACTCCCAAACCCACCATTCCATCATTTCACCTTTTCATTTATTTTAATTTTTTTTTATCTTCTTTCATTCCCTCTATAAATTAATAGAGTGAGAGGAGCTCCTCACAATCCTTCCTTCATTCGGCTCTCCTCCTCTCATAAATTGTGTAGAGTAGAAATATTAAATTTAGATATGGAAGTGTTTAGAGTGAAAATGAGTATTTTATAAAATAAATAAATAAATTGAGAGTTGTCGATTTTATTAAATTATATATACTTTATGTTTTAGAAGTTTGATCAAAGCTATTTTTAGAGATCCATGGAGCAATTTCAGATTTATGGTGATGGAATTAATTATTTTGAGGTAAATTCGGGGTTGTATACAATATGCTCTATTTAAATCTCTTTGCAAAGAGTTCTTTTATTTTAAATTATCCTCAATTTGTAATCTACTTGATTATTGTGGTAAAATCATTTGTTGTCGAATCGTTGATATTCTGATCATTTGGTAAAATTCTCTACAAATATTTCAGTATTAAAATGGTGATTTGTCTGACTGAATGATATGGAAATACTCCGTACAAGGATCAAGTGAATCTTATTAATTGTTTACACTAATATGCCCGGATAAGCGTGGAGCTTGGGTGAGGTGGGTGAATAAATGAATTTATTCACTGGTCATGTACTGAGTAGGACCGGGTATTTGGTCCTAGATAAATTATAGTTGATTTGTTGTGTAATTTGGTAAATTGCTTGATTATCGTATCGTTGATTTAATGTCATAAATTGTTGGATTCCTGTTAATTTATTCTGTATCCGAGCCTTGTATTCTTGTCGTATTGTATATTTCCCGAATTAATTTATTTTTCAAGTGCGGAGCAGATTTTAGCAGAGCTCGAAATTGGGATTAAAAAGATTTATTAATACAGAGATTTGGGATCCCCCACTTTAATTATTAAATATGGAGATAGTTGTAATATTGTTTATTTTAGAGGATATTGTACCAATTGGAGACAATTTTGTACTTATTATTTTTGGGAGCAAAACTTGTAATTTTTTTTAAGGCTATTTCAGTGTATTTAACGACCCGGGAGTGGGGGCGTCACAGCTTTGTTTGAGTCGTGTTGGATTTTACAACACACATATATATATATATTTTTCAGAATTACATTTATTGATATTTAAAATAAATTTTAATTATTTTTTGTTAATTTTAAGTATGATCCAATATACATATTTTCAAATTAATATAAAATGATTTTTTTACATTTTATTTCAAAAGTTAATGACTTTAAGAATAATTGATTTTAAATATCTACAAATTATTTTTGACCAATACCTGAATTATTTTTGACCAATAAACAAAAATTATTTTTGAACTACTGATTTTATTTATTTTTTAAAGACGTTTTTTTCATGACCCAAGCCCCCCCTATGGGTTTAGCTTCGTAACCGGCCAGTAATCCTTGGATTACTAAAGGCCTCTGAACAGAATAATATATGTAACAGGGCCTGCAGAAGCAAATATACAAACATACGTAGTCCATAGAGCTGTGCAGACATACATGGAACAGGAAATTTAAAACTTTTCATATGCATATATACATACACATAGATGTAGCGTCGAAAATACAATAGCTTTACATCACCCAAGCCACTTATACAAACTTTCAAATGTGATCAGACCAGACATAAGCATTTAGAAAGTACAAAAGTCCAAAGGATACAAAAACTTGGGTAGATCTCAAAAGGGAACCTCCACGGAATGCGTGATGGTTGGCCGACACCAAAACTCGTCAGGCAACATCTCAGGCTTAGTCACGTGCCTGCTCACCTACATACATACAATAATACAGTGAGCTAGAGTCCAGTGAATAATAACTGGGCAAAGGGTTTTAATGAATGATGTCCAGCACAGAGTTAGAATTCAAAGTTTATATCAAAAACGTATTCTTATCGGAAACAGAGTCTTAAGCATATTCAGATTGCAAATTAGAATTGGATTCAGATACATGCTCATATTCATATTCAGATTTTGCATAAGATCATACGTGGTACACCCATTAGCTATCATATCAACTTGGTCCTGAGACCCACATACATAGTCGGTACCGATGACTATAAATTTCCATATCTTGCATGCAAGTAGCCATGGTATTGTTACCCCCAAGCGAAAGCCACGTGAATATAGGCCACAGTATTGTTATCTCTGGGCAAGGGCCACATAAATATAAGCCACAGTATTGTTACCCCTGGGCGAGGGCCACGTACATATTGACCACGGTATTGTTACCCCTGTGCGAGAGCCACGTGAGCTAAGGATGCCACAAATACATTTCAGAAAAATGGACAGTCATTCATAATTTATGAAATAGCATTTCAGAAAACAGATCGTATCATACCAGACATAAAATACTTGTAATTAAACATAGCTTTATAGAGTTATTACTTACAATTAACAGATAGCTCAAAGTAAACAAGTAGAGTAGGCAACTCACTTATCCTGAGGCGCATGACCTACATAACATGACAGAGACGTACATTGAAACATACGCTCGAATTGCACATAACACATGTTCTTGTCCTAAGTGTGTTTCTAGCCCTTTATCCTCATTATAGTGTCTTAAACATGGCCTAGGATTGCCTAGGATGGAAGGAGAATGCAACAATGCACTTGAAAATATTTTTCAAATTTTGCTGAAAATAGGGTCTACGCTCGAGCATGTATTTCCTCACTTGAGCGGACATGCATAAAGTAAGGGTTCGTTCGAGTATGACTTCCCTCGCTCGAGCGTACTGTAAACTCGAAAAAAGTACCAGTTGCTTGCTTTTCATGCTCGATCCACGCTCAAGCGTGACTTTCGTCGCTCGAGCGTGTTGTAAAACATATGAACTTTTGGATACATACATTTCACGCTCGAGCGAGTATCATGTCGCTCGAGCGGAAGTGCACGCATTCAGAGTGCTCACTTAAGCGTGAATTCCTACGCTCGAGCGTGGATTCAAATTCTGAAATTTCCAAATTTGATCTCCAAGCTTCAAACTCAACCCAAACACTTTAAAACTCATCCTCTTGGGCTAAAACTCTGGAAAACACTTAGAAACTTGCAAAACATCATGATTTGAAGATCATTTCATGAAATCAAGGCCCAAAAGCATGCCAATTGTTCAAAAAATCCAACTTAAACTTTATAAATTTTTTATGAACATAACATGTATGAATTTCCTTAAACTCCAACTTCTCAAAACATGATCAAATGCTACAAAACATCATGAAACTTGATGATTTCACAAAATTGAGGTGAAGTCAAGACATGCATGAGAGAATTCTTAGTAAACATGCTCCAAATGTAATGAAATGTACATGCATGTTTGAATTGGTCTCCCTTCCTACTTCTTAAGCTTGATTCACACATTTCCTAGCTCAATTCACTTAAATCCATGGGTGAATCAACTCAACTTCAAGACTAAAGGTTTGGTTTTTTACCTAAAGTCTTCAATTCTTTGGGCTCTTGGTGAATCCTAGCTCAATTCTTCAATTCTCCTTCAATTTCCTAGCCAATTCTTTGTTTGAGCTCAATTTCTCCCTGCTCTCCCTTTCTCACGTTTTTCTTCCTTGAAGAGGCTTAAATGTACTCAAAATGAAAGAAAGGGATGAGTGGGGCTCATTTGGTGCCTAATACAGGCTTGGTTAAAGTATAGTTAATTGAAGTTAAAATAAATGGGCACTAATTTAATCTAATTTAACTGTTCCAAATCGAATTTTAATTAAACCTACTATAAAATTCTATAAATTCCAAATAGCACATAAATCAAATCAATTTCAGAGTCAGATGCCGATAAGGCCTTCAATTTGTAGAATATAACAGAAACTGAAACAGATATTCCTAAAATAAACAGATGAAAACATAATTAATGCACCATATATGCAATTAATTCAAAATTTGGTCTTAAAATCTTATTAGGCACATTAAATCACGGATTATGGTTAATCTTGGGTCGGGGTTGTTACAGTCTTCCCCCCTTAAAGAGTTTGTCCTCCAAACTCAAGTTACCTTCATTTTGGAAGAACACCGAGTCGAAAGGGAACAATTCGGGATATCTTTTCATCAGGTCTTCCTCGGTCTCCCAAGTTGTATAAGTTCTTCCATGATTCTGCCAATCAACCTTCACTAACGAAATTTCCTTGTTTCTCAATATTTTGATTCGGCCGTTCACAATCTGTATTGGCTTCTCTTCATAAGTGTAGTCATCCTTTAGAAGTACATGAGTTGGTTTTATCACATGTAATGGATCTCTCAGATAATTCCAAAGCATAGAGATATGAAAGACATTATGCATATGCTCCATAACCGGTGGCAAGGCCACCCGATACGTTACCGGGTTGATCTTCTCTAGAATTTCATATGGCCCAACATATCTCGGTGCTAATTTGCCCTTAATACCAAACCGCGTTTGTCCTTTCATAGAAGTCACTTTTATGAACATGTGGTCCCCAACTTCATATTCTCTATCTTTTCTTTGATCATCATCATAACTCTTTTGCCGGTTTTAAGCAGTTTTCAGACGCTGTTAGATCAGTTTCACTTTCTCTGTTGTTTCCTACACAAGTTCTGGTCCCAACAAAGGTCTATCACTTACTTCAGCCCAACATATTTGTAACAACCCTCATACTGATTACCGATATATTACCGATTACCTACTGATTACTGTTAAATTGAGATTGATTATGATTGATAATTAAAATGATCGAAATCTTGAATCGATCGATCGAGATCCGAAATTAAATTGATTGATCAGAATCGCTAAATGCATAATCTATCTGTTTGACTGCCAAATTATCTGTTTTCGTTGTATGCATCAAACTGCAAATTAAAGGCCCTATCGGCGGCCAAATCTGAAATTGATTGATGTTCTGTGTTCATCATAATTAATGTGATTTTATGGTATATTTAATTGAAAAGTGATTAGGTATGATTAAATTAGATCAAAATGAGTTAAATTGTTTGAATTGGTTTATTTACCAAAATGCCACTAAGTGGGCCACTATCCTAGACATATTAGAAACTTGCATTACACTTGAACAACCTAATTTCATCAGCCATTCCTCTTGCTCTAGCCGACCAAAAGGAGAGAAGTAGAGAGAGAGTGAGAGATTGGAACTCAACTTGTTGATCTAGCTTGAATATGGTGGAATTGGAGTGTAAATTGGCAAATTGGACCTCAAGACTTGTAATTGAAGACCTAGGTAAGGAATTCACCTTCTTATTGTTGATATTGAACAAGTTCTTGCATGATTCATGCTTCATTGTAGAACTAAGTCATGATTTAGTTCAAATATGTTGGATTATAGCATACATCATGCATGTTTGTATTGGTACATTTTGAGTTGATTTCATGGCTAATTGTCACATGCATGCTCATATCTATGCATAAGTCCATGTTTTCATCTTGTTTTGAGGAAGTGAGCTCATTTGAGCAAGCTTTGAAACTCCAATTTGGTTTAAAACTCATGCATGGCATGTTTGAAGTTCATTCTTGAAAATGGGTTTGAAAATGGTTTTAATTGACTCACCTTTGGGGCTTGAATTCATAAATTGAGCTTTGAAACTTGTTGTATATTGATTTGAGATGTGTTTATCAGAATTTGGGCCCAAGAGGTCGAGTATTGAGTGGTAGAATGCTTGGTTCGGGCTTGGAAGACAAATTTGGAAATTCCAGAATTTGGCCTCCTCGCTCGAGCGAAGGATTCCTCGCTCGAGCGACCATCGTTTGTTGAGCTCGCTCGGCGAAGAAATGGTGGCTCGGCGTAAAATTTCAGCATCCGAGATTTTTATTGTTTCATCGACCGCCGGCGAAGGATTTCGCTCGGCGAAGCCTTTGATTTTGCAAGCTCGCTCGAGCGAAGGAAGGCTCACTCGAGCGAGTCCCTTATTTTCAGCAAATTTTGTAAAGTACTTTCTAAGTGCATCTTTGCATCCTCATCCCATTCTAGGCATTCTTAGGCCTAGTTTAAGGCATCTTAATGAGGATATAGATGTAGAACACCGAGGCAAATTAGGGTAAGTTATTGATCTTCCCCAATTGTATAGCTTAGTGTGTGTTCATCACAGATATCTTGTGTAGGGTTGGCTTACCGAGGAGACGGCTCTAGCATATCAGTAGCCCGAGAACTCGTGAGTAACAATCGTAAAGATATGTCCAAAATGATTATCTTCTGGCTGTTTTTTTATTGAGCCTTACCTTATTGAAATCTATTTTATCGAGTTTATTTTATCGAATCAAATCGAATCAGGCTAGTTCTTGAATTGACACCGTTCTTGAATTGATCTTGCTTCACCGAATCAACTTCTTGAATTGGCCTGCTTCAATTGAATTGTCCATCGAATCGACATCGTATACTAAATGAACGTATGAGTTATATTTCAATCGTACTATGGCATCCTTGGCACCTACTGTTTACTGATTTGGAGCAAAGTGCTACACTGGGAGCCACCTCTAGAATCTACGGAGCTAAGTGCTACAGTGGGAGCCACCTCTTGAATCCACATACTGTGACAGAGAGATCTCTGTCGGTTCCCAAGTTTGGAACCACTACTGTTTACTGTTGTGATGGCCACTCGGTATTACCGATATGGAGCAAAGTGCTACACTGGGAGCCACCTCTAGAATCTACGGAGCTAAGTGCTACAGTGGGAGCCACCTCTTGAATCCCGGTATTACTGATAAGGAGCAAAGTGCTACACTGGGAGCCACCTCTAGAATCTACGGAACTAAGTGCTACAGTGGGAGCCACCTCTTGAATCCACAAGCATCTTGTCTTTTTCTCTGAATTGGTATTCTTCGCTCTCATTCTTTATCTTCGCTTGATGGCCATCATTTCTTTGTTTGATGCTGTTAAGACCGGTCTTTTAAGACCTCTGGATTTCTGATCTTTATACGCCAAGGATGTACCACATATCACTATTTTAATCAATGACTATTATGGCTCAAATATGAGCCACAAACCGAATAGTGATAAACCGATCGAAATAGTGGTTTAATATCGAAAGGACATTTATTCTTAACCCTTTACGCATTATATTATTCACGGGCTTTAGCTCACTTTGCTCATATACATATGTAGGTGTCACAGCACCGCATCATGCTAGAAGCGTCATCGTTACTTCAGTTTGGTCAAGCGGGCGTATGTGCCTCACTGTGAGGTTCCGAGCCTACCTTGCCAAGGCTTAGGGGTGTTTTAGTATTTCCCCTACTGTACTGTCTTACTGTTTTGTAATAACTGAATCGAATGTATAGACTGAATGTTTACTGCACTGTTGAGTAGGGATTAAGTCCCTATATTGAGTGGTTGTAAATATTGTATATACTGTTCTGTACCGACTGTTAATATGCATATGTATGGAAAATCTTTTTGCAAACAGACTATCTCAGCTCATTGGACATTGTTTATTTATTGCATTGGCTTCCGCTTGAACTGCTCTGTTTTCTTGTATTTGTAATTAGCCTTGATCCGGGATTCTTGGCGATTCTGATACTAAACCCATAGAAATGGGTTTGGTCGTGACAATATTGGAGATCGACATTTTCTACCATACAAAACTTTATAAAGAGCTATTCCGATGCTTGAATGGTAGCTATTATTATACACAAACTCAGCCAATGGCAAATAGGTCTCTCAATTTCCTTGGAAATCTAAGACACACATTTTGACCATATCTTCCAAGGTTTGATTGGTTCGTTCAGTTTGACCATCTGTCCGTGGGTGATAGGAGCTACTCAACCTCAGTTTTGTCCCCAAAGCCTATTGTAAACTCTACCAAAATCTTGACACAAACTTTGAATCCTTGTCAGATACAATAGATACTGGCAGCCCATGCAATCTCACAATCTCATTTATATAAATATTGGCCAATTTGTCAGTATTGTAAATAGATTTAACAGATAGAAAATGAGCAGACTTAGTTAAACGATTCGCAATGACCCAGATAGAATCTATACCTCAGGAGGAGCGAGGCAATTCCACAATGAAATCCATAGTGATGTGTTCCCATTTCCATTCTGGTATTGGGAGCGGTTGTAACAAACCAGCGGGTTGTTGATGTTCTGCTTTAACTTGTTGGTAGTGTAAACATCTAGCTACAAAATCTGCAATACCCTTTTTCATTCTCGGCCACCAGAAATTCTATTTCAAATCATGATACATTTTCGTATTTCCTGGATGCATAGCAAATTTGGAATTGTGGGCCTCTATCAGAATGCGTTTCTTCAAATCATTATAATCCGGCACACAAAGGTAACTCTGAAATTTCAACACATCATTGTCAGACACAAAATCCCGATTTTGGTTTTAACTCAATCTCATTCATAATTCTCTTTAGAAACTCATTTTCGCGTTGTTTATCTTTAATCTCTTCAATGATTACAGGCTGAGCAAAAAAGGCGGCTAAGAGCTCGCCCTGTTCACACGACACCACTTCAATCTCATTCTTCTCCAAGTCACGTAATAACTCTCTCTGGCCGGTAAGCAGATATGACAAATTAGCAATAGATTTCCAGCTTAATGCATCAGCAACGGTATTTGCCTTCCCTAGATGGTACAAAATTTGCCGGTCATAATCTTTGATTAACTCTAACTATCTCCTCTGTCTCATGTTCAGTTCTTTCTGAGTGAAGAAATACTTGAGGCTTTTGTGGTCCATGTACACTTCACAAGTTATCCCATACAGATAATGTCACTAAATTTTCAAGGCAAACACTACAGCTATCAGTTCAAGATCATGTGTTGGGTAATTCTTTTCATGTGGGCGAAGTTGCCGAGAGGCATAAGCAATTATCTTTCCATTCTGCATTAGTACACAACCCAACCCTTTATACGAAGCGTCACTGTAAATCTAGAACCCATCAGTACCATTAGGTAGAGTTAAGATTGGTGCAATCACTAATATGGTTTTCAACTCTTAAAAGGCTGACTCTCTTTGTTCGTCCCAATCAAAGGGCACATTTTTTCTGAGTTAACTGGGTTAATGGCATGGCAAGTTTTGAAAAGTCTTTCACAAATCTTCTGTAGTAACCTGCAAGTCCCAGAAAACTTCTAACTTCTGTCACATTTGTCAGTTTAGGCCAGTCCACAATAGCTTCAATTTTCTAAGGGTCACAGAAATACCAGTCTTGTTGATTACAAGCCCAAAAAATGCCACACTATAAAACCAGAATTCACATTTGGACAATTTGGCGTATAGTTTCTTTTCTCTCAGAATCTGCAAGGTAGTTCTCAGATGATTCTCATGTTCTTCCCTGTCTTTAGAATAAATCAAAATGTCATCAATAAACACAATGATAAATTCATCAAGGTATTGTTTGAAAACCCTATTCATTAGGTCCATAAAAGCTGCTGGTGCATTGGTTACCCCAAATGGCATGACTAAAAATTCATAGTGTCCATATCTAGTTCTGAATGCAGTTTTCTCCACATCTTCTGCTTTAACTTTCAACTGGTGATACCCGGATCTAAGGTCAATCTTAGAAAACATTTGGGCTCCCTGAAGTTGATCAAACAAGTCATTTATTCGGGGCAAAGGGTATTTGTTCTTGATAGTTACTTTGTTCAATTCCCGATAGTCTATACATAACCTCAAAAATCTATCTTTCTTTTTGACAAATAGGACTGGAGCACCCCAAGGTGAAGTACTTGGACGGATAAATTTCTTATCTAATAGTTCTTGGAGTTGAATTTTCAATTTTTTCGGTTCTGAGGTTGACATTCTGTAAGGGGTCTTAGAAATAGGTTGTCTTCCCGGAGTCACTTCAATAGTGAATTCAATTTCTCTATCAACTAAGTCTCCAAGAAAGTCATTCAGAAACACATCGGGAAATTCACAAGCAACAGGAATTGTTTCCACATTAGTACTATCAGATGATGTAGTCAGTATACAACACAAGTAGCCCTTACATCCCTTCTTAAGCAATTTAACCACTTTCATGGCCGAAACCAAGTATGGGGGAGGAACTACCCCATTTCCATTAAAACTAAATTCAGGCATACCCGGTGGTCTAAACACAACAGATTTACTTGCACAGTCAATAGTAGCATAGTTTTAGTCAACCAGTCCATACTCAAGATGCAATCAAAGTGGTCAATACTCAAAGGCGGCAAATCAACGTATAACGTCATTTCATCAATCAAAACATCACATGCCGGATATACATATGCACATACCATAGAACCCCCAGATGGTGTAGATATAGACAATAAATAATTCATGGATTCTAAGGGTCTAGTTAGTTCCCGAGAAAAAAACATAATACAAATGAATGTGTGGAGCCAGAATCAATCAGCACATAGGCATTCAGAGCACATATAGAAATTATACCTGACACCACAGATTCGGTGTTCTGCATATCACTAGGCACAAGTGCGAACACTCTCCCTTGCCTCAACATTTCATTGTTAGTGTTACCTTTAGCATTGGTTCTTGCGTTTGATCTTGCTGTAGAAACAGACCCGGCTGAATTTGCCACAGGACGGCTAACCTCATTGGATCTCGTTGGGCAATCCTTAACCATGTGGCCAGTCCTGCCACATCAAAAACACGCACTTGATGTTCAGTAACAAGCACCTTTGTGCTTTCTTCCGTAGCCGGGACAGTTTGGAGTAGATCCACTACTTTGACTAGAGCTACTGGATGATCCTGTATTTTGCTTCTTTGAAAATGATTGGCCCTTCTTGAAATTAAATCTGGTCCTCTTTCCTTTCCATTCGGTTGTTAGAGTTATAGTTTGTTTCTTAGTTGCTATTATGGCTTCTGCCATCAATGGCCTGTCGAGCACTTTTATATAAGTAGGCAATTTCAGGACACCTACTCGATCAAATACTTCCAGGTCTAGTCCTTCCTCAAACTTCCGTGCTTTCTTGTAATCAGTGTCTACTATGTGCGGAGCAAAACGAGCTAGTTTAGTAAACTTAGCTTCATATTCGGCCACAAACATTCTGCCTTGTTTGAGTTCTTGGAATTCAGAAACTTTTCGGTCCCTGAAGCATTGGGGAAAGTACTTGTTATAGAATATCTCATTGAATTGTGCCCATGTCATGTCCCCATTGTTATCTTGAACCAACATCCACCATTTCCGGGCTTCATCATTTAGGGTGTAAGTAGCCAAAAGAACATTCTGAATTGCAGAGCAAGGGAACACTTCAAATAACTTTTCCATTTCCAATAACCAGGTTCTGTCTTCAATGGTTCAATACCACCCAAGAAGGTTGGCGGTTTCATTTTCATAAATTTCTGAGTTAAATTGATGATGTCATTATTGTCCGGTTCGGCTAGTACTAGTGGAGGCAGGGGAGGTAAAGGTCGTTGTCTTTGTTGTTGCATCATAGCTTCAGTCAACGCTGCAAACATCTATTCCATTCGGCTCATACGAGTCTCTGAAGATTCGCTTACATCATTTCCCCTTGCATTCTCCATGTTGCTATAGAAACACCAAATAATAATAAACATAGGAATAGTCTCACTCATTTCCTTCAATTCGTTTACTCAGATTTATATTCAGTTTTTCATTTCCATTTGGATTACCACACACTCACACATGCAGATGGAATGCCCCTACTTTTTACTAGGACATCCTAAGCTCATATGGACTCGTGTGTGCGGTATAACTCGTGCTCTGATACCACTTTATCACGACCCAAACCCGCCTCTATGGGTTTAGCATTGTAACCGGCCAGTAATCCTTGGATTATTAAAGGCCTCTGAACAGAATAATATATATAATAGGGATTGCGGAAGCAAATATATAAACATGCGTAGTCTATAGAGCTGTGCAGACATACATGAGATAGGAAATTTAAAACATTTCATATGCATATATATACACATACAGATGTAGCGTCGAAAATACAATAGCCTTACATCACCTAAGCCACTTATGAAAACTTTCAAACATGATCAGACTAGATATAAGCATTTAGAAAGTACAAAAACCCCAAAGACACAAAAACTTGGGTAGATCTCAAAAGGGAACCTTCACGGAAGGCGTGATGGCTGGCTAACACCAAAACTCGCCAAGCAGCATCTTAGGCCTAGTCACGTGCCTGCTCATCTACATACATACAATAATACAGTGAGCTAGAGCCCAGTGAATAATAACTAGGTAAAGGGTTTTAATGAATAATGTCCAGCACAGAGTTAGAATTCAGAGTTTATATCAAAAATGTATTCTTATCGAAAACAGAGTTTTAAGCATATTCAGATTGCAAATCAGAATTGGATTCAGATACATACTCATATTCATATTCAGATTTTGCATAAGATCATACATGGTACACCCATTAGCTATCATATCAACTTGGTCCTGAGACCCACATGTGTGATACCCTGAACGTTTAATTAAATACCACATAAATAATTATAGTTAAATATAATTATGGTTGTATATGATGATATATTATTAAATAAATAAATAATAATAAATAAATATATAAATCTAATTCGGCATTGGGTTATCAAATATGAGATTAATTAGGAATTATTATTTGGGGCCAAATTAACACAAATATGGAATTATAATACTAGTTGGGCCAAATTAGAGTTAAAGATAGTAAATAAATAAATACAAAAGTAAGAGTAAATAATAATAATAATAATAATAATAATAATAATAATAATAATGATAGTGAGTGTGGTAGTAAAATAAATAATTAATTTTCTGTGGGTATACGATAAAGTATAATTTAGTTAGGGATTAATTTGTTTATATAGTTATATTAAGAATCTGGGCCAAAATGTAATTATCTTATATATATATATATTTAGATAAGTGATACTCTACGGTTTTAATGAAGTAGATATGGGTGAATTATGAAAAATGATTCGAGAATCGGCAAGATCGCCACGTGTCGGCCCCAGGACACTTCTACTTCCCTATAAATGGGGAAGAACTGATCAAAAGTCATAGAGTTACTGAAATCAGTGAGAAAGAAAAGAAAAAGAAAGAAAAAAAAGAAAATAGAGGGAGAGGTACGTAAATAGGAAGGTTGTGTTAGTAATAGAAAGGCGAAGGATTAATATTAAGGTGAGTTATATTATACCTTAAGTACCATTATATATTTTACGTATGTTTTGAGTTATCATAATTCATTTTATACAAGTTATATTTTATAAGTTATATTAATTCAAGTTATGTTTTAGAAATATTTCAGTTACGTGAATTATTTTCTGAACCCTATTTGCTTAAAATGAAACCCATGGATATATTTGTTTATATTTTTAAGAATATTTGGCTATAACCTTATAAATAATTATGTTTTGTAAGTACCACCACGGGAGTCCCACGCCTTGGGGACTTAAATAGCTATTGGCCTCTGTTTGACCACTTTGTGGTCTTCTGTTTGTCATGGATCCATTGACCTCTGTTCTGATTATTACTTCTATTCTGTACCATGGTTATGGTTATTTACTTTCATAATTTCTGTATTTTAGTTTCTGCCACTTAAATGATTTATTTACCAAATTGAGTTATGTAAATGTTTTGGCTTAACTAACTATCCATGGTTATTTTGTATTCCCTATACTTTTGGCATAATATTTCTCACTCTGCTGTGTGCTTATAGCTGTTACCATTTCAAGTGACGAGATGTAAGGAAAACCCATAAGCTCACAAAATGGAACCCGCACGTGGATTGATGTTGAACCACTTTTTTTTATTTTTATCTTTCTTCCTTTATTTATTTATTTATTTTTTATTTATGTTTTTGCTCCTTTTTGTTCTACCTAGGACCAGTCATTGAATAATAAAATAATAAAAGCCCTATAAATATATTTTCTCTTATTAAAATTGTAACAACCCTCACCACTGCTTACCAATTAATTCGACATTCGAATGGGATGATTATGATGGATAACAAGTAATTGAAATCTTGGTATTCGACTAAAATCAAACCAATTGATTAAGTATATTTGTCATATTGCATTTCTATTTGTTGCCTGTTTGATTATCTGTTCATGTTTTTATGTCTAAATTGCAAATTGAAGGCCTTATCGGCGGCCGAATCTGAAATTGATTAGTGATATGTGTTAATCATAATTTATGAGATTTTATGGCATATTTAATTAAAATATGATTTGGTATGATTAAACTAGATTAATTTAAACCAAATTGAAAAGTTGGACTTATTTACATTTTTGCCACATTAGTGGCCCACTACATGAGCCATACTTGAGCCTCATTATACACTTAGGAAACATTTCATCAGCTCATTTTCCTTGTTCTTGCCGACCAAGAGAGTTAGAGGGAGAGAAATTGAGTTCCCTTTTGATAATTGCTTGGAGACTTGAAGATTTGGAAAAGAGATTGCATAATTGAACCTCAAGACTAGTAATTAAGGAACCTAGGTATGAATTTCATCCTTTTGATTGTGTCTTTAAGTTGATCCATGCATGGTTCTTGTCTAATTGAGGAACTAAGTCATGATTTAGTTCTAACATGTTGAATTATAGCTTAATTCATGCATGCATGTTTGTATTGTTGAGTTTAAGTTGTTTTCATGGCAAAATGTTGCATGCATGCTCATAATTATGTTTAGGTCCATGATTTCATCTTGTCTTTGAAGAAATTGACTCATTAGAGCATGTTTTGAAGCTTGAAAATTGTTTAAAGTTCGTGCATGTTCATTTGAGATCATGTTCATGAAATTTTGGTTTGAAATTGGAATTAATTAAGCTACCCTTGGACTTTGATTTTACAAATTGAACTTTGAAACATGTTATTCTATGTGTTTACAAATGTTTTCCAGAAATTTGGCCCAAGAGGATCGAATTTTGTGCATTTAAACTTGATTTGAGCTTGGAAGTTCAAATCTAGAAATTCCAGATTTTGGACTCCCGCTCGAGCGGGAAATTCGTGCTCCCAGTACTTTGCACTGTTTTAATGTTCGCTCGAGTGGGACCTGGTGTCTTACGCTCGAGCGGGTGTTGAGCGCCCATCGAGCGTGATTTTTGAGCATTCAGTACTTTTGACTGTTTTGCAGTCCGCTTGAGTGTGGGAAGTAACGCTCGAACGTGAACCGTTGTTTGCATGTCCACTCGAGCGGAGTAACCTACGCTTGAGCGGGACCCCTGTTTTCTGAAAATCCTGCAAAATGTTTTAAAGTGCATCTTTGCATCCTTATTCCATCCTAGTTATTCTTAGGCCTAGTTTAAGGCATCTTAATGAGGATATAGATGTAGAACACACCGAGGCAATTAGGGATTAAGTTATTATCTTTCCCAACTGTGTATCTTAGTGTGTTCGATCTGTTAACTGTGTAAGGTTGGCATCGAGACGCTTTAGCTTATCAGAGCCGTAACTCGTGAGTAACAATTGTGTAAAGATATGTTCAACTGTGAATATTTTTGACTGTTTAACTGAACTGTTTTCTGAACTGATACTGTTAATCGAATGAATGTATGTCTTATATTCGAATCAGACATTGTGGCATCCTTAGCACTCTATCGCTTATCTATCACATAGAGATCTCTGTCGGTTCCCTTGTTGGAACCACTACTGTTTACTGATTGATGGCCATCATTAACCGTTCGGTCTTTTAAGATCTCATTTCTTTGCATCGCTATGCTAATGGATGTACCACATATGACTGAATGACTGATATACTGAATTAATGAACTGTTTTCATTACTGTAAGGACATTCATTCTAAACCTCTTTACACATTATGTTATTCACTAGGCTTTAGCTCACTGTTTATATATATATATATATGTAGGTGTTCAGGCACTAGACTGGAGCTAGGAGCGTGGGTTAGACTCCCCTTTTTGTCAAGCCAACTACTGTGTCTCACTACGAGGTTCCGAGCCTTCCAAGCTATGGCTTAGGGGTGTTATAGTCCCGTGTCTGTCTCTGTACCTATTTTGTTTATTGTATGTACTCTATAGACTAGTAGCACTGCACTGTACTGTTTGATAAGGATTTGGTCCCTGTTTGGAATGATTATATATATTGTGCATACTATTCTGTACCAAGTATATATATACGAATGAAAAGTCTTTTTGCATACAGACTGTCACAACTCATTGGACATTGTTAATTTACTATTTTGGCTTCCGCTATGCCCCTGTACTCTGTTTTACTGTATTACTGTCAAGCAGGCCTTCGGTAATCTTGGATTACTGGCCGGTTATGGTGCTAAACCCTTAGGGGCAGGTTTGGGTCGTGACAAAAATAGTAAAATGGAGTAATTTCCTATTTAATTATTTTTATTTTCGCTTGCGTAGTTTAATTTGCTACAAATAGAATAAGTTAGTAAGTTGCGATTCCAACCCTAAGCCCCTGGGATTGGGTCGTGAAAACATACATAGTCGGTACCGACAACCATAAAAGTCCATATCTTGCATGCAAGTAGCCATGGTATTGTTACTCCCAGGCGAGGGTCATGTGAATATAGGCCACAATATTGTTACCCCTAGGTAAGGGCCACGTGAATATAAGTCACAGTATTGTTACTCTTGGGCGAGGGCCACGTGCATATTAACCACGGTATTGTTACCCTCGGACGAGGGCCACGTGAGCTAAGGATGCCACAAATACATTTCAGAAAAATGGACAGTCATTTATAATTCATAAAATAGCATTTCAGAAAACAGATTGTATCATACCAGGCAGAAAATACTTGTAATTAAACATAACTTTACAGAGTTATTACTCACAGTTAATAGATGGCTCCAAGTAAACAAGTAGAGTAGGCAACTCACTTATCCTGAGGCGTGTGACCTACATAACATGATAGAGATATACATTGAAACACACGCTCGAATTGCACATAACACATGTTTTTGTCCTAAGTGTGTTTCTAGCCCTTTATCCTCATTATAGTGTCTTAAACATGGCCTAAGAATGCCTAGGATGGAAAGAGGATGCAACAATGCACTTGAAAACATTTTTTAATTTTTGCTGAAAACAGGGTCCACACTCGAGCGTGTATTTCCTCGCTCGAGTGGACATGCATAAAGTAAGGGTTCGCCGGCGTGACTTCCTCGCCGAGCCGCATCAGAACTCGTAAAAAATCTTGGTTGCTTGCTGTTACCTAAAAAGCAACCTAAGAGGGGGGTGAATTGGGTTTCTACAAATTAATAATAATAATACCCCAATAAAATTAACTACTAGTACAACAAATTATTAACAAGCACAATAATGAACTTAGCAGTAAATGATCAAGCAAAATAACAATGAAGTATAACTAATATATAGGGTAAATCAAATGATTAACACATGAATATTAGATAGCTATAGCAGTAGTAGGAAAGTAAAGAGATTAGGGAAGATGAGACAAACAGATTTATAGTGGTTCGGCTTTAACCAAGCCTACATCCACTCCTCAAGTTTCACTTGAGATTTTTCATTAACTTCTAGCTTTAAAGGGGTGCTAGCAACCTCTTTATAAATAGAGCAATTCTCCACGGATTTTACATAGACTTCACAAGCCTAAACCCTTGCAAATTTTAGGTAATTCACAATCACTCTCAAGATTTCAAGAATACAGTGTTTGCAACACTTTTACAAGATGAAATGGTATTTTTGCTTTCAAAGAAAGTTTACAATAAATATCTCTCAAAGATAGATATATAAAATGGAGTTTTGATTTTTCTGTAAATCTCACACAGGAAAGATGAGCTTAAAGCTATAAGGCTCAGTATATAATTTCTGAGAATATATGTGAGTGATTATAGATCAAAGAATATTTTCAGGTTTTTTTTTTTATAACTTATTTACATTAGAGACTTTGGTATATATAATGAAAATTATAGCCGTTTATAGCCGTTGTAATTATTTGAATTTATAGCCGTTGTACTTCCATCATTACCAATTTGAATATCTTCCACTCCATCATTACAAATTTGAATATCTTCCACTTGAACCTTTTGAACATTTTGGCCTTTTGAACCTTTATAGTCGTTTATAGCCGTTGTACTTCCATCATTACTAATTTGAATATCTTTCACTTGAACCTTTTGGCCTGCTGCTGTGCTAGGCTGTTTGAATATTTGTTTTGGGCAGTTTGAACTCTTGATTTAATTAAATATTAAATATATTCTAACAACATTAGAATAAAGGTTTAGGTGATAAATAATGGGATAAAATAAATTTTGATTATATTTTTCTCTTTCAAATAAATCATCAAAATAAATTTTGATTAAAATATAATTAAATAAATCATCAAAATAAATTTTGGATTCTATTTTTCTCTTTCAAATAAATTAAAACATAATTAAATAAATCATAAAAATAAATAAGTTTAACAATCTCCCCCTTTTTGATGATGGTACACAATGATATTTTGATTTAATTTAGGAGTAAGAAAAACTCCCTCTCAAGTCATGCTCCCTGAATTCATTTTTAAAAACATAAGTTAGCACATGTGTAATAAATAAACTTTAATTAGAAACATGATACGAGACTAAGATATCAAATTATAAACACATAACATCATAATTTTTTCCCCCTGTAACATTATCAAAAGGAAATCATGGGTCAGAATCTGGAGAAGGAGGAGGAAAATGATAGTGATAAATGACATCAAAAAATAGATAATCAATATATATATATTACATAACTATACAATATATATATGCATACACATATAACTCTCCCGCGTGTCTCTCGTTTTTCGCAAAACGCGGTTGCCACGCGGCTTGGCTTTTGCTTCATTAGCCGACAAAAGCATCTCTCCTCGGCTATCTCACCCTTCTTGTCTTTTTCTTTTCAGTCTCTTCTCTTCAGCCTTCTTCTTAATCACACTCATCTGCTTCTCCTTCTTTACCTCACTCTCTTCTATCTCTTCTTCATCACTCTCTTCGATTTTCTTCTTCCTCGAGAGACAGAATAGAGAGACTGAGCAGAGTAGAAAGGCTGCCAAAAATGACCTTTCTTTCGAGTACATCTCTCTCTCCTATTACATGGCCTCGTCCCGTCCCCTTACTCTCTTTCCGGACTTGAATGATCCTTCAAGCGCTGCTGGGCCAAGTGTCCCGGCGCCTACTCTTTCCAACCTTCCTATGATGTCGATTGAGCAAATAATGGCAGCGCAATCAGATATTGAAGCTAATCATTTCACACTGACGTCTTGTATGGAGACGGTGACTGCGGTCACAAAATTGGCGCATCGACTACAGAACAGAACGAGTGACCTCCACCAGGTCAACGCCCAACTCTCGCTGCTCCAGTGCATGTACAAGGATGCGCGAGCAGAAATAGGCACACTGAAGGCCGAAAATAAAGAGCTTAAACAGAAGACCACCTCCATGGCCCGATTTGGAGCAACGTCGTTCTTGGTCTTTGATAATCAACGGGGAATCGTCGCTCTCGACGAAAACATGGGGGCAGGGGCGTCAAGGGTCGCCCAAGGTGATAAAAAGAAGAAGAGAGCGGTAGAAGAGGCGAGTAAGTAAGATCGGCGTATGGCCAGAAAAAAAATGAAGGGTTTTTTTTTATGTTTATTTTGATCGACGTGTGGTCATAAAAAAAATGAAGGGTGTTTTTTTTTTAATGTAAATATTTGTATTTTGATTTGTTGTTGTGTTTATGTTTAAGTACTGAAAAATGAAATTAAAGAACAGAGAAAAAAATAAGAAAATTAAGCCCAAACAAAAAATAATAATGAGAGACCAAATTGTTAATGAGTATATGAGAAGCATTTGAGCATGATTTAATTCTCAATTTTTTAGCAAGAGCAAACCAATCTCAAGACTATAATAGACATACAATGCATAGATCAAATAAGGTTGCCAAGTAAGAGCACAAATATGGAGCTAAAGTTCAAGTCACTCTTACTTGAGGAAAACGATCTTCCTCTTACATTATCTACAACTAATCAGCTCAAAGGTCATGTTGTAAGAATTAAGATACCAAAAGTATAGAGATACCAAAATAATCAGAGATACTAAAGCAATCAAGTCTCTTTTTCTCCCTCGATGACATTTTCAACAAAATCAAGCACAAGAAGGGAGTATGGTACAACATATAGGATGAAAGAATGTAAGTGTCATTATAACACAAATAATCAACTATATCAAGGTAGTTCTATGATACCACAAAAATGATAGCACATAATGATCATACAATTAAAGCTTATACCATTTGACAATAATGGGCCAAAAAAAAAAAAAAAATAGTAACATGTGAAGGTGCAAGCCCATAAGTTTGATATCAAAAATAGAATAGAAACTGAGGGGATTTTATAAAATAATCAAGTTTAAATTCTTCTCCTTGTTTCATTTGGCAAAATCAATAGGAGATATGATAAATAAAAGCTCATAACTGAAATGTTCTCATCAATAATATCAAATAGGATACCAAAATGATACAAACATGCAATCTACTAAGGATACTAATATGCAATCTAGAAGATTTAACAATCATAACTCAAGTATTATGTAGAATATAATATGTTAAACTCAATATAATCTCATGGAGCTAATGTAAATTCAAAAAATGAAGCATGTTCAAGGTATAACAATACATATGCCAAGAAAAATCATGAATTTCAATATATAGCACACATTTTGAGCATAGGCATAATTTTTAGACAAGAACATCACCAAAGAGTATACATTGCAAATCATATGAAGCATAATCAATCTTTTTCATATCAAAGTAATAACAGTATTAGCACAAAGGATATAAGATAGAATTTTTACCTCAAAAGCTTAAGAGAGTATATGAGGCATACGTTAGGTTCATGAGATGGAAGCTTTTCAATCTTCAATTTTCTTTCATGAGGAGTTCAACTCAAAAGGGTTTAACAAGTATGTTAGCAAAATGATTTCTCCGCTAAGTTGATGCTACCATTTTCTAATGTGATTTGTGTAAATATAGCATTCATAGAACAATCACTATTACTCAATAAAAATACAACACAAATCACTTCTTATCACAAACTCAAAAAGTAAAAAATAATTCAATGATCAAACAAGAGTTTGGAATTGTATTTTTCAGAATTTTCAAATTGTAGCACATAGCATAATATGCATAAGAAAATAGCGTTATGCTCTTTGTTTTATTAAAAAATGATGCAACAATCTCATTTAATCACATAACATTATCAAGAGGCATTTTTATCAATTCAATCCACATACTCAAGTGTGATAAAACATTTTACTCAATGTGGAACACAACATGAATGCTATAAACAATTAATTCAACAATTTATCAATCAAAAGCATTTCATGAGATGCATGCCAATATAATTTATATTCAAAAGATATTAAATAGGATAGATGCAATGTCTCTACAAACATATGATATTTCTTTTTATTTAGATATTGTTGATGGATCATAATCAATGAATTTCATAACTCATTCCAATATTCCAATGTAAAGCATATAAGCATGAAATTTTCATATTGAACATATTCTTGAGATCATAAATGTACAATTCAAAATATAGATAGTATACATCTAAAAAACATACTATGACATCAAAATTGATTCTACAAAGATATGACTCAAAAAAAAATTAACATATTAGTATGAAGCCATATATAAGATGTGAAAAGTATGCTCACAAAACATATTTATCACTTCTTATCTCTTTTTCATAGTAATGGATGACATGATATACAATATTAATGAATACATGAATCATTCATGTTCTAATAGGCATTCATCAAAATAATATAATTCTTATTTTTGAGTTCAATGAATGTTTGAAAGAAACTACCAGAACATGACTTAGCAAACTTAATACAATTAGGTTACATGGAAGCAATGATTAGACACAACCTATTATGCACAAATCACACCTTAAAGAATATAGAACTATAAGCTTAAAGGTATGTTAGGAGTTATACCTTCATTTACCTCTTTGGAATCTTCACCCATGCATTACCTCTATTGTTTATCTTGGTGATTTTCATTTCGTCATTCTTCTTCTTGTAGGAGCTGATTTTGCTCTTTAGATTGAACACTTTTGTTGTGCATTTCCTCTCGAAGTCTTGGTGTTTTTTGAGATTCCACCTACAAAATGTCTTGATTTCTTTCTTGGTACCCATACTTTCTTGGGTCCATAGGGATTAGTCTCAAGAACATTTAATCTCATAAAAGGTTTAGGAGGATCAAAACCAATGCCTACTTTGTCAAAAACACATTTTTTATTTCCAAGAAGCTTGTTGAGGTTTTCTTTTCCTTTTACAAAATTTTCAAGAGTTTTGCTTAAATTTTCAACATTGTTTTTCAAAATGTTTTTCTCATTAGCAATAGACGTAAAGTCATTTTTCAAAGTAGCATTTTTCATTTTTAAAACATCCACATTATTTGAAAGAGAAGTAACTAATTTTTTTAATTTAGAATTTTCAACACAAACATTTCTAAATATGTCATGTAATTCATTGAAAGCACTTTCAAGTTCTACATAATTAGAAATTACCTCATCTTGAGTGAATTTTTCTTCTTCAAGAGCCACGAGACACAGGTTGACTACTCCATCATTTTCTCCCCAAATGGCTTCTTTTTTGCTGCCATCCATTATTGAAAGTTCATGAGCCATGAGTGAGCCTAGGAGTTCTTCAATGCCTAATTTTGTTAGGTCTTTTGTTTCTTGGATAGTTGTAACCTTAGCTTCTCATTCATTTGGCAAAGACCTAAGTATTTTTCTTACAAGCTCACCATTAGTATAAGATTTACCAAGAGATTTTAGAGTATTAATAATATTGGTAAATTTATAAAACATCTCAGAAATAGATTCAAATGATTCCATAGTAAAGAGTTCATAATCATGAATAAGCATGTCAATCCGAGACTCTTTTATTTGGCTAGTTCTTTCATAGGTGATTTCAAGTTTATCCCAAATCTCTTTAGCAGTAATACATTCACAAATTCTATTATACTCATTTGCATCTGGTCCACACACAAGAATAAACTTGGCTTTAGCATTAGCTTGAAAGAGTTTATAATCACACTCATCAAATTTATGCTCAAGTTTAGGCACACTAATATGGTTTACTACCTTGGAAGGGATTTTAGGACCTTTAGTGATAATGAGCCACAAAGCATAATTGGTAGCTTGAAGATACAAAGTCATTTTTTCTTTCCAATGAATGTAATTACTACCATCAAAGAGAGGTGGCCTATTGCTAGCTTGTCTTACAGCAGAGTAAGTAGAATACATGGTTGCTATGGATAAAAAACTCAAGATTGTTAAATCTAAACAAGAGCCCCTGGCTCCGACACCAATTGTTACCCAAAAAGCAACCTAAGAGGGAGGTGAATTAGGTTTCTATAAATTAATAATAATAATAATATCCCAATAAAATTAACTACTAGTACAACAAATTATTAATAAGCACAATGATAACTTAGCAGTAAATGATCAAGCAAAATAACAATGAAGTATAAGTAACATACAAGGTAAATCAAATGATTAACACATGAATATTAGATAGCTATAGCAGTAGTAGGAAAGTAAAGAGATTAGGGAAGAGGAGACAAACTGTCACGACCCGCTCCTCGTACCCAAGGGTTAAGCATCGTGATGGCCAGTAACTTGAGTTACCAACGGCCAATTCTAAAACAGATCAATAAACGCAAGCGGAAGTAATATTTAAATAAGGGTACCAAAATAATCATCGGAGCTTTTACTTTTATTACAAAATTTATTGACCAAAAAGGCCGATATTTACATAGAGAAATATCATAAAAATGCCGTGTGTGTCTATTCCGCAGCCCTCATCTAAGACTTTCCAAAAGCTATTTCCTGAAAATTGGTAAACAACTATAAGCACATGGCAGAGTGAGAAATATTATACCAAGAGTATAAGGGACACGAAATAACCATGGATCGTTAGTTAAGCCAAAATATTTACATAAACAAATCATTTAAGTAGCAGAAATTGAAATACAGATATTATATAAATATATAACCATAACCACGAGCGAGGTCGCGAAGTAGCGGTCGAGCAATGTACGGATTCAAGAGTCGCTCGTACGGATTCTATAGGTGGCTCCCACAATAGTATAGCACTTAGCTCCGCACAGCACTTTGCTCCGCACAAAACAGAGGTCAATGGATCCATGACAAACAGAGGACCACGAAGTGGTCAAACAGAGGCCAATGGTTATTTAAGTCCTCCAAGGCGTGGGACTCCCGTGGTGGTACTTACAAAACTTAACTATATATAAGGTCATAGTCAAATATTCTTTAAAATATAAGCAAACATATCCATAGGTTTCCTTTTAAGCAAATAGGGTTCAGAAATAAAACCACGTAACTGAAATCTTTATAAAACATAATTTTTATTAATATACTAATAAAACATACTTATATAAAATAGATTTTGGTAAGTCAAAACATAAGTAAAATACATTTTGGTGACTCAAGGTATAATATAACTCACCTTAACTTTAATACCTTACTTTTCCTTTCTACTATCAAAGACCCTTCTAACTTTCACTATTCTTTCCTTCCTTTCCTCTCTTTCTTTCTTCCTTTCTTCTTTTCTTTTCTTCTTTCTTTTTCTCTTCTTTCAGCCGAATCACCTCCCTATATAGGGAGGTGAACCCAATCTTCACTCAACACGTGCCCCTTCCCAAATCAATCAGCTGATTCGATTATAATTATATAGATTCGTTCTTATCCTTAGTAGATATTTAAGATAATTACTATTTGACCCAACATTTTAATATAATTATATAAATTAATTAATTCTTAATTAAATTACACTTTATCATATATCAATAAAAAATTAATTATTTATTTTAGTATCACACCCATTATTATTATTGTTTATATTATCTATATTATTATTATTTATACTTTGACCCCAAAACTTTTATTAATTATATTATTTTATAAAATTACGCATAATAATATATAATAAATTATATATTTTTCGAACAGAGATTAAATAATATTAGTATAAATTCTACAGAATAATTAAAAATTTGGATTGTTACACAAACAGATTTATAGTGGTTCGGCTTCAACCAAGCCTACATCCACTTCTCAAGCTTCACTTGAGATTTTTCACTAACTTCTAGCTTTACAGGGGTGCTAGCAACCTCTTTACAAATGGAGCAATCCTCCATGGATTTTACACAGACTTCACAAGCCTAAACCTTTGCAAATCTTAGGTGATTCACAATCACTCTCAAGATTTCAAGAACACAGTGTTTGCAACACTTTTACAAGATAAAATGGTATTTTTGCTTTCAAAGAAAGCTTATAATAAATATCTTTCAAAGATAGATATATAAAATGGAGTTTTGATTTTTCTGTAAATCTCACACAGGAAAGATTGGCTTAAAGCTATAAGGCTCAGTGTATAATTTCTGAGAATAGATGTGAGTGATTATAGATCAAAGAATATTTTCAGATTTTTTTTATAAATTGTTTACATTAAAGGCTTTGGTATATATAATGAAAATTATAGCCGTTTATAACCATTGTATTCATTTGAATTTATAGCCGTTTATAGCCGCTGTAGTCATTTGAATTTATAGCCGTTTATATCCGTTGTACTTCCATCATTACCAATTTGAATATCTTCTGCTCCATCATTACAAATTTGAATATCTTCCACTTGAATCTTTTGAACATTTTGGCCTTTTGAACCTTTATAGCCATTTATAGCCGTTGTACTTCCATCATTACTAATTTGAATATCTTTCACTTGAACCTTTTGGCCTGCTACTATACTAGGTTGTTTGAACCTTTATTTTGGGCTGTTTGAACTCCTGATTTAATCAAATATTAAATACATTCTAACAATATTTAGGATAAATGTTTAGGTGAGAAATAATGGGATAAAATAAATTTTGATTATATTTTTCTCTTTAAAATAAATCATCGAAATAAATTTTGATTAAAATATAATTAAATAAATCATCAAAATAAATTTTGGATTCTATTTTTCTCTTTCAAATAAATTAAAACATAATTAAATAAATCATCAAAATAAATAAGTCTAACACTTGCTTTTCACGCTCGATGGACGTTCGATCCACGCTCGAGCGTGAGGCTCAGACCTTCGCTCGAGCGTGACTTTCGTCGCTCGAGCGTGCTGTAAAACATATGAACTTCTAGATACATGCATTTCATGCTCAAGCGGGTATCATATTGCTCGAGCGGAAGTGCACGCATTCAGAGTGCTCGCTCAAGCGTGAAATCCTATGCTCGAGCATGGATTCAAATTCTGGAATTTCCAAATTTGATCTCCAAGCTTCAAACTCAACCCAAACACTTTAGAACTCATCCTCTTGAGCCAAAACTTTGGAAAACACTTAGAAACTTGCAAAACATCATGCTTTATGAATGTTTTATGAACATAACATGCATGAATTTCCTTAAACTCCAACTTCTCAAAACATGACCAAATGCTACAAAACATCATGAAACTTGATGATTTCACAAAATTGAGGTGAAGTCAAGACATGCATGAGAGAATTCTTAGTAAACATGCTCTAAATATAATGAAATGTACATGCGTGTTTAATTGGTCTCCCTTCCTACTTCTTAAGCTTGGTTCACACATTTCTTAGCTCAATTCACTTAAATTCATGGGTGAATCAACTCAACTTCAAGACTAAAGGTTTGGTTTCTTACCTAAAGTCTTCAATTCTTTGGGCTTTTGGTGAACCCTAGCTCAATTCTCCAATTCTCCTTTAATTTCTTAGCCAATTCTTTGTTTGAGCTCAATTTCTCCATACTCTCCATTTCTCACGTTTTTCTTCCTTTAAGAGGGTCAAATGTACTCAAAATGAAAGAAAAAGGATGAGTGGGTCTCATTTGGTGCCTAATATAGGCTTGGTTAAAGTATAGTTAATTGAAGTTAAAATAAATGTGCACTAATTTAATCTAATTTAATCATTCTAAATCGGATTTTAATTAAACTTACCATAAAATTCTATAAATTCCAAATAGCACATAAATCAAATCAATTTTAGAGTCTGATGTCGATAAAGCCTTCAATTCGCAGAATATAACAGAAACTCAAACAGATATTCCTAAAATAAACAGATGGAAACATAATTAATGCACCACATATGCAATTAATTCAAAATCTGGTCTTAATATCTTATTAGGCACATTAAATCACGGATTATTGTTAATCTTGGGTCGGGGTTGTTATAATTTTTTAGACAACACATTAATAAAATAAAAAATATTAAATAAAATTATTATAAAAATAAATGTAACTACTGTTTATATATATTTTATTTTATATGCTAATGTAATGAAGTAAAAATTTTATAAAAAAAAATTATAAAGAAAAAAAATTCATATAAGGTTTTTTTTTTTTGGGGTTTAGATCACTTGAGTATTTGTTTTTTTTTTTTTTTTGTAAGTATTTGTTCTTTTTTTTATAAGATTTTATCTTTATTTTTTGGGAAAAAACTATTCAAAATATTGTAAAATGGAGGTATCTATAATTATGCTAAACCTCAGGGGAGCTAAGTGTAATTTACCCTAGGAAAGAATGAATGAGAGTCAGCTGTGTCAGCAGCACAGTGGGCAGTTGTGTCTTTTCACAATATGGTTCAAGGGTATTATGGTTAATTCGGCTGTCAAGTTTATGTCGTTCATGTTCTTTTAATGGGAAGGAGAAATCTGTGTATTATTTTCAAAAGTAGGAGAGATCAGTGTTATTTTTGAAACTATAAGGGAGGCACCTGTAATTAAGGTAAACCTCAGAGGAGGTCAGTGTAATTTACCCTTAATAATTTTATATTGGAGGTATAATAAGAATTAAAATTTTAATTAGGCATACTAAGTTATTAGTTGGGCCCCATAGGCACTGTTGGCTGTATAATTTGTAAAAGCCAATCGTAGAGTGACATGTGGCACGTAAAGGGTAATGAGGGAAATTAATGCAAGTCTCAAATCAAAGATGGACACGTGGTAGTTCATATTGGTAGTATCGAATCTGCATAGCATTGGAACAGTCGAGAGATACAAGATATTGTGGCCTAACGGTTACTCATAAATGTAAATTCAAAATCAAGAGAGAAGGGAAGCTTGTTTGCAAAGAGTGACGTAGTGAGACTGACTGAGAGAGAACATGTTTAGCAATTATGGGAGAGCTATTCGACGGTTAGAAGCTCACTTCGACGGTTATCTTTGAAGAGTTTAAATAGCAAAGAAGGCCCCAGAATGAAGGACCTAGACTCAGATCCAGAAACTAGTTTATTTACTTCATTTTCTTTCCAATTTTACATTTTAAGCGTTTCAATTCCTGTACTGCACTTTATTTCCTATGAGTAGTTTCAAATAGTTTGTTGCTATGAACTTGTACGATCGTTGTAAGTTTTCATTTACTTAATGAAATTCAGATTCTAAAATTATTCTTTACTTATTATTATTTACTAGTTTCTCTTAAACAAGCCACCAGTAAACGTCCTCTTCATTGAGGCTGAAAGAACTAAAATACAATCATCTGATAATTGATTGGCAATTAATATTCTGTAAGGACCAATTGATCCTTGCTGGAACGCTTAAATTTACATTATTAACCTTTGAAAGCCAAAAAGCCAACATATATTTTTGGTATGCCCAGTGGGACACTAAAATGGCTAAACGTAGGAGACAAGAAGAAAATGAACGCCTGGAAGAAGGTGTGGAGGGCGAGGTAAAAGTACCTGATCTAGAGGATAATGTGATAACACATCTTGTGGAAACACCTATCTCATCAGAACCTATGTTCGAATAGACCAGCACCTCGGAACTTGTACCACATGTTCAAAATATTGGACGAGGCCATGGAATTGGACCATCCATTCTTTCGTCTACCCAGCCAATGAATCCGTGGAGAGGCTTGGTAAATGCCGTGGGACAAAAGTTAATGTATACAATGGAAAGATGGGTAACATCCTTCATGGATCGAATGAATTCCTATCAACCAACTATCACAAGGCATATGGAGGAAAATTCAAATGTTCTTCAGCAAAGATTGGCTAGAGATAAACAGCCTATGCAAATTAATGGACATACTAATGGTTAGACTAGTAATCAAAATTATGAAAGACCATCACCTATACCTCAGTCATGGTATGAGCCTCCTTCAAGGCCTGTGGTAAATCAAAATATCTCATTACCTAACAACGAAGCCATACAAATTGGTGGATTTGGGCCAACACAAGAAAATGACATGAGAATATTTCCAAATCCCATGTTCGAAACCATGCCTAGCATAAGGGGGTTCACTAACCCTCTGTTCGAATTCACACCCGGGGGGTTGGGAGGGTTTCCTGCAGCTGGAAGAGAAACAACACCTATTCCTCCTCTTGTGGCACCTTTCACAGGTCCTTTCGTAAGACAGGCCCAGAGAGGTCAACCATACCCTCAACAGCAACCAGTACCACAGGGACAATCAGCCTTAAATATATCTCCCTATGGACCAAGAGGACCTCAAGCACATGTGGTTCCCCTAAACCCTGTGTTTGTTCCTCTAGTAATAGTCCAACAAGCACAAAATATGGTTCCTACGGACCAAATTGCTGATTTTGTCAGAGAAATGTGTGGACCTATGGCGGGGGTCCAGACTCCTATATATAGAAAGCCATACCCAGAATGGGTAGATAGAGTGCATGAATACCCAAGGGGGTTTAGAATACTAGACTTTACTCTTTTTTATGGAAATGGAAACTAGTCAGCAGTAGAACACATTGCCAGGTTCACAGGCTAATGCGATGAATTTACCAATAATGATTATATGAAGTTGAGACTCTTTTTGAATTCTTTAACTGGGACAGCCTTTGTATGGTAAATTAACCTTACACCTGGCTCTATCCAAACTTGGCAGCAAATAGAGGAGGCATTTTATGCCAATTTCTTCCAAACAGAGCTTGAAGTTTCTATGGCAGATTTGACAAGATTGAGCCAAAGGCCTGATGAGAAGGCTGCTCAATTTATTGCTAGATTCAAAAGAGCACGAAACAAATGTAGGGTCATTCTAGAGCCTGAATTTGTGAGATTGGCTCAAAATGGTTTAGAGTTTAGGCTTCGAAAGAAGTTTGATTCAACGGAGTTTCGAGACTTAGTGGAATTAACCTATAGGGTGTCTAGATATTTACTTGAGGAAGAACATGGTCGAAGTAATGCATCATATAAGACTTATTATAGGGACCCTAATTATGAAATTGATGCAGCAGAAATCATAGGGAAAGAGCCTATAACCTGTGAGGCGTTAATTCAGAAGGACAGTACAATAGACCAGCAGTTTAAAAAGAAAAACCTTCATAGGAAGTATTCTTTTGATTTAACAAAAGCAGATGACATTTTTGATCATTTGCTTACAGCAAATTTCCTAAAGTTACCAAAGGGAGTTAAGATCCCTACTCCAGAAAAACTTAAAGGCAAAATATACTGTAAATGGCATAATTCTTAGTTTCATTCGACTAAAAACTGTATTGTTTTTTGGGATAGGATTCAAGAACAGATTCGAAATGGAAGGTTAAAGTTTCCAACTAAAGCAAACAAAGCTATGGAGATTGACACCAATCTGTTTCTAGAAATTGGGGAGGCTACAACCAATGTTGGCGTGCGAGATTTCCAAAACCTATCCTTGAAGGAATTAGAGGAGGTTAATGTATAGATACATGTTGCCAACCAGACTGTTTTCAAGAAGGATACCGGAACTTCACCAGCAAATAGATAGAGCTTTGTGGACCAAAAGGATGACTCTAGTGAGGAAGCACTGGATGATGACTCTCTTGAGGCAGTTGTCATGCAAATGATGTGTCCCAGATACAGGTTAAGTTATAAATGGCTGAAAGGGCTCCAAATTGATGGGAAACAGTATTACAAGGATGTACAGAGACGCCCTAAGCCAACCAATACCTAGAACAAGAGGCCATACCCAACTGGTCCCAGATAGCAGCCATTCTTGGTCGGACCACCAGCCACTAGAATGCAATCCAAGGGTAAGAGACCTCTACATGAGTTCAGACCACCCAATTACTACAGGATGGAAGGCAATTATCCTGAGAGAAGGCCTGAATTGGGCTCAAGTCAGGGAATCAGAGCCAGTAATTGGCCTTCAAAGTCAATTTCGAACAAGATGCAAAGCAATTGCCCTAAAAGAAGGCCTGAATTAGGCTCGAGATAGGATACCAGACCTAGTGAATTGCCTCAACAATTAGCTTCGAAGGCGGCTTCAAAGACAGGGAAAGCAAGTTCAGCAACTGAACTGGTGAGTTCATGGATACTTGGGGTGCCAGACTGGTTTGTCATATAGAACAAGCCTAAGGAAATACCTGCACAGAGAAATGTCTTTGGAGACAAAGGCAGAATGATTAAACCTCCTTTGGTGGCTCTAAATAATTGGGTATTACTCAAGCACCCAAAAACAAAGGAATCGGATATGGTTCCAGTAATCTCCAGGTCTCAAAGGAGGAAGATCTAGCGAAGGTACACTTAGTACCAAAAGGATTTGAAGGAAAATGGAGAGAGTTCTTCATTGGCCCAGTCAAAAGGCCAGATAGAGAAAAAAAGAAGTCCAAAATTGGCTCCTCAGAACAAACAAAGTGTCAGCAGAGAGTAGTTGGCTAAGGTTTATACTAAACTAAAAGCCAAGGAAAGATCCATCTTAGCAGGTCTTGAAAAGGCCTTGATGGAAAGCGACAGTGAAACAGAAGGAGAAGTTGAACTAGGCCAAAGGAAAGAAATGGCTGAAGATGAGATGTTTGAAGCCTTCATGGCTGAGCAGACCTTTTTGATCAAAAAGCCAATAGGAGCAGACCACAAACAAGTTGATTCGAAGGAAGTCACATGTACTGAGGTACCAGTGCAGCATGGAAGATGCTTCCGAAATAACTGAACAAGTTAGTTTAGAAGAGAAATAAGTACAGCCAACACTTCAGTTTGGTTTATTTCCTTCAGTGTCAGTAAACATGGTATATATACTGCCACAGGAGTTCCAAGCTGAAAATGGAAACCAAGAAGGTTAAAAAGATGACCCTATTCCAGTTTCTAGTGAAGACTCATAGGTTAGCATGATTCAAGATGAGTCTGAAGTGGCTACACCAATGGAAACTGAAGATGAAAGTGAGGAGATGAGTATTGATCTCTCGTATCCTTTTGAATATCCGGCAACATCTATAACGCAACACGTTAAGCCCTTGTATATCAAGGCTTATTTCGATGGCAAACAAATGAACAGGGTGCTAGTGGATACTGGGGCAGTAGTGAACTTGCTTCCAAAGTCCTCTTTGAAGAAATTGGGAAAAAGAAACCCCAGATTAATCCCAACTAGCACATCCGTTATTGGCTTTGTTGGGGATAAGCAGATGGCTCAGGGCATTTGAGTGTGAGAAGTAGAGATTGTATGACAACATTTCTTGTTATAGATAATAATGCCAAGTATAATGCTTTACTTGACAAGGATTGGATCCATACCAACAAATGTGTGCCTTTTTCTTTACATCCGAAGATAATGATGGCCCTATGCAATGAAGAGACAGATAAGATCAATGTAGACCCCCAACCCTTTATCGCTTGTGCTGATTTTGCAGAGGCCAAGTTATATCCTGAAGGAGTGACACCACTCAGTAAATTAAGGAAACCTAATGGAATAGCCGAAGTGAAGGCTGATAAGGAAGTAGCACACCTGAAGCACTTAGTGTAGGACAATGCTGATAAAGAGTTCGTCACCAAAGATGACAATGATGCCTGGTTGTAGGCAAAAAGATGAGACCCAAGAAGCTAGACCCTTGGCTTTAGTCAAGTTTTCAACGTTTGACATAAAGTCAATAGTTCAGAAACAAGAGAAGGAAGCCATGATGGTTGGCTGTAATCAGGAGCAACAAAAGGTCACGCCTTTGGTCCTTGATAAATATTGTGCATTGGACATCGAAACAAAAGTCCAGGAAATATAGGAAGAAGAAGCCCGATGGACAGATTTTGTTTATGAGGAAGAAGGCAAAGATGTTGAACTAGAGAAGGTAGGAGCAGAACAAAGCAAAGAAGTTGCTTCGCAAGCAGAATACGTCGACAGAGAAGCATTAGTAAATGCTCAAGTACAAGACCCATTGGAAGAAGTCAATTTAGGAAAATGTTCTGCATAGCAACCCACTTATATTAGTGCTTGGTTAAGTCCTATTGACAGGAACCAGTCGTTAGTAGTCCTAAAGAAATATAAGGGTTGTTTTACATGGTCTTATAATGAACTGCTAGGATTGGATAGGTCATTAGTTGAATATAGGCTCCCTATGAAGCCTAACTTCAAACCACACAATCAGAAACCAAGGCGGATGAGCCCTGAAGTGGTTTAGAAAGTGAAGGAGGAAATTCTCAGGATCCTTAAAGCAGGCTTCATTAGAACAGCTAGGTATGTTGAATGGTTGTCTGACATTGTGTTTGTGGTTAAAAAGAATGACAAGATGAGTGTATGCATCGATTTTAAAAATCTGAATTTGGCAACTCCAAAAGATGAATACCCCATGCCTATAGTGGATCTATTGGTAGATAGTTCAACATGGCACATGATTTTGTTTATTATGGATGGGCATTCTGGTTACAACCAGATCTGCATTGCAGAGGAGGATGTCCACAAAACAACATTTAGGTGTCCTGAGAATATTGGTACCTTTGAATGGGTAAAAATGCTATTTAGTCTAAAGAATGCTGGGGCAACATATCAGAGGGCAATGAATTCTATCTTTCATGATCTTATTGGAGGATATTTAGAGTGTTATATTGATAATATTGTTGTAAAGTCCTAGTCTATTGAGGAACACTTGGTTTACTTGGTAGCAGCTTTTGAAAGAATGAAAAAGTTCAAGTTAAAGTTGAATCCTCTCAAATGTTCTTTTGGTGTATCAGCTGGAAACTTCTTGGGGTATATAGTGCACAAAAAGCGAATACAGATTGATCAGAATAAAGCCAAAGCCATCATTGAGGCCAAACCTTCATCAAGTAAAAAAGAAGTACAAAAGTTCTTTGGTCAGGTTAATTTTCTTCGAAGATTTATTTCTAACACTGCAGGGAAAACTAAAGTATTTTCATCTTTGTTAAAGTTGAAAGATGAAGAGGATTTTGTGTGGACAACAGAGCATCAAGCTGCTTTCGAAGGAATGAAAGCCTACTTGGCCAAGCCTCCAGTGCTGATGCCACCAAGGAGCGATAACCCCTTGAAGTTATACATTGCTGCAGCAGAAGATTCATTGGGAGTTTTCCTAGCCCAGGACAATGAAAAAGGCAATGAGCAAGAAATTTATTACTTTAGTAGGTTTTTAAATTCTTGTGAATGTAAATACTCAGCTGTAGAAAAACTATGCCTTGCATTGTACTTTACTGCAATGAAATTAAGATATTATCTTTTGCCTATTATTGTTTTGGTATTTGTAACCACAGACTTGGATAAATACATGTTATCTAGACCTATATTGAGAGGAAGAATTGGCAAATGGATATTAGCTTTGTCAGAATTTCATCTAGAATATGTCTCCCAAAAGGTAGTAAAAGGATAAGTTTTGGCTAACTTCTTGGCAGATCATCCATGTCACATAAAAAGCCAGGTGATAATGGACCTTGGTATGATTAATGTTAAGCCATGGTAGATATGGTTCAATGGATCAAAAGCCAATGGTTTGGTTGGAATTGGTGTTATAATTAAATCACCACAGGGGGTAGAAACCACACATGGTTTCAAAGTGGATGAAACTACTTGTTCCAATAATCAAGCTGAATATGAAAATGTAATAATGGGACTAGAAATGCTTATTGGATTACAAGCTCATGCAGTTGATATATTTGGAGATTCTTAATTGGTATTCAATCAAGTGAAATGAATTTTCAAATGTCAAAGTGAAAGCATGTTGTCATATTACGTTGTTGCATTACATTTGCTTTCTCAGTTTCAGATAGTAAATGTGACTTATATCCCAAGGTTCATGAATAACAAAGCCAATGATGTATCTCAGAAGGCTTCGAATTTCAGAAGGAGGGCTGATACTCAATAAAACATAAGTCAAGCAACATATCAAAAATTAATACCATTTTTAGCTAAAAGGAATGTTGTGTTGGAAGTCAATCATAATGACTTATAAGATCAAGATTGGAGGCATCCAATCATGCAGTACTTAACTGGCCCATCTTCGAAGGCCAGTAGAAAGATTAAATTATAGTCTATGCAATACATAGAGTATGATAATGCTCTTTATAAAATGGGAGTAGATGGGTTGTTGTTGGAATGTCTAGGGCCGAAGGAGGCATTGACAACCATGGCTGAAGTCCATGAAGGCATTTGTGGTGCCCATTAGCTTGGTGTGAAGATGAGATGGTTGCTTTGAAGGCATTCTTACTATTGGCCAACCATCCTTAAAGATTGTATAGAGTATGTTAGAGGTTGCTAAGCATGCCAAAAGCATAGCATGATAAGACATGTATCAATGACTGATTTGCATGCAGTTGTGAAGCCTTGACCATTGTAACAACCCCATCACGTATAATGATTAGTACTTGATTAATTAAGAGGATTTGAGATTTAATTGCCGAGTATTATAATTTATTTGGGATTTATGAGAATTGTGGAATCTGACTCGTATATGATTCTATTGAAGATTTATTTTGGAATTAGAAATTAAGGGTCCAAATGGCTTAAGTAAGTGAAGTTAAGAAGTCGAATCAATTTAATGTTAATTATGGACCCATTTAGGAGTTTAATTAAATATTCGATTCAGTTTAGTAAAATCGAGATTCGATTAATTAGGTCCTAATTGGAGTTGATTAAGTCATGAGGATTGTGAATTGTGGTTATTATAAATTAGATTTAATTATGATGTGTCTAATTTGAAGATGTAATTTATGGTTGAAAATTTGGAGTCCGATTAGAAATTGAAGGCCTAAATGATTTAGAAAATCAAAATTGATGATGGCAATAAGTTTGATTTATTATTTGGAGCCTTTTGAGAGTTTGATTAAAAATCTGATTCAGATTGATAATTTAATTATAATTAATTTGAGCCTTAGTTGAAGTCAATTGGACTAATTAAATTATGTTGGACTTGTGATTAGTTATGATTAATCAAGATCAATTAAAATTAAGAGGTGATTAATTAAGCTTATGTGTAATTAAGAGTTAAACTAATTCTACTATTTTTTTAAAAAAAAAAGAAAAAGAAAAGATGGGTGTATATGTGTATGTTTGTGGTGGAGCCTTGGGTACACGTGCTGCACCTTATAGTGTTAGATGTGCCTTGTGTTCAATTGTTTTGCTGAGGCAAGAGGAGGGTCCTCTTATTTGTATTGTGTTGGAAATTAAACATGAAAAAATGTTAGAGAGAGAGAGAGAGTTAGAAATGACGGAAGTCTTGATGCCTATTCATCACCTTCGGCTGGAGTAAACCGAGAGGGGGAGAGAGTCAGGATACTCAAGTTATTTGGCTGTTGGAAAAGGAAAAAAAAAAATGTTGCTGAAAATTTCTATGCCAAGAAGAGAGAAGGAAATAAACTCAAGGAAGCAAGGGCTTAAAGAAAGGAAAGGGAAATTCATCAAGGAACTCATCAATCAAGAGCTCTAGGTAAGGAATTAAAGCTTAAATCATGTAGATAAATTATCTAGAAGCTAAAGTCAAGAGGTAATTGGGTTCAATTTCATGTAAATAAAAAGAAAATGAGCAAGAGGATGAAGAAATGGAATTAGGTTCAAATTTATTGAAGTTGAATTGGGAATTAATTATGTTGAGTTTGATTTATGTAGTCTTACATAAGTTTGAGACAAATCTCTACATGCATGAACAAATCCCTCAATTTTGATACTCTCATTGTACATGCAAGAAAGATTTTTATGAATTGACTTCATATTTTTGATGAAACAACAACTAAGCTTTGGAAAATTATGAGTTTATGGAAAATAAATTAGAAAGTAATTATTAAGAAATTGATGTTGAGATTAAATATTTGAGTTTGATTTTCTTCATCCTCCACATATTTGAAGTTTTCCATTATATACATGGTAAGTTTTCAAGATTTTAGAATTGAATTCATATTTTAAAGGTTATGAACTTGAGATTAAATTATGATATAAATTAAGAAGTCAAATTATAAATTGAGCTTGATGATGTATAATTGGTTGGATTTGGTAAGTGTCTTATACATGCATTTTGGATTTTGAGGAATTTAAGGTAAACAATTTTATGTTTTGAAGAGAAGAAGGAAGAAACTTTATAAGAAAAATCAAGTTTATGGAAAATTAAACATTGAGTTAATTTTGAATGTAGAAAAATTAATTAGTTTTAATCTTAATGTCATACATGCAAATATTTTCCTAAGGGTCATATAACTTCAATTTCATGTACATTAAAAGGAATTAGTAAAATGGTGTCAAAATTGAAGTAGGTTCAAAATTTTAGAAGTTAATTTGAAAATAACCATTTTGGGTTTAGATTTATTTGTCTTATATGAAATTGAGATTCAATCACACATGCATCATGAATTTGCAAGAGTTTTGGGAGTCTAATTCATATTTTAAAAATTTGTGGGTTTGATAGGGGAGAAATTGAGTTAAAATTAAATTTGGGCAATTGGAACATGATTTTGGTTGAATGTTTTCTAATTGGAAGTGTTTACTAAATCATACAATGCTTTCCATTTTTGGAGTACTAAAAATACATGTTTTGAGGCTTTGAATATCAAATTTGAACTTCATTTGCAATTCTGGAATTTTCATAAATTACGTTGTCCACTCGAGCGAGGAAAGTCTCGCTCGAGCGTGAAAATTGAGCTCCCAGAAGTTTCATATCTTTTGCATGTCCGCTCGAGCGAGGAAAGCTACGCTTGAGCGAGGACTTTATTTTCAGAAATTTTACCAAGTGTTTCAACTCATGTTTTGGCATCCTCATTGCATCTTAGGCATTCCTAAGCCTTAATTAAGCCATAGTAATGAGGTTATGGATTAGAAACACACTAAGAAAAGAATGTACTAAGTTAAGAGAATGCAAGTGTATGTGTTCTAAGTAATGTGCTAAGAATGAACAAGAACTAACGTAATGAAAACTAAGCCGTGTTAGCCACATGAATGTGTAATGATAAGATCTGTTGGTTTTATATGCTTGTGTGATTGTAGGTCAACGTCCGAAAATTGATTGACTGCTTACTGGAACCACTGTGAGTAACGTTATCGTAAAGATACGTTTATATGAAATTATGTTCCAAATGTGATATATCAAGCTATGATTTCTGAAATGATATATGTTTCTGTGAACGAAGATCCATATTTGAAATCTATTATGGCATCCATAGATAGTCCCAAGTCATGGGGGACGGCATGAAAATGCGGGTCCATGACATTTACGAGATCTCGTTAGCCACTTCATTGTAGTGATATGTGTTTAATCGGTATTTGGAACCGGTTACTCTAGTCGGAAGACGTTATGTGATATGTTCGATATGTTCTATGGGATATGCCATTACTATGTTCTGATATGAGATGACTATGATTATGCTATGATTTGTTCTGTACGTACAAAATGTTCAGAATTCGTTCATTAACTCCTTTACTTTAATGTTATTCACTGGGCTTTAGCTCACTGTTTGTATATATATATGTATATAGGTGAGCATTCTGGAGCACAAGCCTGAAGGCTTTTGTAAGGGGCTGTGTTTCTGTTGTCAGCCAACCATTGCGCCTCACGTGGAGGTTCCCGAAGTGTCTTGGATTCAAGTTTTGATTAGTCCTGTATATATAAGACTTGATTTGATTATGTTGGATGTACTTAAAATTATGTAATGTGTGTGGGTATAATGTATGGTTGACTATCGGATATGCATTTAAAGTTTTAATTTTTCTGTTTCATATAAGTCAACACAGCTCATTGGACAACTATATTATGTATTATTGCTTCTGCAGCCCCTTATCTTATGCTTATCTGTTCAGAGGCCTTCGGTAATCCCTGGATTACTGTCCGGTTATGATGCTAAACCTATAGGGGCGGGTTTGGGTCATGACAGCCATTTAGAGGTTGGGCTATGGATATGATAGGAAAAATACATCCACCCTTTTCGAAGCATCATTGTTTCATCCTAGTGGCCACAGATTACTTCACTAAGTGGGTTGAAGCTAAACCATATAAGGTTGTGGATTAAACTGAAGTTATTGGATTTATTAAAGATCTAATTCACAGATTTGGCATCCTACAAACCATAACTATAGATAATGTGACTGTATTTGATGGGAAGATGGTAAAATCTTTCACAGCAGAATTTGGAATTAATCTTATTAATTCCACCCCTTATTATGCACAAGCAAATGGTCAGGCAGAATCATCCAACAAGTCCTTGAAAAAAGGAATACCTAGAGTTGTGGAAGACAATCCTAGGGATTGGGATAACTTGTTGTTGGATGTATTATGGGCTTATAGGACTTCTCCAAGATCAAGTACTGGAGTCACTCCTTATGCCTTAATATATGGGCATGATGCAGTGTTACCTGTGGAGATTAACATTAGGTCCTTGAGGGTGAAATGCCAGGACCAGTTAACTTCTGAGCAATATCATCAAAACTTGTTCTTAGAATTAGAGAATATAAATGAAGCTAGAATTCTGGCATTAAACAATATTCTGTTCTAAAAGACAAAGGCAGCCAAAAACTATAATAAGAAGGTTAAGCATATTAGCTTTGATAAAGATGATTTGGTGTGGAAAACAATACTCCCAATAAGAATTAAAAGCCATAAATTTGGTAAGTGGTCGCCTAATTGGGAAGGACTATATCAAGTCCATAGAGTTTTTCCTGAGGGAGCATACCATCTGAGAAATCTAAATGGTTATGTACATCCCAAGAAAATCAATGGCAGGTATTTGAAGCCTTATTATCCAACTGTATGGGAAACACAAGAAGTGTGAGAAATGCTAAACAAAAGAAGCATGAAAACACTCAAATATTAAATAACGATTTCATTTCATAAAAAGTTAAGTACATGCAACCATAGATTGGCCCAGAAATCAGTACAATACTTCAGTTGTTCCCTTATAATTGATTCTCTGTTTCTAAGAGATGTGAACAACTAAATGGGTGTAGCATGTCTTGCTTATGATCAGTTAGCCCTTGATTGGTAATCTATAACTTTGTAGTAGTTTGATCCAAGGCTAGGTTAACTACTGCTAACTCTTCTTCTAATTGGGCTTTTTTCTCCAAGAGCTGGATGCGAAATTGAGAAGAAGAAGAATGTTGTCCCTTCAATTCAGATACCTCAGTATGTATATGGGAAACAAATTCCTTGTCTTTCAATAACTTTTCTTCTGCAGCTTTAGTTATGTAGCAGATGTTGACATAGAAATCTATGGTAGCTGCTGCCTGGGATACATGGCTTGAAATGGCCATATTAGATTGCTCAATGACTTTACAACCTTGGAGGAAACCATTTTTAAGTATGGGTCTTTGTAAGGCTTTAAATAGGATCCTTGAAAATGATATCAACAATTCCAAACAAGTGCCTAAGTCTAATGGAGGCAAAGAAACTCTGTTGATGGTTGAAGAGCTCTTAAAAATTTCCAAGAGGGAGTTAGCAAGGGCCAATGACTTAGCTTCACTGCTGGCTGTTGAAGTGGTTGAAGGTGTGTTAAGAAGGCTAGCTAGCTGGGCTTAAAAAATGTCCATCTCTTCCATTGACATTGAAGGTGCAGAGAGGTCTGGAAGAGATGGTTGCATAGGGATAGGAAAAGAGGTTGAAGTGTCCCTGGCAGTGTTTATAGTCCTGGCCACCAGCAGATCAAGGGAAGAGGGACTGGAGCTGGATGGTGGTGGTGGACAAGAAATTAGTAAGCTATCATTATTTTCTCTGGGAGCACCAGCTATCACTGATGAGGTGACAACTGGGGCCGTCTTAGGTGATGAAAGAGCAGCCAGGAATGTAGGGAGAGTAAATTAGACTGAGGTAAAGGTTAGATGAGGTAGATATGGAGTTAAGCTCGGGCAAAAAAAATAGGGATACCTTGCCTCAAAAAAGGTATGGAAAGTGTAGAACTGGAAAGTGGAAGTACTGTTTGGATGAGCTTTACACTTAAGGGCACTTCGGTGTTAATCTTTTTCCTCCTTTTCAAGGCTGTCCCAAATGGCCTTTCAATATCAGACAAGGTAGAAGAAACCTTTATCAAAAGAGGAAGAGGTGAAGTAATTGTTGCTGTAAGACAGGAAATAAGAAGTAATGGTAAGTTTTATTGCTGAAAACCTGGGAAAGGAAATTACTAGAGAAAACTAAAGGAAATTACCAGCATTGGAAATGGTGGTGGTAATGATTGGAGAACCGTGAAGAGCATAATGTTCGGCAGTTTGTTGCCTCTTTGCAGTTTCCTTTTGAAGTGTATCAGTAGTAGCAACTTCATTCCTTAATATCTACTGCTGTCTCCTTTTCTCAGATCTCTGGAAAACCACCAATTCCTTGGATTGCTCCTGTAGACGTCCCCGAACGTCCCGGGAAGGAATCCCGTGTTGTTCATTGGACTCACTACAGTTCAGGACTCAAAGTCACGGTCTTGTATCTAATCTCACAGAGTGCAATGCAAGACCGATGAATCATCAAAGAGTCCAAATCCGGCAAATCGTTTTTGAAAACAGATTTTTTGAAAGAAATGCCAAACATGGATTGCTTTGCTAGATACAGAGTCGCTACCTAAATATTTTATTTTGAAAAATTTAGGGAACCCTGACTCGTTGCCTAAGGCCACGTGTCTGTCATCACCAAAGTTGCCTCGGCTCGAGAACTTAGGTACGATTGGGGAAGGTCACTTCGTGAGCACCTCCGCTCGCCCGATCAAAGATCGGTCTCTACTAACCATGATATCGAGTTTTGAAAACATTATGTGCTCTTATTTCGGTTATTAGCCTAGATTTACTACGTGATGCGCACAGCATACAAGTATAGATTGGATCGCCTGAATTGGAACAAAACACCTCATGTTTGCTTTTGAAACGGTTTGCTACTCGCAAGTAGGCTAAAATGCGAATTTGCCACCCTCAGGTGGGCTTAGAAAACAAGATGATTTGCCACTCTCAAGTTGGCTTAAAACTCACAGTCAATGCATTATTCCAATTCAGATAATCCAACCTTCACCCACAAGCATTCAAGCAGGTATATCACATAAGCACATAGCCTCATGGTAAGCATGTTATCATGGCAGTCACTCACACGCATGCAAGGATACTAAAGCATAACCACTTACCGAGTACTCCAAGCCAAAGAAAGAAGCTAATTAGAAAACATGCATGGATCCTAACTATGCTGAGATGCCTAATGCAACACATGCAAAAATGCAACCATAATAGGCTTGGCTATTCTAAAAATGGCATATGAGATGCTCAGCTAACACGTATTCAACTTGGAATTGAAATACGATGCAGTTAGTATGATGCACCGAGCCCGGTGCATGCAAGATAGATGAATGGATGCAAACATGCGAGCATAAGTATGCTAATTGAAACATGCCCTAATCTAACCATCATAAGCTGGTAAATAAAAGGGAGAAAGACGTGGGGTTGGAAGACATGCATCACACACACGCACACTTATTACAATTGTGCCATCGCTCGGAGGGTTCGAATAAATAATACAGTCCGAATAAATAATTAAATATTACAAAACCCTAATTAAGTAACAAATTAACTAGGAAAACAAATAAACTAGTATGCAAATTCATGAACCGCCTCAGCTCTGTTCCGAATGATGAAAGATGCATGCTCGAGTTGCCTTGCGTGGAAATCCATTGTGATGCTCCGATTCGCCTCTGTTTGCAATTAATCCCAGAATGCTGTGCAAAGCTCTAGAAGGCTGCTGATTTCTGGTTTGCTGCAGCAGAGAGCAAGAAAGGGGCATGACAAAATATTTTCACATATGTATGCACACCTCGATCCTCGTGTCACCAATCACGCATCTCAATGCATGATGGCCGAGGAGTCGAATTGCACGACTTGATGTGAAATGAATGCACATGAAAACACAACAAGACCTAAACTCCATCATGGATAATCCGGAGTGTTGGCGACCGGGAATTGAGACACGTTTCGTCACTTGGAGCATGAAACGTCCCTCGTTTCCCGTGCTTGGGCTAACTCCTATCCTAAACACAATGCAAATGAGATGACATACACAATGCGACTAACATGCAACCTAGCATGTGCAATGCTATGGACTAAAATGGCATACACAATGCACATGATGTAACATGGCATGCACAATGCTCTAACATGTAACCTAGCATACGCAATACTATAGACTAAAATGGCATACACAATGCAAGATGGACTTACACCAATATGAGTGGACCTCAGCCACACTCACATCAGTGGCCATATAATGGAAATGAGATAACCGAAACACATGCAAACATGCACGGATGCAAAGGACCGATCCTAAGGCACCACATGCAACTCTAACTAAGCATGGCAGAGGATGAAACATGGCATACAAACAAACAAGTTCCAGCTCTGAAACATGATATACGATGGTCCCGAATCAAGCAAATATATCACACAATGCATGCTAGGGGGCCCGGGTACTGAAACTAGTGAAGTGCGTTACTCTAGAGGTACCCAAAGCAATGCACCAATGGAAAAACCAACCCCAAAAAGACCCTAGGCAGGTCTGAAACAGTGGGGAAATGGCCTAAAATGATGGCTTGGAATGCAAAGAAATGGAGCTCATTCAATGGTCGGTAAATGAGGCATACAAGCCTAACTCTCAGACGCATTTAAAGAGTACAAAACATGGCAATATGACATTCAAACAAGCTCTGAAATATGATGTATAATGGACCCAAAATATGAACACACCTCAGTATATGCATGGAATGAGCCTCAAAACTCAAAGTTAAGCATGGGTATTGAACTACAAGCATGCAAAAGAAACATCATTCGACCATGAGACCCAAAAAAAGAGCTAGGGCAGTCCAAAATATGCACAAAATCAGTTTAAGGCAAGGCCAAAAAGAGCTAAAATCAAGGGTCAACAAAGCATGCGAAATAAGCTAGTGAACCATGATTTACACTACAAGTATGTGAAGCAAATGAGGGCTCACCGAACCAGCCAAAAATAGAAGTATGCCATCCTAAAATATGCCCAAAAACCCATGGAAAATCAGTCAACACATGTAAGAATGATAGGCTTCTTTGGAGGGCAATGCAAGGGGTTGTTCCACACGTATATGACGGACACACACAATGGTAAAACAACCTCTGGAAAGAGGTTATGAGGGTCCTAAAACCCACCAAAAAGGCCTTGAAATTGGTCTAGGAAGCATGCAAGTGAAAGCCCCTTTGAAAGGCCTTGAAGAGGATTACTCTACACATGCAAAATAGACATTTTATATGGAAAAATGGGCTCCGGACAGAGCTAATGCAGACCTTAAAACTCACCATATAGGGCCTGAAATATGGCTTTGAAACATGCAAAGAGGGGCCCCTTTGGAAGGCCAAAAGGGCTAACAAACAAGACAAGGAGAGAGGGGGTCACCTCCCTCTGATTTTGGCTCTCAAAACAGTATGCTAGCTACTGAAATCCCACTGGATTTCAATGGCTAGAAGGCCAAACAAAGCATGATACAAAGGCCTAGATGCAAGGCTCAAAACAGGATGCAAACAAGCATACAAGGGGGTAATTGACCTCTAACAGAAAAATGTCCTTAAACAATCTTCAAGAGGAGCTCAAAATAAGACACTTTTTAGTTCATGTCAAAGCTCGAAAATGCTTTCAAATAGGGCTAAACTATGAGGCAAAACAATGTCAAAATGGAAGAAATGAAGACTTACCCTTGTAGCACAGTAATGCAACAAGCTCTGGACCAAGAAAGTGAGCCTTCAACCTCTGGAAAACAGCTCCAAGGTACTTAGGATGGTAGTGGAGGTGTTGTGCTTGGAGGTGTAGTGTAAATGGCCAAGAACCATGGAGTTATGGAGCTTGGATGTAGAGATATAGAGGGAGAGTGTATCTATCTTGAGACCAAAATCTTCAACCCTTGCAAATGGAGAGGAGACCCTCTCTTATAAAAGACAAAGGGGCAAGGCTTCTCTAAGAGGCTTCTCTAAGAAGCTTCAACAAAGGGTCAAAGCTTCTAAAAGAAGCTTAACCAAAAGGGTCAAGCTTCTCCAAGAAGCTAAGCAAAAGGACCAAAACTTCCTTAAGAAGACAAACAAAGGGGTTAAATCCCAGAGGATGGGTCAAATGCTTCCCAGCTGGCACAGCTGTATTGCACTCAAGAAAGGCAAAAAGTAGATGGCTGGCTGACTAGTTCAAGTGGTCGGCCGGCCACTTGCCCTGGTCGGCCGACCAGGGTTCAAAAAGGTCAAGAAGAAAAGTTGGTTGGCCTACCCAGAAAGGTGGCCTCCCAGGTGAATGCAATACAGTGGTGGTATGGGAGATCAGAAAATGTGGCCCAAAAGTGAGGGAGACCACCTACCTGTCAAGAAAATCGGGCGGCGAAGAGAAAGGTGGTCTCCAAGAAGAATTGCTGGTCTCCCACCCCTGTACCACCTTCCTAACAATGAAAATAAGGTCCATACCAAAAATGAACCCAAACCGATGCAAAATGAAGGTTCGGGGGCCAAAACGCGTAGTCCGGGGCCTCAGCAGTCATAGGCATCGAAGTGGCGTATGCGACCACGAAGGTGGTCTCCTGACCACTGATGTCCCTCTAAGGAGAGGAAACAAGGTGTGTGCCAAAAACCGGAGCAAACGGAGGTAGTTAAGCGGTCCCGAACCGAGGCACACGGCCGACGGCTCCGAAAATCGAAAACTGGTCTCCAAACGGGAAAAATGGCCTACAACCATGAAACGTAGCCTACGGCCACTAAGAGATGGTCTTTGAGACCTCTCCCTCCCTTCGAGAAGAGAAAACAGAGAAAACAGGACCTGGTTTGCAAACCGAGGCAAAGCACAAAAGAGCCTCGAAGTCCGAAGGTAAGGCTCTTAGCTGAGACTCTGAAACCTCAAAACGAGCACAAAATGTATCATCACCGAGCGCTCAATTGGTGATGTCTGAGTCTTAAGGCCAGTCAAAAATGGGGTGTCTACAGCTATATTTCTACTACCTTGGCAGCTGCGTGATGAGTAGGTTCATCAATGAAATCAGAGGGGGAGACCGTTATTTTCTTCATCCTTTTAAGTAGTGTTTCTTGTTCTTTTTCTATAGGAACTTCAAGTACTTCCTCATTTTCAAGATCAAGCACAAGTTTGTTTTTCTTTTAATGCTGTTACTACTTGTCTTTAAGAATGTTTAGGGCTTGAGCCCTTTGAGGAGAGTCTACTTGTGAAGCTCTTGCATGAAAAAGAAGCTATAAGAAGATGAGCAAGGCATTATAAAGAGAAGAGAAAGGAAATATGGAAGTGCATGCCTCTCTTCGAAGCAGCCTTGGTGACTCTAGGAGGAGGAAGGGAGGTAGCAGGAGCAGTCTCTATGACTGCAGGAGTAGGAGCTGGGATAGTAGGAGTAGTAAAAGAAGTGATGAGCCCAGTCCCCTTAGGCTTGGACTGAGAAGGCAAGTCCAGTCCCACCAATAGATCCTAAGGGGGAATGGCTAAGTGCACCTCTAAATTTGTGTCCACTAGTTCAGGTACCTCTTCAATGCGGTGCCTTGTGGGATGAAGGGAGTGAATTGAAATTCGATCAAGTCTTGAATAAATTTGGAGATTGCCTTCTCCTGCCTAGTTCTTTGCACTCTTAGCTCTCTAGTGGCAAGGTTGGGGTTAGTTTGGCTACAGAGATAGATAGAGATCTCCTGAGTAAGCCCAAATTGCCTAGCAAATTGAGCAGGGTAATAGGCTTCTGCTATGTATTTATAAGCTCGAGGGTGTAAAGTACCAATAAAGAACTCCCTTGGAGTTAAGATAGAAGCCCATATGCCCTTGTGATGAGATTGGGAACAGTTTCTGTCAACCGAGAAAGTCCTCAACCAGGTTGGGCCAATATTGGCTTTGAAGGGACAAAAAAAGGTTTGAGAAGGAAGGGAAACTGAGAGTTGGTGGAAGAAAGTAAAGTAATAAGCAAAAGTGGAAGGGTAAAGTGAAACTCTGGCATATTTTACTCCATAAGAAGTAGGGTCTGATACCAAAAATCTCATGCACCTAAAGTGTAAAGCAGTGAAATAAGCAAAGAGCCAAAGTTGCAATATCTAGAATGGCCCCCCTTGGTTGGCATCCAAAGGTTTTTCACAAAATTAGGAGCAGGCTCTATACACATAGCCCAAAACGTATGGAGCTAAGGCTATTTTCTTGTCCAAAACAAGGGCCTTAGCAAGGAGAGCAAACTCAAGCATAATCTTCTGAGAAGACGTGCAGAATAGAAATTTGCAAAGCCAGCATAGAAGAAAAGAGAAGAACTCTTTGTCCGGCATAGGGCCCTCTCTTGAGTTTTCAGAATGTGCAAAATCACTAAAAGATGAATTCAAAGGAGGGATGGAAAAAGGCACATTAAAGTCAGGATAATTAGGACCAAAAGAGGTTCCAACGGGGGATAACCCTAAGAGATGACATATATCAAGAATGGTAGGAGCCATCATGCCACATCGAAATTGGAAAAAATTGAAAGATGGATTCCAAAAACAAAGTGCAGGAGGTATGAGGAAAGGGTTTCCATGGATTGAAAACCTAGATAGTCAAAGGGCATCAAGGAGACAGAGTTCCTGAAGGTCCAGCGTCCTAGTGGGGACAACTCGATCAAACCATTCTTCCCATTTAGGTTTCATTGTGGGCCAGCAGCGGTTGAGTCGGTTCAACCTCTAGTTCCCCTAGTCAAGGCCATCATTGTAGAGTAGGCAGTGGTTCTCCAAATGAGGGTATAAGGCAGGAAGTTGAGCAGGGGCCTCCCTAAAATGGGTCCAAGTACGTACTCTCCTTGAGCATGGTGACGAGGAATGAGGATGCATCCATCCATCTCGTATTCTTCATTGATGAGTCTCCTCAAAGTCACAGAGGGGCTTACACACTCAACAACTGGCACTTTTAGAGACGAAGAAGCCATTATTGAGGAATTGAAAAAGGAAGGTGAATAGAGAGTGGAAAGTTGTAGGCAAGAGCAGTAGGGGTGAAAAGAGAAATTTTGGACAAGTGAATAGGCAAAGTGCGAAGGAAGAGGGTTTTAACCTTTTTATCCAAAAGATTACCAATTCAACCCAACGGGTCAGTTAGACCCGAAATAAACCATTTGATGGTTTTGACTTATGTGGAATTAAAATGCTAATTTCAGAACATAAGGGGTTTTAAAACCACATCATAGAGAGTCTCTTTCAGGAGTAAGTTGTGAGAGGGAATTATATTTTTAAATGCTCAGCTTGGCTTCGAAAACCTGTAGTTGGCTTCGAAGCCAGTTTTCTCCCAAGATCTTTGAAGCTTATGCCTCAAAAGGGAAAATAGATAAGGCTTGTTCTTTTCGAAAGATTCTATAAGCATTCTCCTACACCATCTTTATATGGTAATGTCGTTTGAAAGAATCTTTAGAATGCCTATCTTGTTTAGAGTTGTGGATTTTGAAAGTAAACACTACAAAACCAGTGCTTGGCCAAGTAGTGAAGGAACCCAAAATGACTTACTCTTTAAGAGTAAGCAATATAATTCCTAAGGGAAATTTCCATACTTCGAAACACGTAGACTGTATTTCGAAGCAAAAATGGTTAATTCGAAGCTGTTGGTTATACAGATTATGTCAACTATGTCATTGAAATGTAAAACTTAGGACAAAGATTGTCTTTCTTAAGAGAAAATTCCACATTTTGAAAATACTTAAGTTAGGCTTCAGAGCAAAATTGGTTGATTCGAAGTTTTTGTGAACATAGTAAGGAGCAAGGTCTCATCAACCATACAATCAAGCATACAATTGGAACATAAAACCAGATCATGCCAAATAGGGGAAGAAAACCATTAGTTTTATTGATATATGCAAAATTACATTAGAAAGGCCTACTTGGCTACGAATTCGATTTCATAATAATAGGGAATAGAAAGAGTAACAAGTTTATTAAATTTAACACAGCAATGTTCAATGAACTTATATTCTTTCTTTATTCTATTTTCTATCCTATCGAAGTTAGGTTGTTGAAGCTGGTATGCTTTTATTTGGTGAAAAAATTGTTCAGCTTTCACTTCAAACTCTGTCTCTTTCAAGCTTTGTTCCATTTTATCCATATTTAAATCATCCCAGTACGCTGAATCCTTATTTTTGAAGTCATCATATTCTTCAGTAAGGTTCTCTGCTTCGTACTGAGTCTGAATTCGATTGGCTGTGATTTTGTCCAAAGAGTCACTGGTAGTCAAAGAAATTTTGTACCAATAAAGAAGGAGTGGAAGTTGATCCAAAAAAGCTTGAAGCTCTGCCTGGGCAATAGGGTTGAGAACATGATCTCGAGTCATAACATCACAAGCCCATTGGAAGTTCTTGAGAGGAATCTTATCTCCAAAACATTGAAAGGTAAGTGAGAGAAGGCAACAGACATAAGTTGAGCTTGGTATTGCTCAAATGCAGTTGGAAGAATTGGAGGTTGGTAGAAAGGAAAAAACTGATTCTCAAAAAGAGTAAATTTCAATTCCTCCATCCAATAAGGATTTTAAATTTCAATTCCTCCATCCAATGAGGATTTTGAGGGAGAGGAGGTGTAGAGGGATCCATCCCAAAGGAAGAGGAGAACTAAGGGTTATTTATGCATTTGAGTCAGTCAGAAGAGCAAAGTTTTGCCTTCTTAGCCAAGAATGACAGATTGTATCCCTCTGCTTCGTCTAGATGAGGAGTTTCTCGCACTATCTTCGCTGGCATGGAAGACGTATACCACGCCACAAGCAAGGTGTCTTCTAGACTGCGTTGGTGATCAATGGGTACATAGGGGTAAACCACTGAGCTCCGAGCATAAGAGGGAATAGAAAGGGGATCATTGAATTCAACAAATCGATGATGAATCTACTCCTTAATTGGGGTTCATTAGGTTTTGACCAACTTTCCCAGCCAGTGGATTGGGAGGAAGAAGAAGCGGCTTTGTTCCATACGGAGAGTGGTGGGGCAGAAAAGGAGCCTCCAAGGTCCATTCTTGCAAATGCTTGGTCCAAAGGTTTGTAGTTGGCAGATTCTTGGTCGAAAGGTTGGTAAGTTGCAAAAGCTTCCATGACTTGTATAAATGGAGACGGATAGCTATAATCAATAAATGCATGAAAGTTCTTTTGAGGCCTGTAATCATCTTCTAAAGACTCCTCGTATGCTCGATTAATGTAAGAGAAGTTGTGACTGGCCGTTGGAGATGGACTAGTCTTTTCGTCTACTCAGAGAATGGAAGTACATAGCAAGGATTTAATGAAGTTCGCTGCTTCATTGTTCGAAAAACAGTTACACTTCCAGAATATACAGAGTCTATGCACGTCCTAGAACGTTGGCAGAATGCACTAGTCCACTAATATTACAGAGTATTAGATATATTAGTGCAGGGAGTAATATTGGCCGTATAATTTTAAAAGCCAATCGTAGAGTGACACGTGGCACGTAAAGGGCAATGGGGGGAATTAATGCAAGTCTCAAATCAAAGATGGACACGTGGCAGTTCGTGTTGGTAGTATCGGATTTGCGTAGTACTGGAACAATCGAGAGATACAAGATGTTGTGGCCTAATAGTTACTAATAAATTTAAATTCAAAATCAAGAGGGAAGCCTATTTGCAAAGAGTGGCGTAATAGGATTGACTGAGAGAGAACATGTTCAACAATAATGAGATGACTATTCGACGGTTGGAAGCCCACTTTGACGATTATCTTTGAAGAGTATAAATAGTAGAGAAGACCCTATAATGAAGGACCCAGACTCATATCCAGAAATCAGTTTATTTACTTCATTTTCTTTCCAGTTTCACATTTTTAGTTCTTTATATTTCTAGCACTTCAATTCATGTACTGCACTTTATTTTCTAGGAGTAGTTTTAAATAGTTTATTGCTGTGAACCTCTACGAGGCTGGATCAGATCATTGTAAGTTTTCATTTATTTAATGAAATTTAGATTATGAAATTATTCTTTACTTATTATTATTTACTAATTTCTCCTAAACAAGCCACCAGTAAAAGTTCTCTTCACCGAGACTGAAAGAACTAAAATACAATTGTCTGATAATTAGTTGGCAATTAATATTCTGTAAAGACTAATTGATCTTTACTGGTACGTTTAAATTTACATTATTAACCTTCGAAAGTCAAAAAGTCAACCGACACACTTTCCAAATCCAATCTATACATCTTTACTGGATCTCTTCAATACTCATCATCAGGGACGAAACCAGGATTTTATTATCGGAGGGGCCGAGAAAAAAAAAAATCACCAAATACACAAATACACATGTATGTATAATATGATATATAAATTATATATACATAGAAAAAAATTAAATACCATCGAAGCAATTTCTTATAGGATGAAGAAATTTTTTTTAGTGCAAAATAGAAAAAGAAGGCAAGATGGGAGAATAATAAGATATGAATTTTCTTATATTAGGGGGCCATTTTATGTATAAAATGATATATATATATATATATTTTTAAAGTATTATGACAAACAGTATTTTTTACAGAAATAGAGAGGCCATAGCCCCCTCATAATCTTCTCCTAGTTCCATCCCTGCTCATCATACGGATCTATTTATTAGTTGGGCACCAAAGGCACACTTTCCAAATCCAATCTATGCATCTTTACTGGATATATTCAATAGTCACTGTATAAATTATACGGAAAAATTTTTCAACAATTCGTCATTTCTTAAAAAAAAAAAAAAAAAATCGAAATCTTACATTTTTGTTTGTTTGTTTGTTTTTCTATTTTTATTTTTTGATTTTTAGTATAATAAAAAATAAAAATTAATGGAAATTATTTTTTTATAGTTAACAAAAAATAAGCTTATTTGAGAAGTAAATAGTTTCCACTATTAAAATGCAAAAAATATTTTTTAAACTAAAGTCTTATTAATGTCACCATACTATTAGTGTCACTCTCATTTCCACCATCACACTATCACAGCCGACGTTTTCCACCTTTACCAAGTGGGAAATATATATTTTTCAAATTACATTGATTATAAAAAATATTTTTTGTTGGCTTTCATTTTTTATTGTACCAAACGCCAAAAAATATAAAAAAACTATTTTCTAATGAAATAAACGGAGTATTATAGTCCCAATTATTGAATCAATTAAATTTTTTTTTTTTTTTTTTGTAAACAATTTATACAAAAGAATATATAATATGAACTAATCAAATTAACAGAGTAGAGTATGTGATGAGTTCATGGGCTCGAACTAGACTGGTCCATTACATTTCAAGTCCATTACATTATTGAACTAGAGATAGTGTGTTGGTTTTGGGCTCTTCTGATTTTTTAAGTTTGAGTTTAAAATTTTTTTAAATCTAACATTTTCTTGTTCATCAGAATGAGATATATGGCAAGCCCATGGACTCGGATTGGACTGATCCAGCCCATTGTTAGACTGGAAATGAGTCGTTGTTGGGTTTGTTGTTTTGAACTAAGTTTCTTAGGTTAAATTATAATTTATATAAATTTTTAAATTTAAAAAAAACAATTCTTATCCACTGATGACTTTCATTACGATAACATGATAGGTACCACATTTCAGTGAGTAAATTTATTTTTATAAAATTTAGGGTGACTTATCTAATAAGTGGACTTATTGTTCAATAGGTCCTATGATAATTAATGATATTTTTTTATTAAATACTATTTAAAAAATATTGTTAATTGTTAATTTTTAGTGACAATATGAAAATGTTCCCACAAAAAATATCACTAATTATAAGTTTTAGCGACAGTTTAAAAAAATCGTCGCAAAAAAGTGTCATTAATTCACAATTTTTAACGACAATTTAAAAAGTTCATCACAGAAAAACGTCACTAATTGTAAGTTTTAGCAACAATTTATAAAAATCGTGACAACAAAAAGTCACTAATTGTCAATTTTTAGCGACATATATAAAAAAGCGTCACAAAAAAATTATTTTTAGCAACGATTTTATCAAGACTTATTTTCAATAGGACTTGATGAAAATTAAGTCTAATTATTAGGACCTATTAATAGTTTATCCTAAAATTTATGAATTTATATAATATTTTATTTTGTATTAAATATATTTTGTTTCATTGCCACTTTACCCTAATCCCTTAACAGATTATCATTTAAAAATCAATAGAAGTTAATTTTTACATCTACAATCAAATTGTAATGTCATTGTCCCACTATAACAAATAAGAGTTTTAGAGATCAAATATTTTAATATCTAAAAGTAAAAATTTTGTTACAAAAGACATTTAGGGACTAATTTCTATTGTCATGAGGATAGTTGCTAAAAGGTCGTCCTGAAAAGTCCAAAACAAGACTTTTAGCGACAAAATTTTGAAAATGTTACTAATAAATAGACTTTTAGAGACAAAATAATTTGGTTTCAAAATAGTTTATTTTTTGAGACAAAAAATTTGACTCCAAAAGGATAATAATTCATTACTAATGTCTAATTTTTGTTGCTAAAAATATAATAACGACACTTTTCGTAACAAAAATATTTAGTCTCAAAAAAATAATTTTATCCTTAAATTTTGATTTTTAAAATCTTAATTTTTTGTAGTGACCTGTCATAAGTTGCACTTATGTATGCTGATAAAAAATGTCCACGTAAGGGATTTTTTTTTTTTTTTTTTTTGGGCAGCCTATGTATGGTGAGTCACAAAATATCGTACTTGTAATTTGAACATAAGTTGACTGTTTCAATTAAAAATAAAAAATGAATGTGAGATTTAAGTTAAATTACAAGAGTGCAAAGTGTATTCAATAAAATGTAAATGGGATAAACAATTTCAATTCAGTGAATTTTTTTCCTTTAATTCTCAATGTACATGGAATGAAATAATTATCGGGTAGTTTTAGAAACCCATTAGCATTATTCATATGATGCTCTTAATAATGTAGCAAAAAACTTTACAAATGTGATAATGCTGACTTATATTTGTTAGTTAGTTGAAAGTTAGGGAATGACCCACTTATGCTGTGTGTAGTTGGGAGATTTGGAGAGAGATTTGGAAAAGGAAAGGGAAAAGGTGTGTGAAACTAGGTGAAATATAGGCATGTTTTATTCATATTTCATCTACATTTTTCATTTTCTATTTCCTTTTCTAAATCCCTTTCCAAATCCTCCAACCAAATACAGCATTAGTGTATTTGGTGGATTTCTATTTCATGGACCACCATGTATGCAATACCACATGATACTTCAAAGCCTATTTCAAAGGGTGGGATGTGGCTTTGCTTTACAATTTTGCTCTCTCTTGCACTATTTCCTTTTCAGAATTCGATTGATTGTACGTTGATTGCAATTATAAAACTCTCCTTAGACACTCTTAGCCCTTATCTCAACCACCCCCATCTTTCCCACCACTACTGCTGCTACTACCACCCTCCCTACCACCCATTGTTGCTCCCCGCTACTCCCTCCCGCCAAAAATCTCACCATAATTATCCCAACCCTTCTTTCCATGACCCCCACTCTTTTGTAAACAACTCTTATACTAAGATTGTATTTGGTTAAAAGATTTGATAAGAAAACTAAAAAGGGGATGTAAAGAAAAGGAGAAAGAATTGATAAGATTCGAATTCGAAGCTATGGTTAGTTGAGTTGGGAAATGGAGAAATGTGTTTGGTTAGAGGAATTAATGAGAGAAATAGAAAGAGAAAGGGAATAGAAAGAAAAAGAGAAAGAATTGATAGGATTCGAATTTCAAACTATGTTTGGTTGAATTTGGAAATGAAAAAAGAAAATAGCCTAAGTGAACTCAAAATAAAGTGGGATTACATTTCTTTCTCGCTTTTTTTTTTCCTTGTATTTTTCATTATAACCAAATAAAAAGTAATTGTATTTCCATTTCGTTTTTCATTTCTCTTATCAAATCATTTAACCAAACACAACCTAAGTGAACCCAAAAGACAAAAAAGGTGAAATTGCATTTCCTTTTCACTTTTTTTTTTCTTCTTCTGTATTATTCATTATAATCAAACAAAAAATGAGATTACATTTCATTTTTCCTTTCTATTTTTTTCATCAAATTCTTCAACTAAACACAATCCTAGGGTGCATTCGGGATCGAGAACAGAGAACCATGTGCCTTGATTTTTTAAGCCAATAATGTTTGGTTTTAATTGTGAGATGGTGGTTATTTTTTATTTTTTTATTGGTAAAGTAAAAATTTTATTAAAAATATGAAATTGAAGGTATAAGAAAATAAGATGTATTGAGAGAAATTTTGGGAGGAAAAACTCTCCAAAAATTACAATTCGCATTCATATAACCAATCCCACAACCTTACGATTTTAAATGAGGAAAGAGAAAACAAACAAGAACAAAACAACTAAAAGCAAGCCCAATCATGAGATGATAGTTTATGGCTTGCAATTGTTGTCCACGGCCCATCAATTTTGTTACTTGGGCCTCCAATCTGCAAACCTTCTGAGCTGATACTAGTACTTCTTGTTCAGTGAAAGATGGATGGATTGACAATATTTTTGAACATCATCCAGTTTCAATGAACCTTAGTTTTTGTCGTTCCTTTCAATTATTAGTCCTTATTGTGCAGACGCCGTCAAATTTGAATTAAAAAATAGACAAAACGTTCGAGGAAAACTAGGATTTCAGAAATTAATGCAAAAAACAGTAATTGTACTCCATTGAAGTTAGACTTGTAAAACGACTTGGAGCGGACTTAGGTAGGGACAAAAATTACCCGACTTTTTGTTCATTTGTTTTTTTCTTTTGGATTTTTTAAAACCTGTTTGAATTTTGAATTTGTGTAAAAATTTGTAAAATAGTAATTTTCACTCTTAATTTAATTTAGAAATATCAATATGAAATTCAAATTCATTCAATGTATAGGTTTCACAGCCAACAATATTTATGGGTATGTAATTTTACTGTTGCAAAATGGAATAGAAAAAGAAAGTGAAAAATAAAAATAGAAACCAAATTTTGCCAATTTTTTTTCTTTTATTTATAGAAAATCTTACACAAATTTGAAATTGAATACGATCTTGAAAGGCGGCAGCCATGATGGCGATAATGACTCTTTTGGAAGTTAAGCATGCTGATTTAAATCCAAATTGAAGCCATGAATTCTGATTTTGATTGTTATTATTATTATTATTTTCTTAATGTCTTTTTCAGCAACTTGAACTTTTGGATGTTATCAAATCCAACCAAGTTGATTGCGGATTTGCCTCGCGCTTTATCTTGAATAGTTGACCTCCCTTTTTTCCCATTTTAGCAAGGAAAAGTTTATAAATTCAGACATATCTATTCATAATTTTTTGGGTAGATGTTTATATGGTAGAGATTAAATTTGTATGATATAGAATTCATGTGTAAAATAAATCTGAATCTCAAGATGATAATTTTAAATAATTAAGTCTGAATTTATGATATTATTATTTTAGCAAATAAAAATTCTAACTTGTCACAATGGTAATATATTAGGAAGTTGAATATTAGTAGCCCATTTGATGGGAAGAGTTGTTTGTGTCAATGGTGAATGATTTGATAGTGATGCGTGAGTTATCAATCAAGAATGGAACATGAAATCTTCGACGCGTCTTCACAATGTCATGGGATGCTTTCTGTATATTTTTCGTCTCTTGTTTCTAATGTATTTTTAAACAGTACAATCACATGGTAATATTGTCAGTTCTTAAAATGAACATCACATCGTGCGCGGTTAAAATTGTATCAAAAACAAAAGGACAAAGAATTTTGGAGGATAGACGATCCTGCTTAGTCATTATCTTACTAATTATTCATTTTTAGACATTGAAGTCAAGATTGATACAGATGATAGTTCGAAGATCATGCAAGGAATTTTTTTTTTTGTACGGATTTCATGAAGGCAGAAGTTTTTCTCTAGTCCAAAGCTGTCTAGGCTTACGGTATTAATGATTCGAACTATTTATTTTGTAAGGCTTTTTATATATATCATTCATGAAAAAAACTCAGTTGATCTAATAATCATGGTTTCTTTACTTCATAAAGAAAATGAATGATATATTTTTAAAAACATATATATATATATATATTTTTGTGTGTGTGTGAAGATAAATGTGATAAATTAAATAAATTACGATTACCAAATTGACCCAATAAACTATTCGAATAATTGAAATGAGACCTGTGATTGCCCCCACAAGCTTGAACAACTTCCAATCCAAATTATGAATTGGAGGAAATCCAACCCTTCAAAAATGATTTGTCTCTATTATCTTGAAGATACATATTTTGTCTTCTGGCTAGTCAAAAGATAGATTTAGGCTGATTAAATATCACAATTCAAATTGATGATAAAAGTGATTTGAGTTAGAAAACTTGCATTAGAAAGATTTGTGAGATTCCTTAGTCTTCTCATTAAGAAAAGATAAAGCAAGTTTGCATGCTTAAGATCTTTGACATGACACAATATATATTGCTTTGCTTTGCTTTTGCTTTTTATCCTTAGCCTGTGATTGCTGTTGATTTCTAAAGCTATGTTTAGACTATAAGCCATTAGTTGCTTCATAAGTGTATTGGTTTGTCTGAATTTGAGCTCTGATTTTTAAAGTTAATTCATTTTCACAAGATGACAATATTACAGATGCGGCATAAATCAATAGATAAGGACTCTTTGGCATTTAGTGATTGTTCTTGCTATGTGCTTATGATTATAACCTATGTAATGTATTATCACTTTTTTGCAAATGTGGCAGTCTTTTTTAAAAGAGACTTATATTTATACTGACTTTGGAAGCTCTACTGCAATTTAAATCGCAAAATCACACATTCAGACTTTATGTTTGGAATATGAATTTGGGTAAAAATTTAATGAGATAAAGTGAAGAAAATGTGAATGAAATATAAGATATATATATATTTTGTCAAATTTATATCAAACTCCATGATCCTAACATAGTTTAAATAATACAAACTAAAGTTAATTACACTTGACACCCTTACATTTTTTTTACAGTAATCTCATTTTGGTCTCTTCAGTTTCAATAGTGGTAGTCAACCTCTTACATTTAAAGCACTCGTTTGAAAAGTTGGGTTGAGGTGGGTTGGGGTTAAAATAGTCACAAAAAAAGAAAAAATATGCTTTTTAGCCCCAGGCTAAAAAATGTTATATTTAAATTATAATCATTTCATTTTTTCTTTTACAAAAGTTTAAAAAATTAAAAAGCCTATCCCAAATAAGGCTTTTTGACCCTAAGCTAAAATAGTCAAAAAATCAACTCACATCCCAAACGAAACCTAAATAAAATTGTAATGTCAGCTTTTTGTTTATTTACTATTAATGAGGTTGGTGGAAATTAAATTTGAAAGAGCCAAAGTGAGACTTTGGTGAAAATAAAAAGACTAAATAAGACTTTGATGAAAATGTAGAGGTGTTAATAGGGCAAAACATAAAAATAAATAAATAAATAAAAAAATTCTCCTAAGGTATGGCTTACTGACAAGTTCTGTCAACCTTATTAACATTATATGAAAGGAAGAGTAACATTGCAACTTAACTTAAAATTTAAGGATTTGACTATTCACAATTAAAAGGAAAAGAAAAAATAGCATTGTAGTGGAAACTTCATAAAATAATCTCAATTTGATGGAAAAATTTATGAATTTATCTTTTAATGTTGTAAAGTTTTCCACTAATATGCAAATATTTCTCTCAAATTTTATTGAAATTATATTTTCTCTTAAAATAATATAATAATGAAAGTGTAAAAGTGGTAAGTGTAATTAGCCATACAAACTACTTGAGTAGAACTCATCCTCAAAAATAGACTAGCAAGAAAGCATATCGTTAAAAGGCTTTATATTCACATATTCAAATCCTAAGGGGTGTAAAAATGGCTTGAGGCCTGTAGGCAGGCTGAGATGGGCTTGGTCCGTTTCAACTCAGGCCTGAGCCCAGCCCAAGACCTTGGGCCTTCCATTTGAAGTCTGGTTCGGCTTGGACCAAATTTTTTTTGGCCCTACAGGTAGCCCTATCCGACCCACTTGGCCCCTCTCTCTCTCTCTCTCTCTAGTTTTGCCCACCAATGGTCAAATTTCAAGAAATAAAAAATTAAAAAGAAAAACGAAAAGGTTTGCAAGTTGCAATGATTAAATAATAATAAAATAAAAAAATAAAATAAAGGCTTGTAACAATGGTAAAAAAAAAAAAGGGGGCCAGTCTTTTCCTTGCTCAGGGAGGCAGAACTGATGCCTGCATCCTGCCTACCGCCCTACCCCTGCTCCTTGTTGCCTTGTCATGCATCACATCATTGCAATTTGCAAAGAATGAAAAAAAAAATATTTAAATGTCTGCTCTACAGACTAAAAGAAAAAAAAAATTAATAATAAAAATAATATTCTAATTTAACGGTCATATTACCGTTTAAAACACAACAGTCATTTTTTTTTTAATTTATAAATTTATTTCAATCTTTCAAACTTCTATAAATATCCCCCATTTTCCAAAATAAATCTCACAAACAGTTCTCTCTCTTAAGCTCTCAATCTCTATCAACTCTCAATTAATTTTGAAGTGTCATCCTTAAGTGGCAATTGAAATTGTACAAGAAGAAATTTTTATCAAAAGAAGCTAATTTTTGTATCGCATTCGCCAGTTGGCAACATTAATTAGTTAAATTAAATTTATTATCTAATTATTTTTGAGAAAATTAGTCTAAGGTCCCTTTCCCATTTTTAGTAATGGGAGAGGTCCACAATATTATTTTGTGATGTGTAAGGTCCTTCACACACTCCCAAACATCTCCCTCCATATTCGATCTTCCTGGAGAGAAGAACACAGAGACCGATCTTCAAATTCGAGATTTCAAAGTTTGGTCTTTTTCCTCGCCGGATAATCTGACAAAGGCCTCCGGCTTCGAACCCACCACTATATATACATACACAAACTCCTCCTCCATTTATTTTCTAGGGTTTACAGAGATTGCGAGCCCAAACCTCTTTCGCCATAGGGATGAGTAAGTGCCTTTTCGCTCTATCTATCTATCTATCTATATCTATATATATATGTATAAGTTTGTGGTTACTTAGATTTGTATCTATCTGAATTTTTTACTATATGGTTTTTTGTATATTAATAAATCCATTGAAGATTTGAATTTTTTGATCTAAAAATGTTTTATTCTTTGTGCTTGTTGTTTCATTGAGTCTTCAATTGATATTCGTAATTCAATTTTCCATGTGGTGCTAAGAAATCTAAGAAATGTATATATTTTTTTTCTTCTAATCCAAACACCACCCCTGTTGATTTATGAAATTTTTATTGGATTTCATTTTACATCTTGAATCGATTTTTCCTTTTAATTTCAATTGTGTTTTCATTCATTTTTTTGTTAACCCTATTGCTTTGCTGCTTAAAATTTTCTCTTGTTTAAAATTGTAAACAAACATATGAAGAAAGTCAGAGAAATTCTTTGTGAACAAAGTCAGAGAAATTTCGACTGTGTTTGGTAAGGCTTTGAAAAGTTGATTCCACCCCTTGGTTTGAGTGTGGTGTTTGGTTAGAGTTTTCAAAAATTGATTTCACACTCATTTTTGAAAATACGTCTACCTGGTCAATCTCCAAGACATCCGGCCGATTGATCGGAACGGTGTTCGTGATTTTTTTTTTTTTGGGTACCTATTATTTTTATATTTTATATTTTAAATAAAAAATATTTTTGGAATGCTTTGAATAAAATTTTGGGTTATGTGTTTGGTTATGAGTTATAAGTTTTTGAATCAAATATCATATGTCACATAAAAAATTTCAACCTCAATTCAAAACTTTTTTCAAAACTCTTAACCAAACAAATTTTCCACACTCAAATCATAATTCCAAAACTCACAACTCAAAATACAACTCTATTCTCAAATCATAATTCTAAAACTTTACCAAACGCTACCTTCAATTTTCTCTGGATTTCTTTGGAGAGAAATTTTCTGGGAAAGCCAGAGAAATTTCTCTAAAGAGAATCCAGAGAAATTCTCTGAATTGAATTTTCTCTGGATCGATGTTAAAGGATCGTAGACATTATAAAAATATTAGATGTCATTTATGCTATGAAATTTTAATACCAAGAATCTTAAAAAAAAATCCCCATCATTTTTTTTACATTAATTATTTCTAAACATATATTAATTATTATTTTTTACTCATTATTTAAATTAATTGTTAGTTCTTATATATGATTTTACTTACATTACTATGGATTCTAATATTCTTAATGTTTATGTCGATATTGATATATATATTATACAACATGAATCTGTTGATTCTCCTTCTAATATCCCTCTTTCAACAGTTGGATCATCATCTAGGGGCACAATTAGTAGTATTTGGGAACATTTTGAAAAAATATCTATAAATAATCCTGATGGTATAATTACATTAAAGCAAAATGTAAATATTGTGCACATTTACTTAGTGCTGCTTCTGCAGGGAGTACTAGTCATCTAAAAAAACATGTTAACAAACATATATAAAGTCAACAACCTGATATTAGAAGTCAAATGCAATTAGGAATTTTATCAACTGGTAATTTGTAAACATTTTCATATGATCTAATATGTGTACAAAATTCTGTAATTGATTATATTATTAAAAAAACAACCATTTGCTACTAGTGAATGTTCCGATTTTATCGAAATGATTCATAAAAGTTTTGCACCGCAATATCAAGGTTTTTCAAGAAATACTAGTAGAAACAAGATTTTAAAGAAATTTGAGGATGTTAAAAGTGAATTATTTGACATCTTTAAAAAATTGAATAGAAGAGTTTGTTTAACATCTGATCTGTGGTTAGATAATGGTTTAGAATATCAATGTATCAATGCACATTTTATTGATAATCAATGCACATTTTATTGATAATGATTGGAAATTAAATAAAAGAATTATTTCATCTAAATTAGTTGAACTTCCATACACTGGTTATTCGCTTGGTGTGGAAATAAGAAATGTATTATATGAGTGAGCTTTGTAAGATATAATATTTACAATTAGTTTAGACAATGCAACATTTATAATCAAACTGTAGTTCATTTAAAATCAACTTTACAATTACTTGTTGATGATAATTTATTTCATGTTCGTTGTTGTGCCTATATTTTAAATTTGATTGTTAAAAAAGTTATGCATGTATACGAGACTTCTGTACTTGTAATAAAAAATGTATTTGTTACTATTATATCTTATGTTAATTAAATTTCGCAATATAAAAAAATTTGTCAACGAGAAAGTATGTCATTTAAAAAATTAATTTTAGATATAAAAAATAGGTGGAATTTAACGTATAATATGTTAAAAAGAGTTTGTAAACAAAGAAGAATAATAGATTTATTTTTGCAACAACATCAATATGAGGAGTACTGATTCCCACATAACTTAATTGGCGCTAAGTAGCCTTATATAAAGATTTTTTAAAAGTTTTTGATACTTCAATAAAATTATTTTCTTATATATATATATATTCTTACTTCACTATTTGTTTTACATATGCTAGTACAAAGAATTAAAGTTTTCGTAAAATATATGGGTAATGAATATTATGTAACGATTATTACTTTAATGAAAGTAAAATTTGATAAATATTATGATCATTTGCCGCATCTTTTAAGTTTAGCGATAATAATTGATCCTAGGTGTAAAGAAATTGGTTTACAAGAATTTTTAGAATGTATTTTCACTGATCAAACACAGTTTACCCTTATTATGCAAATATGCAACACATTATTTGAAGAATATAATGCAGCTGCATTTGTAAATACACTAACACACATTACACTAGCAGTCTCATCTCGAAGCCGGAAATTACGTATTTTTTCAGCACTAAAAGTAGAAGAATATCTCAACATACAAGCGTAAATAGTTTTGAACTATAACGTTATTTGGAAAGCCCATTAGTGGCTGATTTCGATGATTTTAACTTTTTGGATTGGTGGAAACAAAATGAAACTATGTGGTCTATGGTTTCACAGATGGCCCGTGTTATACTAACCGCTCATATTTCTACAGTTGCTTCGGAAATAACTTTTAGTGTAGGTGAACGGGTACTGAGCGATTACCGCAGCAAGCTTTCACCCCAAATGGTTGAGGCACTGATGATATTCAAAGATCATATGCACGTGTTTACGAGAAGACAATTATAGTGAAAATGAGAGAATTCAAAATGATTTGGATGACATATCATCGAGTAACGAGACTGAATTGTCTGTCTCCTCCGATGATTGATGAACAATTTGTTTTTTACTATTTCATTGTGTTATTTTTTTGTATTAGATTATTGAGGTGGAGTATAATGCAAATGACAAGTAGGCTAGTAGGTGTTAACCTAGTTGGGATGTACTTGACCTATAGTGATGCAATTGCTTTACCATCATCAATAATTTACATATATTTTATTTGATGATATAAATTTTTGTAATATTTTATTTTATTTTGAAATAAAAATTATTCATTTAATAAATGTTATATAATTAATTTAATGATTGTAATATTGAAAGTTTCATTTTCATATATATAAAATTATTCATTTTAAAAGGATAATTACATAATTGCATACTTTTTTAATTATAAGTTCATAATTAAAAAAAAAAAAAGTCATACATAATTAAATTTAAATACTACCATACATGAAACATAACCAAGCATTTCATTAATCTTAACTAAAATACTCTAGTATAATTTTTCTTTTATTTTTTATTCCTAATAAATAATCTACATAGATAATGTATTTAACGTTTATTTTTTGAAAAAAAAGAGGCCTGCCCAGGCCCTGCCCGGCCTGTCGCCTAAGCCCAAACCCGCAGGCCCGACTCTAGGCCTGAGCCTAGGCTCGTGGGCTCGACCCTAAGCCCTATTCTGAGTGGGCCTAGGCTTAGCCCTGTGCCCTAATTTTCGGCCTATGGCCCGGCCTACCAAAAAAGCGAGAGCCCGTAAGGCCCTCTTAGGTTGGGCTAGGCCATAAATACACCCCTCACTTAACGTGTTCGGATAAAATGCTTTTTTTTTTTATAAAAGTATAAGAGTTGTGACTCATGAGTCGTGAGTTTAATTAATCATTTTCTTTTTTCATGGAGATTTAGGATACTTGGACAATTAATTAGCTTATTTGATTTTAAAACTCAAGATTCACTTTTCAGAAAATTAATTTTTTTTAATTTTTATTGATTTTTTTAATATTTTAAGTAATTTTTTTTAATTTTTAGATACACCTAACATAAATATATTTAAAGAGTATAATATTTGTGAAAAAATCTTTAAAAAATTCAATAAATACCAAAAATACAAAAAAAAAATTTAAAAATTTTATACATTTTTTTTTTTGTATTCTTGTATATTTATTGATTTTTTAAAATATTTCTTTACAAATATTTTACTTTTTAGATACATCTAAAGTGCATTTTAAAAAGTAAAAAAATTATTTAAAAATTTAAAAACATTCACTAAAAACAAAAAAATACAAAAAAAAAAAATTAAAAAACTCAATTTTAAAAAAATTAGATTTAAAAAATTGAAACCAAATACACTCAATACATTCTGTTCAATAGATTTTTGATGAGGACAAAATTGCAAGACTCATTTTTTGGCTTCATTATAAGTCAACCGTGATGGTGAAGACTTTAGAGTTGATTTTTTGCAAAATTTCGACTGTTTTATTTTGTCCTTTTCATTGGTTTGAAAACTTGTTGAGCCTCACCAACAACTTGATGATTTTGGACCCTAGGTCATTTTTGGGTGAATAGGACCCTCGGTCATGCTTAAACAACTTGCACATACTTTGCCCTTTTGGTTTAAATTTTTTTCTAACACTATTTATAATTAATAATTTCCAACAATAGTAGTTGAATTGAATGGCAAGAAGCATAAAAATCATTTTATTGAATGCTTGCTATAAACTTGCACATACTTTGCCCTTTTGGTTTAAATTGTTTTCTAACAGTGTTTATAATTAATTTTTTCCAACAATAGTAGTTGAATGGTAAAAAACATAAAAATCATTTTATCGAATGCTTGCTATAAGCTCTTTGTTTCACACCCATTCAGAGTAATTAGAGTAGGAAATTCTATACCTTAAAATTCAAAATACGACTCAAAGTTTGTGGTCTCCTTCCACAAGCCATCAAATTACTACTCGTTACACCTCATAAAGTTACCCACCTCTCGTAACATGGCACGATAATGCCACGTCTCTCACCTAATAGCTTTAGTCTGTTTATAGTTGAATATTCAAAAGAAATCTCCTAAAAATGCCTTGCACAATAAGTCACGAATATTGCTAATATTGTAGTATAACGTGAAGTTTATCAAAAAGCTTTATTGCCAATATTTTGACTAGTTTGGTAGTTGAACAATATGTAGAACCTTAGGTTTTTTTTTTTTTTCCCTCTTCTAATTTTTAATAATACCCAACAATAGTAGTTGACGGAGTAAAATAGCAAAAAGGAATTCATGTAACTAACACCAATTAAATTAGAGCAAGGCTTGGTTTTGTTTAATTTATAGTTATTATAAAGGGATTGTCTCTACGGACCCAGCTTACACTACTAATAGGAACACAATTTTGATGCTTTAAAAGTTCAAAAAATAACATGCAAAAATATCTCCCTAAAAAGAATATCCGAAATTCAAATCATAAAAATGGAGAAAAGAAGAACCATCTACTTCATAATGCACATGTGTTTTTAATTGTTTTAGTTTCTACATCTAGCCTTTAAACTTAATTGCCTTGAATGCATTGAGGGGCCACTAGACTATGATCTTTCTTTTGCGAGGCATCTTGCTCATGCTTCTATTTCATATTACTTTCTAAAAGCAATATGTTCATAACTAAATTTTGAGTGATTATTAGTTTCACAAACTTATTGTAAACTGATCATTAGTTTGTCAGGGAAAGCATAGAGGATCATAAGGGTGCTGTAGGTCTCTAAATGGTCGACCGGATCGGTTGTGCCGTCGAAGGTGTTGATCGATGGCATTTTGAACTTGGGGAGCAGGGGTTTGTTTTTGATAGAGGCGATAAATGGGGAGTTGGCTGTTGTGGAGGGTTTGTTTTGTATGTTCTGCATGACTCCTTGAAACTGGAGTTTCATGGCTCAGAGTTCCGTATCCCAAATAGGGACATTGTCCCCTCCAGAGTGCAGTGGGGGCTGAACACTACTAGCCTCCCCTTCAGGGATAGGTGTTTGAATTAATGGACGTAAGCCCCGAGGTAGTGGGCTCATGTCTTGAGGTGGGGCTTGTAGACCCTCTAGGTTGGAAATGTGCGCTTGTTGGAAAGGATGGCTCGGGGTCTGTTCTTGATTGGGAGAGATATCTTGTGGTGATGAAGGAGGTGTAGGGCGATTTCGCTGGAGTAAAGCGTTGATCAAGGCCTGGTTTTGTTTGGCGAAGCAGTTGATGCTGTTAGTGAGCTCTGCGAAGTACTGAGGTGGGTTGTTTGGGTTGGGAGGGTCAGCTTGGGGGTCGACGACATTGTGTTGAGAAGCCATAGATCTCGTTGTAACCATCCACCTCGATGGAAGGTAAGAAGAAGTTATCGAGAACAAGTCTCCGACAACAATGAGTACAACTGTTAATCGGAGTGGCTTTTCCACAGACGGCGCCAACTGATAATGTTGTTGATCTGAGGGAGGGCGTGTCGGGCCGACCCACGCTTCTAACACCTTCCACCGTCCAACGGGGAATGTGAGTCCCCCAGCGAACCTTCCGACGATCAAATTAGAAAAGAGGAGATTGATTGTATATATATATATATATATAGAGAGAGAGAGAGAGAGAGAGAGAGAGAAGAAGAAGAAGAAGAAGAAGAAGAAGAAGAATAATGGAGAACTTAACCTTTGATGTGTCTTGGAAACCTCCTTATATCCTTTGTCCATCATTTCCTTATCCACTCCAGCCTGTCGTGTTGGCCAAAAGTCTATACTCTAGCTTGCATTGTTTGCGGTGAGGCTGCCTGTTCCGACGTGAAGGGGTTGTCGTATTTAATGTTGTAGGAGCCCCATTAATGACTGATGTGTGGTGCAATAACTCTGCAGGATCTTTGTCTGCTTACACAATTGGTTCCCTGCTTGACAAGTGTTTAGATGCCATTGGTTCCTGGTTCAACATTGGGTTTTCAAGGGTGTTGGGCTTTAGTACTTGAACCATGAATTGGGCTCTAAGTGGTGGGCCAAAACCTTTTGTGGGCCCACTGATGTTAGTAGTCCCCTATTTCCAAGTGCAGCTTTAGTTTAACGAAGGGAATAAGAAGGAAGATAGGAAGTGCGTGGGGCTAAGCAAGAGGGCCGACTGCGTAGGGTGCCCGAGCGACAAGACCGGCCGAGAGGAGAGCCGACCGCGAAGAGGGGCCAAGTGAGAAGACCGACCGAGAGGAGGACCGACCGTGAATGGGGTGCTGAGTGCGAAGACTGATCGAGAGGAGAACCGATCGCAAAGGAGGGCTGAACGAGAAGGCCGACAGAGAGGAGAGTCGACCACGAATAGGGGTCGAGCTAAAAGATCGACCGAGAGGAGGGGCGACCGCAAAGGGGGGTCGAGCGCGAAAATCGACCAAGAAGAGGGCCGACCGAGAGGTGGCAGCGGCGTGCGGGGCTCGAGGAGCGATGAGGCATGTGATGATATGAAGTGGAATAGACAGGGAGGGGAAAAAGGGTGGGGAATCGTGGTTGTACACATGGGATGATCTAAACCAGTGATGAGGGAGGTGATGCGTTAGTAGAAAGCGAAAGGTTAGGACTAGGATAGGACGTGGAAAAGGTGGGGGTTGTAACTTTTGAAAATTTTAAACTGACGAAATTTAACCTCAATCCTTGGAAAATAGGCAAATCGCGGGCATTTGGAGTTATCCGTTTTATATATCTCATTGCGAGAAACCAACACATCCCAAACCTCACCTTATTCATTTTGTGTGACACTCCCCTCCAACAGTTTGAGAACTTTCTCGCGCCTGCGTTCGAAGCAATATACAAAAACATAAAGAGATGGCTCGAGACGAAGCGCCAACTATGAGGTTAGAGGCGTTAGGTGAAAACGATATGGTGGAGTTGGCGGAGCAATATAGGACAGAGAGGTGAGAGGAAAGAGGGGCGGAACAAGCGGCGCGAGCTCGTCCGTTCACAATGATCGTGGCCGCGAGGCCAATTAGCTAAGTGGGACCTGACCACTGGCACACCAAGGCTGACAAATCGACGTTTACGGCAGAGGAGTTGGAGGAGGTGCGTAAGAAATACCAAATTCCAGCAGAGATAGAGTTGAAGTTGCCAATGTCTAAGGAGAGCGCGTCAGATGCGCGTCTGATGGAGTTTACGTTGTATGAGGAGGTGTTGCGGGGGGGTCTGAGGTTGCCGCTCCCACAAATAGTGGCGGACATGCTGAACCGGTTGGAGGTGGCGCCAGGTTAGCTAATGCCTAACGCGTGGAAAATATTACTGGCTTACGCGATTGCATGGCCACGAGGCGTGAGCAACGATAACGGGATGAGTTCTTTTCTTGCTACAAGGCACATGGTTAACAAGAAACATGGGTGACCTTGCGGTGATTGGCGGGTAGAGGATTAGTGGCAAGTTTATCATTGTTGGTGAAGGGGTGGAGACCAATGTGGTTTTACGTATCAGCAAATGACGGAAGAGAGGTACGCACAATGTGAAAAATTTTCATCAAGTCGGTGGAGCCAAGGCTGGAGGCGGAGGCAGAGGTAGAAAATAGGGTTAAATGGGTGAATGAGTGGATGGAGAAGGAGGGCGTGAAGTGGGATGACCCTATCCAGCCTTTAACCTTGTTTGCCTTAAGTTTGGGGCCATGGCTGATCGAGGAGGACCTTATGCCGAAAGTGTTGGAGGAAGATGAAGGAGGCAGAGGATGAAAGGATATTCGCCAAGGTAGACAAGTATAAAGAATCATAGTTAGGTTGTGCGTCCAAGCTGGTCATGAAGGAGCGAGTCCGACCACGTCCCAAGCTTCTGGGAGATAAGGATCTGACTGATTTTGTGCTGCTGCCACTCCCAGTGGATCCGATGAAGGAGAAGAGCAAAAAAGAGATGGATGCGGTATTGAAGAAAAAGAAGAAAAGGAGGGCGACTGCAGAGGAGAGTGAAGAGGGGCCAGTGTTGAAGAAGGTGAAGGAGGGGATGGCGGAGGCAATCCCAGAAGTAGAAGTGGGGGAGACAAGAATGGAAGTAGGAGAGGCCATGGGCCCAAGTGCCCAAGTGGTGAGTGGAGCAGTTGAGCTAAAGCAGTTGGCAGAAGACGAGAGATTGGAAGAGCAATCGCCCAAGATTGTTCTTGTACAAGAAGTGTCCCCAAGTCCTGGGGTAGGGAGAGGGCGAGCGAGCAGAACAAAGACGAGCGCCACGTTGAAGACACGTATCATGTTCGCGCGGTGGCCGGTCAATTGGCAGAAGAAGGGGGCGAAGCTAGGGTCGTCGCAGATTGTCTCCTGGGGGTAGTGGAGGATGTGGCCGTGTGGTTGGTGGCGCAATTTACAAAGGCCTACCACCTGAGAGAGTTCTGCTTAGCGTAGATGGAAGCGACGACCTTGGCGATGGCCCTGTTGAATAAGGCGGCATGCGTGAAGGTGGAGGCAGAGCCACTAAAGTTCCAGCTGGAAGGGTTGAAGACACAATTGCAAAACCTAAGGATAGAGACAGCCGGTTGGAGAAAAGCCGCGCGGAGGCCTATGCAAAGGGCCTGGACTATATGCAAAGGGCTAAGAAGATGGAAGTATTGGCGGCGGTATAGTGCTTCTTGGCAGAACGCGTTGCCTTCAAGCTCGTCGTCACCAAATCGAAGCTGGAAGTGGTGCGCCACAAGGTGATATGATTGGAGTTTGAGTTGGCGGGCGAATAGAGGAAGGTAGGCGAAGTCTAAGAAGCCTGCAACACTGCCAGGGAAAGGTTGAAAGAGGCCCTCTCCAACAATGAAGATCTACGTGACCAGGCCCTAAAAGACAAGGAAAAAGTAGATGGGTGTATCGCGGAGTTGGAAAGGACGCTGGAAGAAGAGAGGGCCAAAATGGCCTCTGAGAGGGCGGCGTACCCAGACTTGTGTGTGGCGGCGGTGGAGCAGTATAAGGGGTCTATTGAATTCCAGATGGCCATCGATGCGATGGTCGCCAGGAGTTTGGCTAAGAAGGGTAAAATGGGTACTGGGCCATCAGGACTGGTCGTAGAAGATAGAAGTGAAGATGAAGTAATCCAAAGTTTTCAACGGTCAGACTTCTACAAGTATGAGATGAGCCAGTACTAGGACAACGGTTGGATGAGCTTCAAGTATAAGGCGTAAGAGTTGTTCGCAGATGTGGACTTCAGTTTGGTCAAAGTAGGAGATGACGACCTCACCCAGACTCCCTTGGATGAGGAGGTGGAAGAGGAAGATCTTGTGTCTAGAGACGGGGAGTGAGTGCTGGGTGTTTTTCCCGTTTTTTTTTTTTTTTTTGTAATGAAGTGAATGTAATTTTTGTAATAAAGTGTATAATGGTGCAAGTTGTGAATAAATAAGGTGCCAGTTCTGTTATGGTTTGTTGTTGTTGTTGTTGTTTTTTTTTTTGAATGGTAAAATTGGACAAGTAATCTAACTTGTATGGATGGTAAAAATGACTTGGAATAAGAATGAATTGAGATTTAACTAAGTAGTGGCGCTATGTATAACTCAGTCTGGCTGGGTGCTTCTTGTGCAGTTTGGGTGAGACTTTGAGGGCTCACTCAGACTGGCTAAGCTCTGCGTGCCTAGTCTAGTTGAGACTAGTTTTAACTCAGTCTGGCTGAGCTCTTCATGCTCAGTCTGGCTGAGACTTGGAGGGCTCAGTCAGGTTGAGGCTTCGCTTAACTCAGTCTGGCTGAGCTCTTCATGCTCAATCTAATTGAGACTTGGAGGGTTCAGTCTAGCTGAGACTTGGCTTAACTTAGTTTGGCTGAGACTTGAAGGGCTCAGTTGGGATGAGGCTTGGCTTAACTCATTCTGGCTAAGCTCTTCATGCTCAGTCTGACTGAGACTTAGAGGGCTCAGTCTGGCTGAGACTTAGTTTAAAACTTGTCATTGAAGCACAACACAGATAATGGAGATGTGAAACTGTTGTCATTAAGGCACAGTCTGTCGATCACAAATTTACACCGTGTATGGAAAGGGCAAAAATGAACAAGTGTTTAGATCGGCAAAAGAGAATATACAACAATTGTATGATACAAAAACAGGAGACACCATTTTACTGGAAATAACGCTTTAAGTGTTCGGCATTCCACGGATGGAGGAGGTCTCTGCCTTCCATATCTTGGAGACGGTAAGTACCCGGGCAGGGTTTGGCCTTGACAACATAAGGTCCTTCCCATTTGGTTACTAGCTTGCCCTCGGTCAAGTTTTTAGTGGCAAGGGTTGCTTCGCACAAGACGAGGTCTCCTACTGTGAACTCTCGAGGTCGGACTTTGCAGTTATAATGTGTTCTCATTTTTTATTGATATGATGCTCGTCGGACAACAGTTGCCGCTCGGAGCTCTTCAATTAGGTCCAGGTCAGCCCGACGCAACTCTTCGTTTAGTTCGGGATTCAGATGTAAACTTAGGGTCGTGGCGATTTCCACTGGGATGACTGCCTCGATGCCATATGTTAGACGAAAGGGGGTCTCTCCAGTGGGGGTTCGAACTGTTATCCAATAAGCCTAGAGTACGTTCGGTAATTCCTCAGCCTAGAGTCCTTTGGCGGCTTCCAACTTAGTCTTGATGATCTTCAAAAAGGAGCGATTGGTGACTTTGACTTGCCCATTGGCTTGGGGATGGCCTGGGGAAGAGAAACATTGTCTAATGTTGAGCTCTTCATAGAATTTCCTGAATTTGGCATTGTCAAATTGTTTGCCATTGTTTGAAACAATGGCTTGGGGAATTCTAAATCGGCACACGATCGACTGCCAGATGAACCTGGTAATGTTTCACTCAGTAATTGTAGCAAGGGGTTCTGTTTCCACTCATTTGGTGAAGTAGTCGATGGTAACCACATCGAACTTGGTTTGGCCCGTACCAGTGGGCAAAGAACCGACTAAGTCGATGCCCCACTTAGCGAAGAAGTAAGGACTGCTGAGTGTAATGAGTTCTGTTGGTGGAGCATCGGGATGTTGGCAAAGCGCTGCCATTTATTACACTTAAGCACAAATTTGTTGGCATCTTGATTGAGCGTGGGCCAGAAGTAGTCGGTGCGGAGGATTTTATGGGCCATAAATCTTCCACTCGAATGATTACCACAAATGCCCTCGTGGACTTTTCTCATTACATAGGTCGCTTAAGTAGGACTGAGACACCTGAGGTATGGGCATAAGAATCCCTGTTTGTATAGTAGGCCGCTGGTAAGGATATAATTAGATGATCGGGCTCTGACTTTAGCGGCCTACTATTTATCGTCTGTCAACTCCTCTTGTGTCAAAAATGGAATAATGACTTGAGCCCACGAGATAGGTTCGTTCTGGAGAAAGTGGACCTTTTGTAGGTTTGGTGAAGTCGCCAGATGGGTTAGGTATTCAATGTGGATGCCATGGCTGAAGTCTAATTGGTCGGCTCATCCGCCTTGCAGTTTTCTGATCTAGGGATTTGTTTGATCTGGAAAGTATTGAAAAGGCAGACAAGAGGAAGGGCAATGTCCTTGTATGCTCACATTGTCTCCTCTTTTGCGTCGGACTCCACAGTAATCTGTCCGACAATCAATTGGGAATCACTGAATACTTGGATATGGCTTACACCAATGTCTCTGGCTAGTCGAAAGACCTGCTATCAAGGCCTCATACTCGGCTTCAATATTGCTTGCGTCGAACAGGAAACAGAGGGCACACTTGAAGTACTCACTCTTTGGGGTGGTGAGGATTAGACCGGCTCTACTACCCTCTTTGCGGGATGAACCATTAATACTAAGGGTCCAGGAGTGGGGGTCTTCTGCATCAGTGGTGAAGTGTGCTAGTGGAGGAGGTACGTTCGAAGTGAGATTGGTGAACTCCAAGATAAAATCGGCAACAACCTAGCCTTTGATCGTTGTTCGAGGTCGGTAAGAGATTTCAAATTGACTTAGCTTGACAGACCATTGCATAAGTCTTTTTGACGATTCTGGTTGTTCCATGACCTTTTTCAGAGGCTAGTCAGTGAGAACCACTATGGAGTGAGCTTGGAAATAAGGTCGGAGGTGTCTGGAGGCTATGATCAAAGCGAGGGCCATTTTTTTTAATAGTAGGTAGTTCTGCTCTGCCCCCCTGAGAGTGCGAATAATGTAGTAGATTGGTCGTTGTACTGAGCTGTTTTCCTTGATGAAGGAAGCACTGACCGCAGTGTTTGACATAGCTAAGTCGAGGAAGAGGGTTTCGCTTGGTAGCACTTGAGAGAGAAAGGGAGGGTTGGCCATGTACTGCTTCAGTTGTTGAAAGGCTTCCTCGGATTCGATGCTCCATTTGAATGCCTGTCGGAGGACTTCAAAAAATGGAAGACACTTGTCGGTTGCTTGGGAAATAAAACAGTTGAGGGCGGCAACTCTGCCCATCAGCCGTTGAACCTCTTTGATCGTTCTGGGAGACCACATTTTTATCAGGGCCTTGATCTTTTTGGGATTAGCCTCAATTGCCTCGTTGGCTAACCATGAAGCCCAAGAGCGTCCCAGATCCCACGCCGAAGGCGCACTTCTCCGGATTCAGCTTCATCTGATATTTGCATAAGGTTTCGAAGGTCTCTCGCAGGTCTGCTAAATGATCGAAGGAGAGTTTACTCTTGACTAGCATGTCATCGACGTAGACTTCCATGTTCTGACCTATCTGGTGTTGAAAGACGGCATTAACCAGGCATTGGTAAGTTGCTCCAGCATTCTTCAAGTCGTATGACATAACACGATAGTGATAAGTTCCTCTGTCGATGATGAAGGAGGTGTGCTCCTGGTCGGCCGTATACATCAGGATTTGGTTGTAGCCGGAGAAGGCATCTATGAAGCTAAGCATCTGATGTCCTGTAGTTGTGTCGACCAACATATCTATCTGGAGGGAGGGATAGCTATCTTTGGAGCAAGCTCAATTGAGGTCGAAATAGTCAACGCAGAGTCGTCATTTGCCATTATTTTTGCGAACCAAGACCACGTTGGACAGCTACCTAAGGTAGTCCATGCTTTTTATGAATTGTGCCTTCAGCAGTTTGTCTACCTCAGTGGTGATGAGGGTATTGCGTTCTGGGTGAAAAATACGCTGTCTCTGTCGGGAAGGTCGGAAGTGGGGTTCAATACTGAGACGATGAGTAATGAAAGAGGGATCGATACCTGGCATGTCTAAATGGATCCAAGTGAAGACATCGTTATGCTCGACTAAGAGAGTTGTGAGATCAGCCTTGGCCTGAGAGGACAGTTGATTGCCAATCCTGGCTGTTTTGGCTGAATCGGTAGGATCGATAGGCACTTCAACAAGTTCTTCCACTGGTTTCCCTCTAACTAACTCTTCCTCGTCTCTAACGTCGAGACCTTCGATGATCATAGCCTCCTTCATTTTGACCTCCTTTAACGAAGCAACGTAGCACTCTCCGGCCATCATCTGCTTACCCCTCACTGTGCCGACCTCGAGGTCAATCGAAAATTTCATGGCTAGATGGTATGTGGAGGTGACAGCTTGGAAAACGTTGAGAGCCGTGCGTCCGAGGATGATGTTATAAGCAGAAGGGCAATCGACGACAAGGAAAGTGAGTAGTTTGGTGGTCCGCCGCGGATATTCTCCGATGGTAATGGGAAAATCGATGGAGCCTCTGGAGGTCACTCGATTGCCGATGAAGCTGACTAGCGGGGTCTAGAGAGGGGACAACTTTTCTTCTCCGACCTTGAGTTAGCAATAGGCGTTCAGGAAGATGATGTTTGGAGAGCTGCCGTTGTTGACAAGCACCCATCTAACTTTGTAGTTGGATAGGAGAGCAGAGACGACGAAGGGGTCGTCGTGGGGGTAACGAATGCCTGTGTTGTCAGCCTCTGTAAAGGCGATGGGTTCAGACCATTGTTTGGGGTGTTTGAAGGGGCGATCCAATATTGTTACTTCCTTATCAGAGCCTTGTCTAATTTTTCTGAGTTTGGCTCACTGGGTTGAACGAGATGGCCCTCCACATGCGAGCCCGCTAGCGATGACTCTGATCTCTCCAACCGGAGGGAGAGGGATTGCCTTGTGCCCGGGGTTGTGGTGGGAGCCAATCATTGTCTCACTTAGGTTGTGTGGGTTGTCGGGCGGGGTATGTCGGTAGTGGTCCTCCGGCGGGTCGGCCATCGATAGTTATTGGAGACGGGGGCTGCTGTGAACCAACTGAGGTGCCCTTAGCGTATCAAATCCTCTACCTGGTCTTTAAGGTTAACACATTCCTCAGTGTTGTGGCCATAGTCCTGATGGAAGCGGCAGTGCTTGGATTAATCTCACCGGTTGGAGGGAGATCGTGATGGTTGGGGCCATTTCAGGTTGTAATCTCATTGAATTTGGTTCAAGACTTGTTCCATAGAGGAATTGAGAGGGGTGTACCGTTCGAACCGACCGAGTAGTCGGGTAGGTGCCGGTCAGTTGACTCGAGCAAGTCGGTCAGTAAATTGAGGGGGTTGATGTGTATATTGGGAGGATCTGGTTTCGGGTTCCTTTATTTTGTCCTTAGGGGGTGGATTTTTAGGTGTGGAATCTTGGCGGGCTGCCAAAGAGTCTTCGGCATTCATATATTTTTGGGTTTCGAAAATGAGGGTGGCCATGGCGGTCGGGGGGTTTTTAGAAAGGGAGAAAAGGAAAATAAATGGTCATAAACCGGCCATGAAGGCTGTGAGGATGACCTTATCATCGTTTTCCGCCACCTATAGGGCCTCGGTGTTGAAATGGGTAACAAAGCTGCGTAGTGACTCTCTTTCCGTCTGTCGGATATTAAGTAGTTGAGTTGCCGGGCGCCATAGCACCGAGCACCAATGAAATGGCTCGGGAAGGAATCACTTAGATGTTGAAAAATAGAGACAGAGTCCAGTAGTAGTTGACTAAGCCATAGTCGAGCCGACCCCTTATGTGTCACGGGGAAAGCCCAACACATGATCTCGTTAGGGAAAGCATGAAGGATCATGAGGGTCCTGTAGATCTCCAAATGGTCGACCGGATCAGTTGTGCCATCGAAGGTGTCGATCAATAGCATTTTGAACTTGGGAGACAGGGGTTTGTCTCTGATAGAGGTGACAAATAGGGAGTTGCCTATTGTGGAGGGTTTGTTTTGTATGTTCTACATGACTCCCTGAAGTTGGAGTTTCATGGCTCGGAGTTCCGCATGCCAAATAGGAACATTGTCCCCTCTAGAGTACAGTGGGGGCTGAACACTACTAGCCTCCCTTTTAAGGATAGGTGCTTGAATTGAGGGATGTAAGCCTCGGGGTGGTGGGTTCATGTCTTGAGGTGGGGCTTGTAGACCTTCTAGGTTAGAAATGTGTGCTTGTTGGAAAGGATGGCTCGGGTTCTGTTTTCGATTGGGAGAGATATCTTGTGGTGGTGGAGGAGGTATAGGGAGATTTCGCTGGATTAAAGCGTTGATCAAGGCCTGATTTTGTTCGGCCAAGCAGTTGATGCTGTTGGTGAGCTCTGTGAAGTACTGAAGTGGGTTGTTTGGATTAGGAGGGTCGGGTTAGGGATTGACGACATTGTGTTGAGAAGCCATGGATCTCGTTGTAACCATCCATCTTGATGGAAGGTAAGGAGAAGTTATCGGGAACGGGTCTCCGGTACAATGAGCACAACTGTTAACCGGAGTGGCTTTCCCATAGATGACGCCAACTGATATGTTGTTGATCTAAGGGAGGGCGTGTTGGGCCGACCTACACTTCCAACACCTTTCACAAGTTTTGGAGCTCACTGGTGGTGCCTGCAAAATGGTCCAATGGGGAATGGGAGTCCTCCAGCGGACCTTTCAACGATCAAGTTAGAAAAGTGGAGATTGATTGTGTAAAGAGAGAGAGAGAGAGAGAGAGAGAGAGAAAAAGAATGGAGAACTTAATCTATAATGTGTCTTGGAAACCTCTTTATATCCTTTGTCCATCATTTCCTTGTCCACTCCAACCTGTCGTGTTGGTCAAAAGTCTATACTCTAACTTGCATTGTTCACGGTGAGGCTGCCTGTTCCGACGCGAAAGGTTGTCGCATTTCATGCTGTAAGAGCCCCATTAATAGCTGATGTGTGGTGCACTAACTCTGTAGGATCTTTGTCTACTTACGTAACTAGTTCCCTGCTTAACAAGTGTTTAGATACCACTGGTTCCTGGTTCAACATTGGGTTCTCAAGGGTGTTGGGTTTTAGTACTTGAACTGTGAATTGGGCTTTAAGTGGTGGGTCAAAATCTTTTGTGGGCCCACTGATGTCAATGAAAGTATAAGAGTTATGACTCACGAGTTTAATTAATCATTTTCTTTTTTCATTTAGATTTAGGATACTTGGACAATTAATACATTCTGTTTAATAGATTTTTGATGAGGACAAAATTGCAAGACTTAGGGCTAGTTTGGTATACTCCCAAAAATTCAAAAAGCTAAAAAGTTACTAAAAATGTTAAAAAGCTATTACTATTAACCAAAAAAAAAAAATATAAAAAAATTAATTTTACACAAAATTATTACAAACAATTCTGACGTCCCCACAGACATAGAGCTGACTATTTTGAAAAAATTACACAGGCGGGGTGCACAAACAACACAGTCCTGTTCGGCCCGTGGAGGCTCATCACAGGTTTCATTTTGATAATCTGAACCGTTCAATGTGTAGAACTCGTCGAGTACTATATGGTTATAAAAAAATCACGTTGATCGGATATCGCTAACTACATGATCAAATCAATTTTGTATAAAAAAAGGATGGTGTTATAGTTAACAGTTGAAAAAAAAATATCTGATTAGATAGCTATCGATATCCGATCAACGTGATTTTTTACAAGCATATAGCACTCGACGAGTTTTACACATTGAACGGTTCCGATTAGCAAAATGGAACTCGTGGTGGGCTCCCACGAGCCAAACAATGCCGTCCAATTCAATGCTCGAAAAGGAGGGAGCCATCTCCTAACTTATACTCTGCACACACTGCTCCTTAGGACATCCTACCGTGCTGCCTATTCTATCCCAATCTTCTCCTATACACTAATTTATACAATTTTTTAATACACATTTTTTCGCAAAAAGTCAAAAAGTTATCCCAAACAACTATATTTTTTTCCTCAACTTTTTAGTTTAAAAAGTTAAAAAATACACTTATTTAGAATATCTCAAAGAGCCCCTTATTTTTTTGGCTTTTCTAAGTCAACCGTGATGGTGAAGACTTTAGAGTTGATTTTTTGCAAAATTTCAACTGTTTTATTTTGTCCTTTTTGTTGGTTTGAAAACTTGTTGAGCCTCATCAACAACTTGGAGATTTTGGACCCTAGGTCAATTTTGGGTGAACAAGGACCCTCGGTCGTGCTTAAACAACTTGCACATACTTTGCCCTTTTGGTTTACATTTTTTTTCTAACACTGTTTATAATTAATAATTTCCAACAATAATGGCAAAAAAACGTAAAAATCATTTTATTGAATGCTTGCTATAAGCTCTCTTTGTTTCACACCCATTCAGAGTAATTTAAGTAGGAAATTCTGTACCTTAAAATTCAAATTACTACTCAAAGTTTGTCGTCTCCTTTCACAAGCCATCAAATTACTACTCATTGCACCTCATAAAGTTACCCTCCTCCCATAACATGGCACGATACACGTCTCTCACCTAATAGCTTTAATCTGTTTATAATTGAATATTCAAAAGAAATCTCGTAAAAATGACTTGCACAATAAGTCACGAATGTTGCTATTGTAGTATAACGTGAAGCTTATCAGAAAGCTTTATTGCCAATATTTTGACTAGTTTGGTAGTTGAACAATATGTAGAACCTTAGGTATTTTTTTTTTTTTTCCCTCTTCTAATTTTTAATAATACCCAACAATAGTAGTTGGCGGAGTAAAATAGCAAAAAAGAATTCAGGTAACTAACACCAATTAAATTAGAACAAGGCTTGGTTTTGTTTAATTTATAGTTATTATAAAGGGATTGTCTCTACAGGACCCTGGCTTACACTACTAATGGGAACACAATTTTGATGCTTTAAAAGTCGAAAACATAACATGCAAAAATATCTTCCTAAAAAGAATAACCCAAATTCAAATCATAAAAAAGGAGAAAAGAAGAACCATCTACATCATAATGCACATGTGTTTTTAATTATTTTAGTTTTTACAGCTAGGTCCATTTATTTTTAGAGGTAGAATGGAAGGGATTAACAGTGAGAAAATTAATAGTGAAAGAATTAGTAAATTTGCACTTGTTTTCATAGTGAGGAGATTGGTAAAATTGTGTTTGTTTTGTTAGTGAGAGGATTGATAATGAAGAGATTATTAAATTATTTTTATATCAAATAATAAAACAAATAAAATTATGATTTTTACTTAACAAAAAATACAAAAACATTAAACATTAATGTTTAAAAAAAAAACTCCCAACAAGTAAAATAAAAAAAATAAAAAAAAAATTTAATTGATCGGTTGACCGGCCGGACGTCCGGCAACTCATTAAACTGACTGACTATTTTTGTAATACCATCTCTTCCCCCGGACTATCAATCGGCTCGCCCAAGACCCATCCTAGTCTGAACGGACTACCAATCCGAAAGCTACAAACAAAACAAACATGAACTATGTGCACTGTTCATCCATCACAGTCCACCCCGGACTGTGATGGTGCCCAAACAAACGGGGCCTAGCCTTTAAACTTAATTGCCTTGAAATGCATTGAGGGGCCACTAGACTCTGATCTTTCTTTTGCAAGGCATCTTGCCCATGCTTCTATTTCATATTACTTTCTAAAAGCAATATGTTCATAACTAAATTGTGAGTGATTGTTAGTTTCACAAACTTATTGTAAACTGATCATTAGTCTGTTTTCATGTGCGAATACCACAAGATTTTCTTGGTTCACATCATTTTCATCTACTAAGGAAAATTAAATCTGCAAATAAGTTAGGTCTGGCTTGTCAGATGAATTTGTTTTTTAATTCCATTACCTATCACTTTTCATCTTTTCTTTTGGATTTTTTGAAAAAGGTTTAAGATGGTAAAATGAATGGAATTTTCATCCATCAAGAAAAGTAAGGCACATTTAAGTTGTGCATTATTTTTTTAATATTTCCTCCTCCTTTTTTTCTGTTTGTTTTATTGTTTTTTTTTAATAGGTTTTTGTAAGCCAAGAACTCTGAGTTTTGGACAAATTAAATCCATTTGAAAACCAAAATCAAGTAGGAAAGCCTAAAAAAATAAGCTAACTAGTTTCACAAAATCTGTCAAGACAAAATTTAAGCAGTGGATTTTGCTTGAGTTTAGTACTAAATTTTCAGAACATGATATTGCCCAAAACCTGCCCAAAACTAATGCATAAGAAGCTTTATATTTGGAAAAAAAAAAAAAAAAAAGAAGGTTTAATTAATAAATTCCATAAATGTGGTTAATTGCATCACTAATAAAAAGTGTTTTTTGCAACTGGAGCATTAGCCGTCACAAATAGTAAAAAAATAAAAAATAAAAAATTGATCAATCATATAGCTGTCGCAAAAAAAAAAAAAAAAAAAATTGCAATGCCAAAAGAACCGATGCAAAAATGTTGGACGCAAAAGCCTTTTTTTCTAGCGATGAGAAAAATCTGATTGAAATGATATTTGTAAATCGTTGTGTATGCTCAAATGGGTTGTGATTCCACCACCAACAGAGAAGATTACAAGCATTTATATAGCCAATTGTTTGCATTACTGAAACTGAAACAATTGGAAATCAACCATTTGATTTTTCCAGCAGCCTATGAAGGAAAAGGAACATTAAAATAGCCTAAATAAATAAATAAATAAATAAACAATCAAAGAAAAAGGCACAAAAACACTATATATAACACCAATTGGATGAAATTAACTAGAAAGGTCAAAGTATCTTGCAAGTTCAAAGAATTACTTTCCAGATAATGTTTGTGGACTTTCAACAAAACCTCTATAATTATTATTAAAATATATTTTTTTTCTTATTCTTGTTCTTAGTGTTCTTTACCTTTATATCTTCTGGATAGGCATGCATCCATATTTACACTCTGTCTGCAAACTTTTCTCTATTAATTTATTTTCTTGTTTTTTGTGTTTTTGTTTTTGGAGGTGTGAATATGAAATCTGACCACTTCTAGCATTGAACACAACACCAACAACCAACAATCCAAATCGTTTTTTCCTTTATGTTTCACAAAATTATTTTGACTAGGTTGGAAGATCAACCAACTACTTTTCCCTTAAAAAATAAAAAAATAAAAACTATTCATTTTGTACGACTTTGGATAATTTAATAAGATGCAAATAGTGTGATGCATGTTCTACTAATATTGCTTACTTAATCGCGTGACTATATGTAATGTAAACTAAAGTTTGTTGGAATTGAAGGGGACAATCTGCTAATGCGAACTTAATTTAATTAAGTCTTGTTTTCGCATGGTTAGGTTCACAACCTTGCCTACTTGTGCTTATGCTGCAATGGTGAGGTTTCAATGAGTATTCGAAGCTTAAATTTATGGTGTTAAACTCAGAGAAATGTTCGGTTGTTAGGTGAAATGATTGAAAAACCAAAGTTTTCTTTTGAGTGATGCGTCAAATGAGTTCATATATAATAACAAATAATATATTAATAAAACGCAATGCATGACGCTTAAATAGTTTAATCGCATATAAAATAATTTTGTAATGACAAGTCATCGCTATTTACCAAAGTATTATTCTCATAAATAATATGATGAAGAGCATTTATTTTGATGTTTATCAATTATACGTCTTGATAAATGCCAATTTAAAACAATGGCAAATGAATCCAAAAGACCCAATAAAATACACATTGTACTAAAAATCTTACTTTAAATAATTTCAATGACAAAAAATCATATATAACTATTACCTAAAAAATAATCTCTTCTAGTACTAAAAAGTTGACAAAAATTATATTATAAAGCGCATTTGTTTTGAATGTTCATCAATTATATGTCTTGATAAATGCTAAACAATGATAAATTAATCCATAAAACCCAATAAAATACACGTTCTTCTAAAACTATGAATATTTTAGATTGACTATATAGATTATTTATTGGATGCAAGACAAGAAAAAAAAATGAAAAAAAATTATTTATATTTCTTTCACTAGTTTATGTATAACATATAAGAATTTAGGGACCAAACTTTTTTGTTTCCAAAAGAGAAATTTTTGTTGCAAAAAATATTTAGGAATCAATTCTTGCCATTCAATGATAGTTGCTAAAAATTCGTCTTAAAAATTTAAAAAATGACTTTTAGCGACAAAATTATGAAAATATCACTAACAAATACATTTTTAGAGATAAAATAATTTGGTCTAAAAAAATTTAGTTTTTTTACACTAAATTGTTTTCCAAAAGAATAATAATTCATTACTAAATATCCGATTTTGCGCTAAAAATATAATAATGAAATTTTTGGCAATAAAAATATTTCATCCTTAAAAAATAATTGTCTTTAAATTTTTTCTTCTCTAAAACCTTAATTTTCTGTTGTGTTAAGTTTGTTTGGATTAAATCATGTGTGAAAGGGAGATATAAGTAGTTGTTGCACTTGAACATGCAATTTTAATTTATGGCTTATTTTCGGAAGATGGTTAAAAGTCATCTTTTAGCTTTTAACTTATTTCAGGTCATCATCTCTCATATTTCTTATATCAAAAAAGACTTAGACTCCCTTTTGGCAGCCACTCCCACGACCCCCTCTGCCTCTCATTGGTTGAAATTTTTTTTTTTTTTTTTTTTTTTTTTCTTCTCCCCAACTCACCAACCCCCACGTGTGTGTGGGGGTGGTGGGAATGGGAATCTGAGAGGGTCTGTATCTGCTCTGTTCTTATATATATATATATATTTTTAAAAAAAGATAAAGAAATCCAAAACATTAACTTTTAACCATCTTTTCAAAACAACCCATAATAGTGAATAACCCATTTGAAAGGAGAACAAATTAAATGTTCAAAGAAGATGTGCTTGAGAAAAGAGGGGGGGTGGGCGTGGGGTTGGGGGTGGAAGGGATGAATAATATAAACAACTTGTGAAGAACATGTAACCTTTTTAATTTCACGTCTTTTTGCAACAACTTTTCTTAAAACATATTGTGATTTTGATATGCTACAATCTCTGTCATTCACACGTCATACTTATCTGGAAACTTAAGTACAGATGCCATTTTTTGGCCCATTTTTAACACATGAAAATCAAATCATGGCATTATGCACATCCCATATTCTTTACCAATTACATGTATAATAATAATAATCTAAGATTCTTCTTTTCAAAAGATTTATCACAGGGGGAGAGTTTCATAGCATCACTATGGTTTCATTGTTTTGTACACTTTCTTGTGCAAGTTATGTTAAAAATAAGCATTTCAAAATATTAAGTCCTTTCGAGTTTTTTATCACCATGGCAGTGGTTGGTTTCTCACCAATTTTTAATGGTGTGTTAATATAGGATTGGATGGGCATCTCGGTGCCAGTCTAATTGGGATCATTATGTTTTTTGCTATGATACTTTTTTGGCACTCATCCGTTTTGTCTATATTGATATGATGCACTCGTATATATTAATCAATATAGCGTCTTTTTTTTTTTGATAAAAAAACTTGTCATTTTGAATTTCTTTATTTCAGATTCTTTTCATTTCACAAATAAAATAGAGATCTCCACTTTATAACTAATGGTTGTGAAGGTTTTAAATTAAAAAAATTAATAAGATTAATTTTAGATAATAACATGTCAAGTGTAGACTATCGATTTTGATTTTTGATGATGCATTGAAATCTTATGTAATGGAATAGAGAAATGAGAAATGGTCAAAATCTTACAATGTTATTTGATTTATATTTATTAATAGAACCATTGAAAAAAAAAACTAAAAATTAAAAATTATTTTTTTTGTAATTTGGAAGAATGTTGACCACAAAAAGTAGCTCTGTCACTTTTCTAAGAGCTCATCATAATTTTGAAACCCACTCTCATACTTTGTCCCATCAAAATGTAGTAAAAAAAAACAACTTTTAACCTCCTTATCAAAAGTGACCAGGGTATTCATCGGACATTAAAATGTTTTTCTAATTACATACATTGAAAAAATCATATCCATATGTTACAAATATTAAAATGAGCATATTAGGGCATATCCATCGAAAGAAGTAAACAAAATCGAGAAGATCTAGGTCCCTAAACTGGTCCCACCCCTACTTACCCATCCTAACCCCTACCCTACCTTAACTCCCCAATGGAATATTGTACTAATCAATTCATGCGTGCTCATAATAAAAAGTTGACCCAAAGTCAGCTTGTCAATCTCGTCCTTATCAGTTACGGTGGTGTCACATGTATTAAGTAATATATTAATTAATATATTAATATTAATCATAATATTATTATGAATTTCATTCATTAATTATATTATATATATTAAAAATTTCTTAAATTATATTACATCATCAATTAATATACTAATTAATATATATAATATTATTTTATTAGTTAATGCCTTTTGTCTTTTTGCTAGAAACAATCTTTAAGTGTTTTTGTTTGGGTCAAAAAAATCAAAAAAAAAGTGCAAAGATATCTAAATAAATTATTAAATATTTTAATAAATAATTATATGAACGTGGGATTCATATAAATTTGAGGCGTGTTCTGTATCCATCTGAGTATTTTATAAAATATTTAATAATTTATTTAAAACTTTTAACATTATTTAAGAAAATGCAAAAAGTGTAATAAAATATAAAAAAGTGTTTTAGAATATCTAAATTATAAATATTTAGATATGTATTTTATTAACCGTCTTTAAAATTGTCATTAACAAGATCTAATATATCTATATATATATAAGAAGCTCTTTTTTCTTACTACTTGTCAATTTTTTTTCTATTTTGTCCTTAGCTTATTTTGAAATTACTATTTTGTCCTTTAGTTTGGTGAAACAATTTGAGTGTTGGCATTTTAAAAATTATATAAGACATTTTGGTTGCTTTGGTTGGAAAGGTTTGTTTTAGGTTGCCTATTTTGCCCGTAGCTTGTTTGACAATTTCCTATTTTGCCCGATATAACAATTTGAATGAAGGTTTTCTCATAAATATGCAAACATTCTAGTCAATTATAAAACATAAATCTTTTATTTTTTAAAAAATTACAAATACACCCATAATGTTGGTTTAAAATATGAATTAGTCCTATAATAATACAAATTACAACTATCATTTGTTATAAATTTTAATTTAACCCAATAGTTAGAAGCAAAAAAATAAATAACTACTCTCCTACGCAATAATAAATTATCAAAATTGTTCATTAAAAAATATTTTTTATATCATTAAAAATTGTTAATTGACTTAATGCTTTATTTGTTAACAAAATGGTTAACTGAAAGATATTTTTTTATATCATTAAAAATTGTTAATTGACTTAAGAATTTATTTATTAATAAAATTGATCATTTATTACGCAAGTATGATTTATTTATTAATAAAATAGGTCATTTGTATATATATAAATATATATATATATATTATCTTTTGTTTCTTTATTAGTTCAGTTTTTTTTTATTTTTTTTTTAAAGGGGAATTATCTCATCTCTTTTATACTAAAATGTATACTTTATTTTGTTTATCTTTATATCTTAACACTTAGTCTTACTAAAAAAGAAAAGAATATAATTATGGTAAAACGATAGGACTTATTATATATATTTTTTTCTAATTGCTATTATTTATAATACAATTTATATAATTCTATCATATATTCAATGATTTATTTCTATCATATATCTAATGATTTATTCTATTTAATTTCATAAAATAATATTCTTATTTTTAAAAATTATTAAAATATAAAATTTAAATATACTGTAGTAGTAGGGCCTTTGTAACTAGTATATATATATATATAGGATTAGTTGCATTGGCTTCCCTTTAATTAAAAAAAAAAACAATAAATACACCTTTGCAATTATATTAAATTTTCTGTAAGTAAGATGCAAGAATAATTAAGAAATACATATACTTTAATGTAAAAGATATAATTATACTATTTTTTTCCTCTAATTATTAATAAAAAAATGACTAAGTGTCATGTAAATAAAAATATTTAATAAATTTAATATAATCATACTAAAATTATAAAATTTATTATATTTTCTTTTGAATTATAGGAAAGAAAAGTCTATAAACTCATAAAGTCAAATAATTTTTTTTGGGTCTAAACGTATATTAAAGTGATTGTTGCATTGGCTTCCCTTTAATTTTAAAAAAAAAATATATAGAATAAATTTTACAATTTTATAATTATATCAAATTTTCTTTTAATAAGATGCAAGAATAATTAAGAAATATATATACTTTAATGTAAAAGATATAATTATATATATATATATATATTTCATCTAATTATTAATAAAAATGATTAAATGTCATGTAAATAAAAAAAAATTTAATAAATTGAATGTAATTATATTAAAATTATAAAATTTATTACATTTTCTTTTGACTTATGGAAAAGAAAAGTCTATAAACTCATAAAGTAAAATATAAAAATTGTCTAAATTTTTAGATCAATGGTGCATATTTAAAGTGATTGCTGTGGAATAACATTTTTAGGTATGTTTAAATTATAAATTTAGTTATAAATTTCAATACTCAAATTCATCATTTAAACACCATCTGTAATTATTGGTTCTGAATATATTTATGAGTTTGGCTTTACTAAAATGGTACTCCGTCCGTCGCATTATTGGTCCCATTTTTCTATTGTAGTCTGTCCTAAAATATCTGTTCATTTTCTATTTTAAGATATTCAATTTTGTTAAATTTTCAAAATTGTCCCTTATAAATCATTATAAACATATTTTAATATTCCAAAAAGAAGGATAATAGTGGAAAAACATTTCAAAATTTGAATTAAAATGTAATGATTTCACGTCTCTTTAATAAGTTGGATTTTCTATAGTTAAAATTCAAAAAAGAAGGATAATAGTGGAAAAACATTTCAAAATTTGAATTAAAATGTAATGATTTCACGTCTCTTTAATAAGTTGGATTTTTTATAGTGGACGAATAAATTGGGATGGAAGAAGTATATTTTACTAGGAAATGTTATGTATGCACCCCTTTATTATAAATGTGTAATTTTATCCTAAAATTTTATAATATTAACGACAAAATACTTAATATCTTCACAAATTGACATAATCGTAATTAAGTCACAAAAACTTTTGCTACACCAACTATGCAATTGTAAATATTTTATTATTTTAATTTATGATAAGATTATATTTTGTAATTGATATTACAAAATTGGGAGATTTATTAGAAAATCTTTTTTCAAGTATTTTTGTATCCCAATTAATCCATAAGATATTATTGCATTCTAATAAGTCTTATTATTTAAACATTTAATCTACCAAATTCTAATTCTCATATTTAAAGTATTTTATAGACATTTATACCCTTATAAATATTTTTTGAACGGTTAGCAATTTAGTGATGTGAACATTCATATTTTACAATGTGAATATTCACATCGATATGTGAATGTTCACATCGACGGTGTGAACGCTCACATCACAGAACATTCACACTATAAATATGAATATTATTAGGAGTATTTTGATAACTATGTCACTCATAAGATTTATTGAAATATAAAAAAATAATATAAATTAAATAAAATATAAATATATAAAAAGAGATTTACAAAAAAGTGCCCTTACAAAATTTTATAGTAAAATTATTATGGGCAAATTACATATACCTCCCTCGAGGTTTAGCTAAATTACAGATACCTCTAAGGTTTCAGAAATTACAGATACCCCATTGAAGTTTATACTTTCATAACAATTTACCCTCTGAGATTTATATTTTTATAACAATTTGTCCTTTAATTTGTTATGCAAATAATACTTTCAAGGGGTATTTATAATTTCTCAAACTTCAGAAGATATCTGTAATTTTACTAAACCTCAAGGGGTATATGTAATTTGCCCAATTATTATAATTTTATGGTAGGTTGCATGAAGCGTGATTCCCTAATTTACCGTATAATTGTGCCTTCAAATCAAACCATACCCTTCCACGTGGATCAAAACTATACAATAATAAGACAAATTTGCACCAAATCCTATGAAACAAAATTAGCGGTGTGCGCGGTGCGATTTGAGTGTAAAATTACAAACTCAATGACGGGGTTACCGGATTAGTAAATTGATAAATTGCGGTTTAAGCGATTTTTTACGGATTGACAGATTGAATAATATTCTAACTAATTATCATACATTTGCATAATATATAACACTAATTTGTATAATATTTTTAGATATATAACATGGTAATTTTACATAATATGTTTCATATATATAATTACTAATTTGTAATAAAATTTATATCTTAAATCTCTCTTACACTTATTTTTACATTGATATTTTATCAGAAGTTAAAAAATATATATGTATTAATTATAGTAGAGCGGAACGGTTCGGTTGACGAATTATAAATTTTAAAGTTTAAACTGCGGTTAACGGTTAGAGCGGTGTGGATTGATACGAATAAGTGCGATTTTAGCGGATTGAATGGTATTTTGTATAGCCCTAGAAACAACAAACAACTATAATTTGGTTAAAGTAGATCCCGAGTCTAGATCCTCTCCTTGGAGGATTTGTACTTGTCTCCCTATTTGATTGTCATTGGACTTACTTTTGAGTCAAATTTCGATAATTTAAACTGTTCATATTTTAAAATTTGTCTAATATATCATACATGTAAAAAATCAAGTCGATCAAATATCGAAAACCACATATTTGGATCATCGAATTAAAAACCGTTTTATTAAAAAATAAAATTATTTATTAATTTTTTTAATAAATAATTTTTAGTTCGATAATCCAAACACGTGATTTTTGATATTTGATTAATTTATTTTTTTACAAATATGATATACTGGACAAATCTTAAAATATGAATAATCTAAATTGTTAAAATTAAATCAAAAAATGAGCCCAATATCCCATCAAGGAGCCAAGTACAGTTGCTCCAAAGAGGGGATCTGGACTCCCCATTCTCGCCTAACCACGAATTTATTTTCATTATGAAAATGTATGAATAAAATAAAAATATTTTAGTTAGATTAAAATAATAAAGTTTATAATTTTAAATAAGGTTAATGTTTTTATATATACATGAAACTCACAATTTGATGAGATTTAAGGTTTACTTCAAATATTTGTTTTGAATAATGTTCGCTCTTTTACTTTTTTCTTTTTTCATATGATGTGAGACTAGAATCGTTCGAAAACTTATTTTCGGAGATTCTGCTCAAAAAAGGAATAATGTTCTTAAATTAGTAAATACTGACAAGCAATTGATAGATATTTTCAAAAAATTCTTAAGTAGGAAATTTGACATTAAAAATTATTCATTTTTAGATTGTTAGAAGTGAAATGAATACAGATTGTGGAATGGTTTTTAGTTTGATTTGGTTTGGTTTGTGTGAATCTCACAATTTTATATAATTAAATTTTGTATTTTATTCTATTAGAGCTTTTGGCTTAGTGATGTAAAATTGTGAGTTCAACTTTTATAGAGAAAATTTTGTTATTTTTTTTGTGATTTATCTAATATTTTTTTATATATGTAATTATTATTTTATCCAAAAAAAAAAAAAATGAATTCTATTTCCATCCACACAATTTCAAAATATGTGAACAAATTTAAATTTTTCTGAGCCTTAATAAGGTTGAGTGGTAATTTTTATTTGGAAAATTCTAACATTTCTTCATTGGTTGATGATTAATATTGATTGTTTTTTTATTAACTATGTGAAATATATATTAAAATTTTAATTTTTTTTAATATTATTTGATTCTTAAGGATTACTTATCTGATCCTTTTTTTTTTTTTTTTTTTAATTGTCAGTAGATTTTACTTAAGGATAGTATTTTGAGTTTCAATTATGCCAGGAGCCCTAAATAATTTATTAAATTTTTTACCAAATTTTTCACATCAGTGTGAGACCCACACCCATATAAAATGTTTAGTAAAAAGCCTAATAAATTATTTAAGATCCATAACATTTTCTTTTGACTTTTAAAATGTTTAGTAAAATGTTTAAAATGTTTATTTAAGATCCATAATTTATTAATGTTTAGTAAAATGTCCGACTTGAGGCAATTCATGCCTTGGATTGAGACGTCTTTTGACCATATATATAGAGGTGGGGTTTGGTAAAAATCAATGGCTTATTTTTTTTTTTTTTTGAATTATTTAAAAAGTTACTGTGTTTGATAATTGTTAAAAATAATTATATTTTTGTAATAAAGCAAGCTTTGTGGGTTTTTTTTTTTTAAAAAAAAATTTGCTTTTTAATGTGAAATTATCATATTACTCTCATAGTGTTGTAAAAACTCTTATTAGTATAACTAAAGAGGTACGAGAGAATCTCTCAAAGTATTGAAGATAAATTATTCTTAACAAAAATCTAGAGATTCTTCAAAAAAAAAAAAAAAAAAATATTTATTTAGTCAAATTAAATAATTTTTTTATTTTTAAATTTTGATTTTTGACTTTTGACATTGGACATTTGACATTTGACATTTGACTTTTAATTTTAATTTTAATTTTTTATTATATAAATTTGCAAACCAAAAATCAACTTCTCTAGAGACTACCGAAAAGAGCCCAACTGAAATTGAAAAATAATAGTTAGTGATCTAAATAGTAGACTAATTAATCACTACTATATTGTTGTTTTAGGAGAAATCTTTAATGTGTGTCAAATTATATGGGCTTTACTCCGAGAGTGCTTAATTTTTTTCTTGAAATCCCTAGTTGCTCAATTATAAGACTGTGTTAGAATTTTCAATCACGCAAATTTCAAGAAATGATTCAATGAATTATTGGAGAGTTGTTGTGGGAACATAATTTTTGAGTAGCACCATGTGGCCGAGTTGGCACTGAAATGTCAGTCGAGGTGCCACGTGTCTCGATCATGACGCCGAAGTGATCTCGGTTAGGCCGAGATTATCTCCAAAGATATCGGAGTCCGGGATAAACGGATAAGGGATAAGAGTCCTAAAACGAGGGAAGGGTTTAGTTTGGATAAAGATAAGACTCTTAGAAAGTTTATCCCAATCCTACTGAAAGTCCAAAGCTAGCAGTAATCCAAAGTCCCTTAAACCTAGGCTTCTATTGGGACCAGGATTGTGTTGGCTATAAAAAGGAGGCATCCCGTGGGTCTAAGGTACACTTTTTGTATTTTGAATAGTGAGTTAAACACTTTTGCTATCTTTGAGAAATAACTGACTTGATCGTCGGAGTGTCCTCGGGTGGACGAACCACCGCCGGAATTTCTTCTTTCTGTTACAGGTCATTCAGGCGTTATCTATTCTGCCAGTGCTCTCCAGTTGAATGCTAATTTGGCAGTGTGGTCAGAAATCTACTCACATAATTTGGCGCCATCTGTGGGAAAGAAAGGAGAATAGATGGCCAATAACGGACAGGAGGAGAAGGTTGGAGACGACACTCCTACTAGGAGTGGGAAACCTATTGACCTTGACGTCGAAGAAGACAACTGTAACAAAGAGACTCGTGATAAGAATCACGGAGAAAAAAACGTCAGCAAGGAAGACAACATAACAAAGAAATCAGACCAAGGCAGGTATTATAACGAAGACGACCTCCAGGTATGGAAAGATAGATGCCTGCGGAGGGACGACGAGATGAAGGAACTGGCAAACAAATTGGCGAACCTGCAGTCAGTCGTCAATTTCATGATGCAGAACAACGTTATGCAACCACCGTTCCCGTTGCAAGATACGCCAATTCCAGCGGCCAAAAAAGATGCCCAGCTAGGGGGGCAGAAGACAATTCCTGCGACTCCTCAGCACGATAGAACCGAGAAACACTCTCACTGGCCTTTAAGGGAGGTCGGGCGAGGAGAATCAGGAAGGGAAGATTCACGAAGGACGCACCGTACCAAGGAAGCTGACTCTAAAGAACATCGGCATGTTCAAGGTAAGGAGCTATGTTTTGACGCAACCAATGGAGAGAGGTCCAAAAGGACTCACAACGATACTGGAAGTAGTACACCAAAAGGCTGAAATCCGTTGATAGCCGAGCCCCCAGATGGACCAAGGAAGATCTGAGGGGTTACTACCAGAGGAAGCAACAAGATGCCGAGGTAACCTCTCCGGTCAAGTCGAGAATACCGTTCTCGGTGGAGTTGGAAAAATTTGAGGCCTAAAAAAGGTTCAGTATGCCGAGGTTATAGATATACGATAGGAAGTCAGACCCTAACTTTCATGTCGGCTTGTACCTGAACTCGATGGCATTGTACATTGGGAATGAGCCGTTGGTCTGCAAGGTGTTCCCCTCTTCCTTCGGGAAAATTGCATCAAATTGGTTTCACAAGTTGCCAAAAGGAACTGTGAAAACCTGGGAAGGCCTGGCTGAGATGTTTGTGGCCAGGTTTGTAACAAACAAACTACAGCCATTGAGGGTGGATGCCCTGATGGCTTTGAGAATTGGCGAGAACGAAAGCCTTAGGGCCTATGCTAAAAGATATTATGAGCTGTTCAACCGTATCCCCGGATGCAACTAGGAGGTGGCAGTCGTATCTTTTAAGAACGGCCTGAAGGATGATTGCCTGCCTGCTTCGAAAGTCATTGGCAAAGACATTGCCAAAAAGCATGGAGGAGCTTATAGTTCGGATAGAGAAGTATGCTAAGGCCGAAAAGGACACGCCGGGGACAAAGGCGTCGAAACCAGAGAAAAAAAATGGCTCACGGAAGCGAGGCCGAGGTGATAGCGGATACAACAAACCAGAGACAGGACTAAGGGCTTCACATGTAGTCACAACCGTATTTCAAATCCCTATCTACAAAGTCTTGGAAAAAATCCGAAACCAGCCCTATTACAGAGCACCAGCAAGGGTACCGGGCGAATTTATGGGAAGAAGCCTTGGTAAATACTGTGTTTACCACAATGAGGCCGGACATCTGACCTAGAGATGTAGAGCCCTGAAGATACATTTGAAAGACCTAGTAAGACAGGGCCATTTAAGGGACCTAGTGGATGAGGCCAGAACAAGGGAAGAACAGACAAGATTGCCCCAGGCATCAACAGCACCACCCCTGCTAGCACCACAACCGTAGGAAGGCGGACCTCGAGTGATCAATGTGATTCACTCAAAGGTAAATGAGAGTGAGATAAGTGGAGAAACCCAAAGAGTAAAACACCTACAACATGTGTATCGAGTTGGCAAGAAGAGGCCCAGGGCAGACAAGAACCAGGGACCAGTGGTGTCCTTTACTGAGGAAGACCTGGAGACGGTGCAACATCCACATAACGATGCCTTGGTAATATCTCTCCAGATTGGAGAGTGCCAAGTGAAGCGCATCTTAGTTGACCAAGGCAGCTCTTGTGGCATCATGTATGTCAGGTGTTACAAGGAGCTTGGCTTTTACCAAGATGACTTGGAGCAGTCCAATGGCCCACTGGTTGGGTTCAATGGAACACCAACGTAGCCCCTGGGGGCAGCAAGTTTGGAGGTGCAGGCTGGCACCAAGAAGCTAAAAATAGAGTTCACCATAATTGACACCCCCTTCCCTTACAATACTATCCTGGGAAGGCCATGGCTGCATGCAATGGAGGCTGTTCCCCCAATATTACATCAGCTATTGCGGTTTCCAACAGAGCATGGAATAGAGGAGATCAGAGGGGATCAGTTGCAGGCAAAGAATTGCTCCATGGCAGTGATAAAGTCTACCTGCAACATACGAGAAGCAGAAACAGCGGAGATTGAGGACGAGAATGTGGAAGTCCTAGATGACGTCGGCAAAGAGCCAGCCGAGAAAAGTGAAGAAGCTCTGAAGAAAATCCTTGTCCAACAAGGGGATGAAGAATACTTCTTCCTTCTCGGCTTGAGCTTAGCCGAGGAAGAGGAAAAAGAGTTAGAGGCATTCTTGAGAGCAAACCTTGAGGTGTTTGCATGGACACCGTACGAGATGCCAGGCATTGACCCCGAGGTCACTTGCCATAGATTCAATGTAGACAGGTCGGCCAAACCTGTCATCCAGTGGGCAAGGAGACCGACACTAATACATGTTGAGGCAGTAGAAGAGGAAGTAGATAGACTTCTAGAGGCCAGAGCCATTCGAGAGGTAAATTACCCGACATGGCTATCAAACACAGTGGTTGTGAAGAAAAAGAATGGTAAGTGGAGGGTCTGCGTGGATTTCACCAGCCTGAATAAGGCTTGTCCCAAAGACAGTTTCCCATTACCCAAGATTGACCAATTGGTGGATGCCACTTCAGGGCATGGAAGAATGAGCTTCCTAGATGCCTACAGGGGGTACCATCAGATAGCTATATACCCTCCAGATGAGGAAAAGACTGCATTCATCACCCTAAAAAGGCTATATTGCTACAGAGTAATGCCTTTTGGGTTGAAAAACGCAGGAGCACCTTACTAGAGGTTGGTGACAAAGATGTTCAGACATTTAATTGGCAAAACTGTGGAGGTATACATAGATGACATGGTCATGAAGACCTAGGAACCTGAAGGTCATCTGGAAGACTTGAAGGCAGTCTTTGACATCCTTAGAACATATCGGCTCCGACTCAATGGATCGAAATGTGCATTTGGAGTTGGGTTTGGTAAGTTCTTAGGATATTTGGTTACCAGAAGGGGCATTGAGGTTAGCCCGGATCAGATTAAAGCCATCTTAGAATTAAAGAGCCCAACATCCGCAAAGCAAGTGCAGATGTTAACGGGAAGGGCTGCGGCCCTGAACAGATTTATAAGCAGAAGCTCTGACAAGTGTAAACCTTTCTTCAACCTAGTGAAGAAAGCCGCAGACTTCTTATGGGCAGAAGAGTGCGAAGCCGCCTTGGCCGACTTGAAGAAGTATTTGACTGTAGCTCCTGTCCTCTCAAATCTAGTACTTGGAGAGGAGCTACTCTTATACTTAGCAGTTTCAGAACATGCAGTGAGTGCAGTAGTAGTCAGAGAAGAAAAAGAGAGAGCAAATGACAGTCTATTACGTGAGTACAACCTTGGCAGATGCAGAGACTAGGTACTTACCCTTGGAGAAGTTAACACTGGCTTTAGTCATGGCCTCTAAGAAGCTAAATCATTACTTTCAAGCCCACAAAATTGTGATGTTAACTGAATATCCGTTGAGGTCCCTATTGCAGCAGGGAGATCTAACAGACAGAATAGCCAGATGGGCAGTAATGTTGGGCCAATACGACCTGGAATTCAGACCCAGGACAACAATCAAAGGACGAGTCTTAGTTGATTTCGTGGCTAAGTTCACACCAGACGTCGTCATATATTGGGCTCCATTGAGCCAAGGTATACAACGTCCCAGTAAGCAAGGAAAAACCCAGCAGGAGGTAGCAGAACAAAGGAAGGAAAAAAAACTCAAGCCCTATAGCATTTATATCGGCGACTCTTTCCGGCTGTTTGTTGATGGAAGTTCAAACCGACAAGGAGTGGGAGCAGGAGTGGTGCTAGTATCTCCAGATGGGCAGGTGCTGGAGCAATCCATTCATCTGGGGTTTAAGGCCTCAAATAATGAAGCAAAGTATGAAGCACTAATAGCAGGGTTAAAGCTGGCAGCAACCATGGAAGCTGACGAGGTAATAGTTTTCTATGACTCTCAGCTTATAGTCAACTAGGCAACAAGCGAGTATGCAGCCCAAGATGAAAGGATCTCGGCCTATGTAAAGGAAGTGGACAGACTGATGGCACTGTTCCAAAATTGCCGGCTACAACAAGTAGGCCGAGATGACAACAGTCATGCCAATGCCCTGGCCAACCTGGCTAGTGCAATGAAACCAAGAGAAGCAAGAACAATAATGGTTGATTACTTGCCAGGACCAAGTATAGAACCACTGAACACAGAGCATGAAGCAATGTGTGTGGAGATGGGACCAAGCTGGATGGATGCAATAATAATGTTCCTTCGAGATGGGAAGCTAGACGACTGAAAAGAAGCGCACAAGATCAGACTGAAGTCGGCAAGGTTCTGTTTGACAGCAGAATGACATCTCTACAGAAGATTTTTTACTAGACCCCTTCTGAGGTGTGTGCATCCTACACAAGTTGAAGACTTTCTGTACAAAATACATGAAGAAGTATGTGGAAGCCACGCTGGGGGCATGTCACTTGCTCATAGGGCCATTTCTCAAGGGTACTGATGGTCCTACATGTAGAAGGATGCTGAAACCTATGTCAAGAAATGTGAGAAGTGCTAGAGGTTTGCACTTTTAATACATCAACCAGCAGCAGACTTGAACTCGGTGTCCAAGCCTGGGCCATTTGCCCAATGAGGCATGGATCTTGTTGGAAAACTTTCTCAAGCAACTGGACAAAGGAAGTACCTGCTGGTGGCAACAGATAACTTCACCAAATGGGTAGAAGCTGAACCCCTTGCCAAGATTTGGGACATTGATGTGAAGAACTTCATTTGAAAAAGCATCATCACCAGGTTTGGGATCCCAAGAGCAATAATAGCTGACAATAGAACACAGTTTGACAGTAAGCTAATCAAGAGCTTCTGGGCAAAGTTCAAAATTAAGAATTATTTTTCCACCCCGAGTTTTCCTCAAAGCAATGGACAAGCAGAAGTATCCAACAAAGTTATCTTAGATAGGATCAAGAAGAGGCTGCAAGCAGCAAAGGGAAAGTGGGTGGACGAGTTGCCTAGTGTACTTTGGGCATATCGGACTATGCCGAGAAGATCAACAAGGGAATCCCCATTTGCCATGGCTTATGGCACAGAGGCAGTAATTCCATTGGAGGTCGGCATCCTAGCGATCAGAACCCAGGGAGTAGAAAATGGGACCAATGAGGCATTCTTAGCCCGAGATTTGGATTTGCTAGAAGAACGAAGGGAAAAAGCAGCAATTCAGCTGAGGGCATACCAGCAGCAGCATGCCAGGGCTTATAATAAGAAGGTAAACCTGTGAGAGTTCCAAGCTGGTGACCTCGTCCTGAGAAAGGTCGTTGACAACAAGAAGGATCCCAGAGAAGGCAAGCTTGGCCCGAATTGGGAAGGACTCTATAGAATCATCTCGGTCTTGGGCAACGGGGCATATCGGCTTGAGGATTGTGAAGGAACAGAGCTGCCAAGACCCTGGAATACTTGTAATCTGAAGTTTTTCTATCATTAGAACTTATTGTTTTTTAAGCCCTCTTTTGTTATTAGCCGAAGTATTAATAAAAGGTTTTAGATTGATTTTTAAAGTTGCGTATGGTGACTAAACAGGTACCTGACAATGTTTTTAAGAGAAACATGACGAATAACTTAGACTTATTACATGGCAGAGTAAAAACTTTACTTGTATATAATAGAGTTGAACTAAGTTGGGTTAACTTGGACTTGTCATATCGGCAAAATCAGACACAGATTGGAGCTAAGTGCATGCCAGTCAGATTAACGAAGAGGCCGAGGTTGATAACCTCGGCTAGTCTTTTGTTTGAATATGACCTCGGCAACAAGATCAAAAGCGACATGCTTAATGAGAACCCAAGTGGAACTTGAGTTCACATTAGGGGGCATAAGGCTGGAGAATAATGCTTGGGACTTGGAATTCACAAGGAAGATGGTTTAACACTTGTTAAAATTTTGAGAAAAATTTATAAGTTGAAATTAAGTTGAGGTTATATTAAAAGAAGATGGTTTAACACTTGTTGAAATTTTGAGAAAAATTTATAAGTTGAAGTTAAGTCGAGGTTATGTTAAAGGAAGATGGTTTAACACTTGTTGAAATTTTGAGAAAAATTTACAAGTTGAAGTTAAGCTGAGGTTATGTTAAAGGAAGATGGTCTTACGTTTGTTGAAATTTTGAGAAAAATTTACAAGTTGAAGTTAACCCATGATTATGTTGCAAGAATAGAAGACAGAGGTCTTGAGCGAAGTGGCAAGTTGTAAATAAACACTTGTGAAAATAGTATGAATATTTTCAAGTGTTAGGTCAGAGCCGAAATAAGCTGTTAGTGAGAATTACTGAAGTATTCCACACCGAGAAGATTACACAGTTAAGGTGTATATTGAAAACATGGAAATTATTCAAAGTATAAAAGTCATACAAGAGTACGGGAAGGACAAACATGTAAGCATTGAAAAGAAGAAGTTCTATTCATGTTCAAAAGAAAAGGGCTCATCGGCCTACAAAAAGTAATTGCTCGGATTACAAAAGTGGAACGTTGGCCAAATTAAAGCTTATACTGTTCCAAAAAGTAGAAAGATAAAGTACAAGGTTCAAAAAGTAAAAGAAAAGCATCAAAACTAAACTACTCGGTGTCGTTAACCGGTTGGGTTTGGGGCTTAGAGGACATTTGGGAAGACTTCTTGGCAGCCTTCTCAGCTGCAAGCTCAGCATCAATTTCTTGAAGAGTTTGATCAATGCTCTTTTCGACAATAGGCATGGCCGATGTTGTCTCAGAAGCAGCATCTTTGGAGACCTCGCCCTTCTCATCCTAAGACAAGTCTACGACTTGCTCATTGAAAGTAGGGGACTTGGCCCCAGCAGCATCCTTTGTCTTCCTAACCAAAGCTTTCTCCTCGGACTCAGAATCGTCTTCGGATTGGCTTGGAATAGGGGGAAATGGCAGGGGAAGGTCATTAACATTCTTGAGTGGGGAGTCCTCAGGGACATCAAGCTTTTTGAGGGCAGCCATCCAACCAAGGGTAAAACCCTTGTTGCATGCCTGCCTCACTTGTTTTTTTGTAGTTCTCATTGATGTCGGCCGCCCCCTCAGCATACGCCTTCTCATTCGCCGCTTTGATCTCAGTTGTTTTCGTAGCCAAGGCAGCCTGAAGCTCGGCTTGAGCCTCAGCAGTTTTTATTTGGGCCTCATTCTTCTCGGCTTCAAGAACCTTCTTAATGGCTTCTATAGCATCTGTTTTTTCCTCGGCCGCGTCCTGAGCCTTTATGAGCCTCGCCCTGATCTAACAAGGTTTTCATTTTGCCCTCAGCCTTCTTCAAAGCCTTCTGCAAGCTAGTAGCCTCTTTGGTTTTATTCGCCAACTCCTTCTTGATGGAAAAGCCTTGCATCGCAAAAGAGTGGCCATGCTGGATCGCCTAGAAGAAATGAAGAAAAACGAGTTAATAAAACTCTCTAAGTATGAGGTAGCGGAAAGAAATTGAAAAATTACAAAGTATTAAAGGCTTACTTGGACGGAGCGTTGCAACATCAGAGCAAAGTTCTCATACTCGCTCATCCCGGCGTTGCGCTCGAGATCATTAGGAAGGAGCAAGTCGGTAGAGAGGGCAACGCCGACTTTAATATCATTGGCGCTGTCGCCAACTCGGATCGGCTTGTCTTCAATAGTAATGGGGGGAGCCCCTGGGGCATCTGATTTCATAGAGCCTGAGGTTGTTGCAGGCTCGGACCTCGGCCTCTTCGACCGGGTTGACTAGGATGGTTCAGCTTCAACGGACCTCTTCTCGACAGCAGAAGTGGTCTTCTCGTTCTCGGCCAACTTTGAAATTGGCAAGGTGTCCTCAGTGTTAATTTGAGTCACCGTTGCCTTTGGCTAGGCCTTCTTTAGTCTTTTGGGCTTTGGTTTTGGTTGAGGTTGTGCTGGTTGAGCGTTGACAGTGTCAGGGATGTCAGCCAGAAGGTCTTCTGTGACAGCTTTCTTGCGATCTATCTCGGCAGCGATTGCAGTTCGGCATCGGCGTTTTTGTTGGGATGGAGGGATCAGATATGGGGCCGAGGTTGATGGTTGCTCGGCAGGATCAGAAGTTGACCCCTAATCTGGCTGAGATGATGAAGTCACTAGAGAAGTTGTGACGGAAGGAGGAGACTTTCTCTTCTTCTTTGGGATATCGGGGTGGACCGACTTGTTTGTCGGGATATAGTTGAGCAGTAGGGAAGCTCTCCGCTTGTGAACTAGCAAATCCAACAGCTTCTTCAAGCCCTTGCTCGGGAAGAAGGACTTACGGAAGTCTTTTGTCGGTTCTTGAAGAGCTGCAAGGAAAACAGACGTTAGAACGTATAGAAAGAACAAAGCATTAAAGACTTGAAAAACAAGTGTAACACTTGGCTCTTACCATTACCTTCTACAAATAATGTTCGGTTAAGGGGGTAGAGGTGAAGGTCATCGTCTGGAGCAAACTCCCAGTTACCTGAGACAATGAAGTAATCGTCCCCGGCTCCCTTGTTGGAGTCTGCGAGGTCGGCAACAATTTTGTATTCTGTGGACCTCGGTTTGAGATAGTAGATATAGCATTTTTCTAACCTGAGGCCACACATGGTATAGCAGTATTGGATATCGGCTAAAGTTACCCTAGCTTTCTCTTGTTTGGCTAAAGCTATTATGCCGTTGATAACTCGGTAAGAATTGATGGCAAGTTGCATTGGGTTCAACTTATAATAATGGAGGATTTCTCAAAAAAGGATGTCAAGTGGGAGCCTAGGTCCACACTTTATGAAAACTACAACTAGGAAGGGCATGGAATCAACTGTGGGTATGATGGAGTCATCCTCCCCAACCAATCTCAGATGGACGTCGGCTGGGATGGAAAACTTCTGCCTGAAGTATTCTAACTTGGTTGGGGTGTCTACCCTATGCCTCTACATACCTATGACGTCGGCTTGGAGGGAAGGTGTTGGATTTTAGAAGAAAGTGTTTAAAGGGTTTGAAGGACCTCGGCCAAAACCTAAGGGAGTACTGTGGTAAGAATTTTTGAGGATCCAAGGGAATTTGTTTTAGTTCTTCCTAAGGTTCGTAAGTTCTACAAACAAATCCCAAACCTAAGTCCAGGCAAATGAAGATTGAAGGCAAGAATCTGGAAGAAACACAGTAAACAGAAACATGAGCGCGATTCAGTATCAAGAACAATGGCAAAAATCAACGGATATACAAACAGGTGTGTGCATATTCAAGAATGGATTAGGCAAAAATAGAGCCATAGAACGAACATGCTCAAGTACATGATGGAATCCAAGACACAAATTAAACAAATACGCAAAGGCAGCAAGTACAACAGTGGAGTTCTTTGAAGTGAAACAAGAAATTTAAATAAAGGGAACAGTGGCTTACTAGAGGAGTGAAGCCGGTGTTGAGTGCGCCGGAGTCAAGTAATGGTTGCAATCGAAAAAGGGCAGCAAAAGCTTCAACGGAGAGGAGAAATGAGGGCAGTTGCAGAGCTTGAAGGTTTGAAGCAATGGCGGATTTGAGAGAGTAGAGAGAGAGAGAGTATGCACGAATATGATGGTAAAAAAGTGAAAAGACGGAGAGAGAGGGTGGTTTTGATCAAAATGCGGAGAATGACGGCAAAATACCATCAATGCGTCTAGGGCGACGTGCTTGTCAGATGGCGCACCCAGACGCAAGATGACTTAAAGGCGCGTATCAAATACAATCCAGTGAGGGGAAGATGCGTAGCTAAAATGGTTGGGTTGCTATGCGTGACAGCTTTCACGCATGATAAAACTCTTGAAGTTCTTGGGTTAAAGAAGCAAGGACCTTGGCTAGGAGAACGATCTCGACTAAATTATTTACACTGACTTAATTATTTGCTCTAAAGGCATTTTGGGGAAAACAGATTACAGATCTTGATCATATTAAGTCGACGAGTCTTGACTTCAGCAATAAATAATGGAGTTAGCTTAGCCGACGTGTTACGAGATCAAAAGATATAGGTTCCATCACCTCAGTATGCCGATGTAATATAACCTAGGAGACAGTTGTGGGGATATAATTTTTGAGTGGCAACACGTGGCCGAGGTGGTACCAAAATGTCAGCCGAGGTGCCACGTGTCCCGATCATAACGTTGAGGTGATCTCGGTTAGGCCGAGGTTATCTCCGAAGATACCGGAATCCGGGATAAACGAATAAGGGACAAGAGTCCTAGAACGAGGGAAGGCTTCAGTTTGGATAAAAATAAGACTCTTAGAGAGTTTATTCCAATCCTACTGAGAGTCTAAGACTAGCAGTAATCCAAAGTCCATTGAAGTTAGGCTTCTATTGGGACCAGGATTGTATTGGCTATAAAAGGGAGGCAACCCCATGGGTTTAAGGTACGCTTTTTGTATTCTAAATAGTGAGTTAAGCACTTTTGCTATCTTTGAGAGATAACTGACTTGATCGTCGGAGTGCCTCCCGGTGGACGAACTACCGCCGGAATCTCTTCTTTCTGTTACAGGTCATTCAGGCGTCATCTATTTTGCCAGTGCTCTCCAATTGACTACTAATTTGACAGTGTGGTCAGAAATTTACTCACACAGTTATATTGGGATAAAAAGGAGAAAACTTAAAAATAAAATATCTCGCACAAAAAAATAAGAATGATTTCTCTCTAATTATCCAATCATAATCTCATTTCACTATTTAAATTGTGTCGCATGTATAATATAAAACTTAAATGATATTGCTTTTTAACAATATTTTAAGCTGGCAGACATAACTTGATTTGAGGCAATTGATTAAATAAAACAACTTTGATTGGTAGCTCGATTTTTTCCCCTAATCCCCCCTTTTTATTTTTTTAAAACTTTTTTTTTTTTTTTTTTTTTTTTTTTTTTTTTTTTTTTTTTTTTTTTTTTTTTCTTTTTTTTTCTCTTTTCTTTTCCTCTAAATAAAATTATGACATGTCACAATATTTTTCATGAATTGTTTTATCTAATTTTCGTAAACACGAAACAAGTGGTTATTGGCTGAAAATATTCTAACTATTTTAAACCATTTCATTGGATTGAAGTGGCAAATGCACTTTTTATTAATTTTTTTTTTTTTTTTTTAGCAAAGCAATGGAAAGGGAGGGGGGGGAGAGGGAATGACTCAATCAATAATTTTTTCAACATTTAATGAGAAAAATGTCAATCATTTGGTGTAGAGATATAAATCATTTGAAAATGAGAGAGAACCGATATAAATAAATTGATTATATATGCACAAATAGAGCTATTATTAATTTAATAAAACTACATTCCAAAAGGTCATATGTGTGAAAATATATATTATAGTTTGACAAAACTTTTTGGCAATTTGCAGCCAGAAATGATGGCTTTACTTGAATGCAAAAGGCCAAATACTTCAAAAACTAAACAAAATACGACACTCATGATCTAAGCCTCTGTCACACAATATGAACCATCGACCGAAAATATAAGATTTCAAGGTCCATATCTAAACTATTAAGAAAATAAAAAAATTCATAAACAGAGTTTTTTATTAATTTTTTTTCTTTCTGAATACAAAAATAGTAATACTTACATTAATAAATGTACATAGAAAATTTTATTTTTTTTAAAAAAAAGAGAAAATTATTATATATAATTTTATTTCTTACCCCTATTTTTTTTTCACTCCTTAAACATAAGTTAATAGGATCCCATGTATATTTGTTAAGGTGAGCCCCATTATTTTGTAGGAGTGAGAAAATAAGATAAGAAATGAGATTATAATTTGTTTTGAGAATTAATTTTTTTAGTGACTTTTTTACCTTTTTAGAAAGGCCATGTAAAAAAATAAAAAATAAAAAAGAGTTAAATTTTTTTATAATAATTTTTTAATTTTTTGACAAAAATTTGAACTTCCCAAAATAGGCCAATGTATAACATTACTAAAAAATAAGTTTATGTATTATATTTTTTAAAATAAAATGAAACAAATTTGGTTGATAACATTGCCCTTTGTGTTTGTAGGATGTTAGGTTGTCAGTAAAGTTATATCACAATTAAAGAAATCGTCACTGCTTCATCAGTTTGAACTTTTTGATTTTCCCTTCACCACACCTTAAGATGTGACTATAAGACTAGTAACTTAAATTCAACATCTATTTTTATAATTACACTACGCGCATTAAAATGTGACTCAAAATGTTTATTTTATTTTGAAGACATTTTATCTTATAAATGTGAATATTTTCTCTTACATCTAAATTCGTATCTCGGGTACCTTTTGTGCAAGTAGATTCATATTTTGTTGATTGTTTCTACACGATATTAGGGTGTACCTTCGTCCTACCAGAACATATCCCAAAGAACTCCAACTATGGCTCAAATCAACTTTGCAGCCCAATATATTTTCTAGCCCAAGCTACTAACATTTACCTCCTCAAAGCCCATTTCTTGATATTCCTTACAACAAAATCCAAACCCATAAACCCATAAAACCCCAAAGAAATTTTGCGAGAGCTAAATTTTAAAGCTGTCAAGGGACTCTAATGGCTGAAACTGTCATAATAAAAAAAAAAAAAAAAAAAAAAAAAAAAAAAAAAAAAAAAAAGAAAATGAAAAATAATAATATGTTATTAATACTCTTCTTTTAGCATAGCATGCTGAACCCCAAAACATATTTCAGCATATAAAGGTCGGTAAAGCAACTCAATTCAAACACGAACTCTTTATCAAAATCTCAAAAGCTCTCTCTCTCTCTCTCTCAAACCGACTATTCTTTCTTCAGAGAGCTCGAAGGGTTATTATTAGCTCAGATACATATAACATCTCCATTATCGGTCAACACATTTTGTGTGAACCCAAAACAGAGTCGGTCAGTGGGCATCTTTGGTATCTCACCCAAAAAATAAATAAATAAAGGAAATCAAATTCATTTTTATGTTTTTCATGAATTTTTTTTTTTATAATTATCCAAAGGTGGTGCGTATCTCTCTATCTATCTTTTGCAGAGAGAGACTGCTTCTATGGCGGCTACTAGAAAGCAAAATTTGAATTTTCAATCTGTTTATATAACCGTCGTTTGATAGAAACCTCAAAAGGGTTGTGATAATTCGGCACAAAATCATCTGGGTCGGTCTTAGTTTGTCAGATTTCTGGCGAGATTGAGTTGGGTATATGTGCTTGATAAAGGTGGCGAACCAACGAGACTCCGGCGAGTATGTCAGGTTTCCGACGACTGACACCGCCGATGACGAAGGAGCTGACCACCCGATTCTATCGTCGGCGGCAGTGGCGAGAGAGAGGTCGGTGATGGTGACGGCCTTGACAAATGTTGTGTCAGGTGGTCAGAGGTTGGGTGGCGGAGGCGGAGAGTGGGGTTATAGGGCGGAGATGGGTGGTGGTGGTGGAACGTCGTCGTTTGTGGGTGGGTCTGGTGGGATTTACTCTGCGAATTCACCCACTTCGCCGTACTCGTCTTCGAGCTCTGGTTCGTGGGCTGGACAGAAGAGAGGTCGTGAAGAAGAGAGTGTGACTCAATATTCATCAGAACAACTTCATAGGGTTTATAGAGGGTTTATTAGTGATTTCAGAGGTTCTCATGGTGGAGAGTCTTCTTCTGTTACAACAACTGGTTAGTCTCTCTCTCTCTCTCCTAACTTACCTAACACAGTTTTGGCCGCCATCCTCTGCACTACTGATTTCTTCTCAATTTAAAATGAAAAATCCAATTTTTTTTTACTTGAGATTTTGTTTTCGTTCTTTGGTTTTTTTTTTCTTTTTCAATTGTATAACTTCAACAATTTTATATTTTGATGTGTTTCAAGATTCAATATTTATGTAAATAATTTTATCAAATAAGATTATGATTCAACTTATAATAACAATCTTCCACTTTTTTTCCATCTTATTCATCTCATAGTAATGATATTTGTAAATTATCAACAGAAAAAAAAAAAAAAAAAAAATACATATCAAATTGATTCTGAATGTAAAATGCACTAAGTTTGAATTTACAATACTGGCTTTATTTTCTAATAAATTTTTAGACTATTTTTTCTTACTTGCTAATTTCTTTGTTTCTAGTTTTTATTTTTTTTTATTTTTTATTTTTATTTTGGCAATATTGCACATTTTTGGTTTGTGCCAAAAAACACTTTGTAATTTTGCATGGCTTGATGAACAGTGTTTTTATCATTCTTTTTTATCGGATTTGATGATTTAAAAGGAAATTTAAATCATGTTTTTCCCATTTCATTGTCACATTTTAATTATTTTTCATTTTTTTATCACATCAATATCAGTAATATAGTTAAATATCAGTACACATCGCCATGCCATCATGCTTGATTTGCGTGTAATCTATGTTTTTGTCAACAGCAGCAGAAGAAGCTACAAATATTATGACCCCTACCACTCCCACCACCATCACCGCCACGGCCACGGCCACCACACCACCAACTCCACCAACAGAAGCAGCAACAAATGAAGAGGGTGGAGAGAGAAGAAGAAGATACAGAGGAGTGAGACAGAGACCATGGGGAAAATGGGCAGCAGAGATAAGGGATCCACACAAGGCAGCAAGGGTTTGGTTAGGTACATTCGACACTGCCGAGGCTGCAGCTAGAGCCTATGATGAAGCAGCCCTGAGATTCAGAGGAAACAGAGCCAAACTCAACTTCCCTGAAAATGTCAGATTAATACCACCTCCCCAACACCCTCCGGCGACCCAGTTGCCCATTTCCAATTCTCTGGCGACCCATTTGGCGGCGCCGCCACTTCCACCACCGTTCTTCCAAACCCACCACCAATTTCAGCCTAACATTGCTAGGGACTATTGGCAATACTCTCAGCTACTACAGAGCACTGGTGATTTGAATTTTCAAGCACCACCACCACAACAACAACAACAACAACAACAACAACAACAAAACAGCTTGTTAGATCAAATGTTCTATGCTTCATCATTAGCTGGTTTAGATACACAAACATTGGTTTCTTCTTCACCTTCATTTGCTTCTTCCTCAGTCACTTCAGCAACTTCCTCATATCCTCTGTTTTTTTCTGATCAACAACAATTGGGCTATTTCCGGCCTCCCGGACCTCAAAATCAAGGTGTTGGTTCAGATTTTCCGGCACCGCCGTGGACTGGTTCCGGCCAGTACCCTCCCTCCTCTAGTTGATTTCCAATTTACATTTAAAATTTTATTTTTATTTTTATTTTTTATTTTACAGGAAAACACAGTCAGGATATTTGATTATCTTGTTCTTGGTTCATAGTTTTTATACACTCTGTGTATTTAGATGTGAACAGTTATCCAGTGTGACACTGACATAGCAACATCACAAACTCATCATCACCTACCATTGACTTTTCTAGAACCCACATGACTCATCACCATCATTGATTTGCAATGATTTGTGGGTCCTATGGAAATCAAGTGATGAATTTGTGAGGGATTGCTGAATAATTTTTGGGTGTGTAGACGTTGATGTAATTTTGGATCCATTATTTGTTTTTATCAAAAAGTGGTGTAAAGGAATGTACCGAATTATTGTTGAAAGTTGAGAGGAAAGAACAAAACCGTACTTAGGTTTTAGGCTCAGTTCGATGCTAAAGATTTGATGTTTACGTAAATTATCGAAGGAAAGTTGTAGAAACCAGGAAGGAGGTTGTTGTTATGCTGCCTCTGTTCTTTATCTTTACAACCTAGATATATTGAAAGTGGTATATTATGATGATGTAATCTCGTTTGTTTTATGGGATTTAGTTTCTCTCTTTCGGTTGGTAGCGATCATACTCACTATCTTATTTTTGCATTACCAAGTTAAAAATAAAATTAATGATTACAATGATCATATTTTCATATGACACTTATATTTGATTTAATATAATGTATTGAATAGATATAAGTAATGAATATAGTATTGACAATTCACAGAGTTTACCACATCAACTAAGAAAATTATTCATACTAAAAATCAAGTTATGCAATAAACTATTGTCATACCATCCTATCATTTTTATTTATAATGTCATATATATTTTATGTTTTTATCATAGACCATCTATTTGTTATAATACTTATGTGATTTGATTATATAATTATTTATGTCTGATCAATTTAATTTTTTACATGCATATTTTTTCTCAGTTTGTCTTTTAAGATGAATGATTCAGGTCACTGAGAGGAATATAGATTGGTCCCACAATATGTCAATTTCACTTGTAAAGTTGAGGTTCAAAAAAAAAAAAAAATTTAAAATTTTCAACTTTAACAAATTTAAATTGTATTTGATTTACCTTTTTTTTTTTTAATATAAAAAAGTATATTAGTATAACATTATTAATTAACATTCAGAATTGAAAGATTTTGTTTGCTAATGCAAAGTGTTTATAAACGTGTGCTAAAGTCCCATTCATGTGTATTTTGCACTATATACGAGGGGCCCATGTGAATTAGGCTTCTCCAAGTGTCTAATTCTATGATTAACTATAGTTGGTGACAGAATTCAATGGGACAAATATTATACATGCTCTCTATTACAAGTAGCTAATTCTATGGTTAACTATAGTTGGTTACAGAATTTCAATGGGACAAATATTATATGGTCACATTAGGAATCCAGAAGAAAAAATCAGAAAACGCACAGAAGAAACTCAAATTAATTGCCAGGATTAAAGTTTGGTTTCATAACAAAAATTTTAAATACACATCATTGATTTATTTTTATGATATCTGGGATATTTTCTGATTTCATAGAATGTTCCAATATGAAAAATTATCAGTTCTTAGGTTGATGCCCAACCATGAAGCACAGGTACTGGTTAGAGAATTGGTATTGGTGTGATACAGCTATGTCGATGCATTAAAATTAAAAAAAAAGTAGAGTACGGGTACAATTTGGTATACTTGTAAAAAAATATTTATTTTTAATTTAGAGTAATGTAAAAATTAATTAAATGATTTAATTTGTTAAGATCTAACTTATAATTAACATTTAATATCAAAAGTAAAGATATAAATCAAAATTAAGTGTCAATATATTAAATAACTTATAAATCATAGTTTAATTTTAAAATCATGGTTTCAATTGAGATACGGTACAGTACGGCTTCGGTATATATTAGGGACGTCTAAGTATGCCAAAAATTAAGAAAAAAAAATTTGAGTACATGTTTCATATACCTAATATATATACAAAAGTATCATACGAAATATTATACACACTAAATATCCGATATAAGTACGGCATATTTTTCGAACTAACCATGTTTCATAAATACCCAATCTTCTAAAAGTTGAACAAACAGAATGGAAGCTTGTGGATTAATTGCATATTATCATTGGATCTTTTACGTTCTGTACATGAGTTCATTGAGAAAAATAATATTCACGCTGTTTTAATTTTCCAATTTTTTTTATATTATAAATTATACTAACCTCTTTTTTAAGGTTGGAAAGAAACATATTAAACACTATCAATTTAATATAATTATATCGACCTACGTTAAGTATAAATTTGTATAACACTTAGTTCCTTAATGTTGTCCTGGAGTTATACGAAAGAAAAATAATAATGCATAATTTTTTTTATTATATTTGTATCTATATATATTATATTCAAACACTCATATTCTTTATTCAACCGATATTTTTCTAAAACCAAACACATTACTTTTATTATTTTTACTAGAGATGAATTTTAGTATATTGATGTATACATTAATTTATTTTTATTAATTTTATCTGTGTAGACTAATTTTTTGATTGAACACCTCCACATTATAATTAAAGATACAATGGTAATACAGATCACTAATTTAAGAGCATTAGTGTCAATTCTAATGAGCTGACAGTGTAAGAAAAGAAAAAAAGTTAAACTATCACATTAATATGAGACTCAGCAATGGTAGAGGGTCACAATTTTTGTGATTCAAATTGTTCGAATTTGTTAAAACGACGTCATTTTGAGTACAAAATAACATTAAAATTGTCAAAACGACGTCGTTTTGACAATTTTGAACTATTTGAACCATTTAAACCACAGAAATTGTGACCATCAAATTTTTTTCATATGAAACCCATAGCAGCGACACCTCATTAATGCAGTTTTAAAATTGTTACTTTTAGAGGTCCAAACATTATTCTTCAAGATAACCAAATCATGAGTTTGGTTTAAGAAAGTTCCACCTAGTTAGTAGTGAGGCACACTCAATCCCATCACAAGTTTGTTTGCACTTTTGACAAGTTCCAAACAAAATTCAGTTCATCCAAGCCCTTGATGTGCCATTTCATCTATATTACCTTTTTTTTTCCCCATTCTGTCCTCAAAGCAAAGCTGTCTATCCTTTTTCAGGTAAACTAAAAATTACAAAGTCAATGGAGGAGAGGCCAACGTACACAATCAAGAGCCTAATCTTGATGGAGACCATGCATATTTTTGGAGTGTAATAAATGGGTACAAGTTCATCATTATCTTGATCCTTCCATTTAAAATGTCTCATTGCACCACAAATAAGCAACAAGAAGTGTATAAAAAATTGATTGAATCCATAAATTGATCTGATCTAATTTAAATAGTATGATTTGATTTGAATTTTTGAGGCATTAGTTAGAATTCAGTTTTAACTTTCCAAGAAAATGTGATTCGAAATGAATGTATCTAGATAATAAAATTAACATTCAATTTTTTTTAACAATAATAAAATTTTCAAATTTGAAGGCTTAAATGGTATTCCAACACAGGTGACGCAGCGGAATAAATCACACGAGACTAGATATCGTTCTAGTAGATGAGAATTCTTGAATCCACAAGAACATCCTTAAATCCACAAAGAAGATAGAAGAAAAACTCTTTAAAATATTATTGAATGAATCAATTATATATGTTTGTAGGCTTATTGATAATAGACTAAACCTAATACTTGTAGGAAAAGTGATTCTAAAATAAACTAAGAAACTTAGATTAACACAAATTAAGAACCTAAGAGAACTAGGAAACCTAAGAGACTAAAAATTTTAAACTACTTAAAATCCTAGTAAAAAACCTAATTCTAAATAAAAAAATTAAGAAATATAAAAATTATAGAACTTTGTTCTACATCTTTCTTGCCTTTTGTCGGTCCAATTGTTACAAGAAGTCTTCGGCTACTTGTTCTACATCAGTCCATTCTTCTTAGAGAGAACTCGACCTCGAGTTCGATTCTGGATAGAGGGGTTCTTCAGCATGATACTCATATAAATCAGCTACATTAAAAGTCTTGGAAATCTTCATGTCGTTTGGTAGCTCAATCACATAAGCATTGTCATTGATTTTCTTCAATACCTTATATGGACCATACTTGCGAGGCTTTAATTTGTTGTATGTGCCGATTGGAAATCTATCTTTGCGCAAAAACACCATTACTGAATCTCCTTCCCTGAACAGTTTGGAGCGCCGATGGTTGTCTGCAGCTATCTTATATTTGGTATTTGTTTTCTCCAACTTCTGTCGTACTTCTTCTTGTACTGCTTGGGCTTGTTTGGCCATGGTTTCGCTTGCAGTACTCACTCCTGGACCCCGAGGCAAACAGAGCAAATCAACTGCATGTTTTGGAGGCATGACATACACCAGAGAGAATGGTGACTTTCTTGTGGCATTGTGAACTGCGCTATTATATGCGAATTCTGCTCGAGGCAGAGCAAGATCCTATTGCTTTGGTTTGTCTCCACAAATGCTACGAACCAAATTGCCCAAAGTCCTATTAGTCACCTCTGTTTGACCATCTGTTTGAGGATGCATAGTTGAACTACGATTCAAGGCTGTGTTAAATATCTTCCACAAAGTCACCCAGAAGTGGCTAAGGAACTTGACATCACGATCTGAGGTAATAGATTAAGGGACTCCATGCAAATGAACTACTTCTCGAAAGAATAATCGAGCAACATGAGAGGCGTCTGAAGCCTTTCGACAAGGAATAAAATGCGTCATCTTTGAAAACCTATCAACCACTACGAACACAGAATCAACTCCACGTTGGGTACGAGGGAGTCCTAACACAAAGTCCATCAACAAGTCTTCCCAAATGTTGTTAGCAACAGCTAGAGGCATGTAGATGCCAGTATTTTGAAATTGCCTTTTGGATACTTGACAAATATAGCACTTCCTTACAAAATTGCCAACATCTCGCTTCAATTGAGGCTAGAAATATCGTTCTTCCATACTTGCGATAGTCTTGTCCCTGCCCAAATGTCCACTTAAGCCATTACCATAGAGATCCCGAATTAGTTTCTCTCGCAAAGAGCCAAGGGGAATACATAAGCGATTTCCTCGAAATAGATAAGCATCGATGATGTGAAAATTAGTGACTGGTTGCCTTTGAATCCACTTTGCCCATATCTCCTTGAAGTCATCATCATCAGGATAAAGTTCTTTCAGGAACTCAAACCCCACAATCTCATGTGTCAACGTGACTAACAAACTAGCCTGTCGACTCAAGGCATCTGCGACTCGATTCAAAACCCCTGATTTGTGGCGAATAGTAAAAGGAAATTTCTGAAGGAAAGTAGACCATCTTACATGCATGTTATCTAGGTGCTTCTGGCTGTTGATAAACTTTAAGGCTTGATGATTAGTATACAACACAAACTTTCTCTGTATCAGGTAATGTTTCCAATGCTTCAAAGCTCGAACTACCGCATAAAATTCTTGGTTATAAGTGCTCTACTTTCACCGAGCTTCACTTAATTTTTCACTGAAGAAGGCCACTGGTTTATATTCTTGAGATAGGACAGCCCCAATGCCCACACCACTGGCATCACACTTTACCTAAAAAATCTTCTCAAAACTGGGCAAAGCTAGCATTGGTGTAGTGCACAACTTCTTTTTGATCAACAAGAAGCTCTTTTCTACATCATCACCCCATAGGAATTTTCTTTTCTTCATGCACTTTGTTATTGGTGCCACAATAGTGCTGAAACTTCGAATGAAACGCCTATAAAACGTAGCCAACCCATGGAAACTCCGAATAGCACTAACAATCTTGGGTGTTGGCCACTCTTAGATGGCTTGAATCTTCTCTTGATCCACATGAATACCATCTGAACTAACCGCATAACCTAAGAACAACAAACTACTTGTAAGGAAACTGCACTTCTTAAGGTTAATGTACAACTTGCTTACCTCTAGTGCTGTCAACACCTCTTGTAAATGGGCCATGTGGTCCTCCTCTGATTTATTGTAGATTAATATGTCATTAAAATAAACCACGACAAATTTCCCAGTGAAAGGTCGTAATACCTGATGCATAACTCGCATGAAAGTGCTGTAAGCATTAGAAAGGCCAAATAGCATAACCAACCATTCATACAAACCATCCTTAGTCTTGAATGCTGTTTTCCATTCATCCCAAGGATGAATTCGAATTTGATGGTACCCACTTCGCAGATCGATATTTGAAAACCACTTTGATCCTTCTAGCATGTCCAACATGTCATCTAGTCGGGGGATGGGAAATCTATACTTGATGGTAATCTTGTTGATGGCTCGGCTGTCTACAGACATTCGTCAACTTCCATTTTTCTTTGGCGTTAATAATGCCGGAATAGCACATGGATTTAGGCTTTCATGAATAAGTCCCTTTCGCAGCAATTCTCTGACTTTCTCCCGCAGGATCTCACCCTCTTTTGGACTCATTCTATAGTGTGGTAGGTTTGGCAGACTTGTTCCTAGTATGAAATCAATTTGATGTTGAATGTCCCTCATGGGTGAAAGTTCATCTGGCAACTCGTCAGCAGTAAGTTCTTGGAATTCCTCCAATAATGGTCGAATTTTCTGAGGGATTGGTGTGATTGTGTTCTTCTTGGCCACAGTTACCATTGTTTTCATAACCATAGCATATAACCCTTGTGAAGTTTTTGCATCTGCCACAAACTCGGCCTCTGAATTGGTTATAGTGAGGAAAGACTGCGCTTCGATTTTCGGAGGCACTGTGTGTTGCTTTAAGGGACTCATAGCAATTTTATGAGACCCCCAATTGAACACATAAGTGTTGTCTCGCCCTCTAAATATAATATCCACATCAAATTGCCTAGGTCTTCCAAGTAATACATGACTAGCATCCATATCAACCACATCAGATAATACATCGGATTTATAATGTTTGCCAATAGAAATAGGTACCTTACATACTTCAGTTATCTTGGCAGTAGGTCTTTTTTTGATCCAGCCAATACTGTAGGGAGAGGGGTGTGGTTCAGGAGACAACTTCAGGTGCGTTACCAATCGTTTAGCCACAAAATTTTCACAACTTCCACTATCTACAATAAGGTCACACACCTTTTGATTTATGGTACAACAAGAGCGAAAAATACTGTGACGTTGACTGAGGTCCTCAGTTTTTGGTGTAAATAGAACCCTTTGAACTACACAGTTGACTTGTTCTCCATCTTCTTTGGTGAGTTCAGCACCTTCATACTGATCACCCTCATATTTTGCATCTCCATCATCCCCAATTTCATCTTCTTCTTCAACTAAATTAGCAGTCCTTCTTTCTGGGCACACATTAGAGCGTTGGCTAGGCGTACCACATCTATAACACTTATCTATTGTTGGTTTGGCATAAGGATTTGTGTTTCGAGGTGCCTTTCTGCTACTTGATCTAGTCATCTGGTTTCCTCCTCCACCAGCGGTATTCCTCTGCTGATTTATTGGAACTGTTGGTTGGGCAGCCCCTTTTCCTTTTTCCCTAGTAGGAAACGATGAATCAGGAAGGTTCTGACGATATCCATAATAGGTTGTCTTGCGCTCCATTAGCTCGGCTTTAAGAGCCATATTATGTGCTTCATCCATAGTCCACACTACTGATAGCCCCATCTTCTCTCGAATGGTTAATTTTAACCCATTGAGATACCGGGCTACACGCTGCCTTTCGATCTCATTCAGATTATTGGATTTGAAAGTCGGCAAAATTCAATTGTATAATCAAATACAGATCGGCTTCCTTGGTTGCAATTTTGGTACAACTGAAACAAGTATTGATCATAATCTGGTGGTAAAAATCTGTCTTGAAGGAGTTGTTTCATCCGACGCCAAGTCCGTACAAATTCTTTTCCTTGTCGATGCCTATTTTTCTACAATTGATCCCACCATACCGCAGCACCTCTTTTTAGTTTGTACGCCACCAATTTCACCATCTTTGATTCTGGAACATCCATCATCCCAAAATATCGCTCCACCTCTAAAAGCCAGTCAAGAAAATCCTCAATATGCAGATTTCCATTGAATTGGGGAAGATCTTTCTTCATTCGGTACTCATCGAACCTTTGTTGTTGTTGCCTTCTAGGTTGATAGTTGCTGGAAGTGGTTCAAACTCTGGTTCAGACTCCTTCTCACTATCAGATGGACAACGAAGGGGATGTCTAGGAGCATTCTGAACAGGTTGACCTCAGGCAAATCCTTCGGTGCGCACTCTGTTCTGGTTAACAGGTTGGCCTTGGGAAACTCCTTTAGCACTGACCCTATCAACCACTGGTGGCCTGTTGTTGGCATTAAGATTCAGGCCAATAAGCAGATCACGAATTTCGTTAAACTGCTCTTGCTGTTTCTCATATGCTACCCACAGGGCCTCGACCCCACGATCATCGCCAGTAGGGTTTACATGATCTACTTTGTCTTGTGCCATTGAGCCAGGTGACTCCTTGCTCTGATACCACTTGACGTAACGGAATAAATCCCACGAGACTAGATATCGTTTTAGTAGACGAGAATTCTTGAATCCACAAGAACACCCTTGAATCCATAAGGAAGATAGAAGAAAAACTCTTTAAAATATTATTGAATGAATCAATTACATATGCTTGTAGGCTTATTTATAATAGACTAAACCTAATACTTGTAGGAAAAGTGATTCCAAAATAAACTAGGAAACTTAAATCAACACAAATTAAGAAACCTAAGAGAACTAGAAAACCTAAAAGACTAAAAATTCTAAACTATTTAAAATCCTAGTTAAAAACCTAATTCTAAATAATAAAATTAAGAAACATAAAAATTATAGAACTTTGTTCTGCATCTTTCTTGCCTTTTGTCAGTCCAATTGTTCCAAGAAGTCTTCGGCTACTTGTTCTACATTAACAGGTCACTGTATAGCGGTAACTTGTATTCATTGTGTTGTTTCGAATTGAATGGATCTTTTCATTTTGAGACTTGATTCGACCTTAATTATAAAGGGTTTGACTTTTTTCATGCTGAGAATCTAACTTGAGAGAGCATTTGAGATTAATAGGTCCATTATGAGTCAAATCTTGGTGATCCGAAGTAAATCTTGATAGAGCATTTGGGATTGATAGGTCCATTATGAGCCAAATCTCGGTGATACGAACCATTTACTTTTTAGAACTCGTTAAAAAAAAATAGTTTTTGTAAAAAATCAAGATGATTGGATTTTAGTAATTAGATGTTTGAATCACATTTGTTTTTTAAAAAATAAATGATTATTCATGAAATTATATTTACCGTCCATTTTTTTAAGCCAAATGTAATTCCAAAATATAGCTACCAAAATTTAATCATCCTGATATTTTATATAAATATTTTTCTCAACAAATTTTCAAAAATGAATAATTCAAATAACCAAAATTGAGCTCACAATAAGTACTCTCTCAAATTAAATTCCCAACATAAAAAAATCAAACCCAATCATAAAAAATTAGTAATACTATCAATCACCACTTCATTTAAAACACCCTCACGTGTCTAATATCCACTTCTAGAAGAAAATGAAATGTTCTTTGGAAAGTTGTTTAAAAAATGAAATGTACTCTCTCAAGTTGAAAAAGAAAATGAAATGTTCTTTAAAAAATTATTGTTTTTGTTTCTTCTGGCTTTGGAAAGTTGTTTGTAACTTTTTATTTTGGATGTTTTGTGACAAATTTTCGTTACAATTCCAACTCATAATTTAAAAATAATTTTTTAAAAAATAAATCAAAAGTTATATAAAATAATATATAACAAACAAGCACAAAAGAGAATTTGAAGGGATTTAAAAAAAAAAAAAAAAAAAAAAAAAAAAAAAAAAAAAAAAAAAACAGAGCACCGAACATGAACATTTTACTTTCGTTGTTTCGTAGTGTTTTTATATTCTAGGGTAAATTATAAATATAAATTTACTTAAAATACGAGTTATTTTTTATAATTTTGAAAATTATATTTCATTCTTTAAAATTTCTAATTTTATAACACATAATCCCTTTTATTAATAAATTATTAAATCAATTAGTAGTTTTTAATGATATCAATATTTCAATTAATAATTTAAGTAATTTTATTATTGTACAGGAGAGTGGTTAGAAATTTTATTTTTTCAGTTATTTCTATTAAATAAAAAATTATAACAAGATGGTACTTATAATTTTTCAAACTATACGAGACAATCCGTATTTTAAACAAATCTCAAGAAATGTATTTATAATTTACCCTATTCATATTATTACGCAGTTCATGATTCTCCTATGTATATCTATGGTCTTTACCTAGGTTAGAGGGTGCTGTTCAGGCATATAAAGCTTATTAAAGGTCTCGTTTCAATAATTTAAATATTTTATTTTTAGATAAACTACCAATAGGTTATAATAATTGGACTTAATTCCTATCAAGTCTTATTTAAAATAAGTCTTGGTAAAATTACTGTTAAAAATAATTTTTTTGTGATGATTTTTTACATATGTCGCTAAAAATTAACAATTAGTGACTTTTTTTTTGTAATAATTTTTATAAATTGTCGCTAAAACTTACAATTAATGACGTCTTTTTGTGGCAAATTTTTTAAATTGTCACTAAAAGTTGTGAATTAGTGACTTTTTGTAACGATTTTTTTAAATTGTTGCTAAAATTTATAATTAATTACATTTTTTGTGACAATTTTTATATTGTCGCTGAAAATTAACAATTAGTGACGTTTTTTTAATAGTGTTTAATGAAAAATGTCACTAATTATCTTAGGACCTATTGGACAATAAGTCTACTTATTAGGACCTACACGTAAATCTCTCTTTATTTTTTTGAACACTTTGTGCATATATGACAAAAATTAAGTTGATCTGATAATTATATTTTGTTCATTTTATCACATTTATTTTTAAAAATTGAACGACAAATTATTTTTAAAAATAAACTATTTATTTTTGTTTTTTTAAACAAACACAACAAAATAAAGAGATTATTATTTAAATTATCAAAATAATATCCGTGATTAATTCCATAAACCCTAACAACACTCCTCCGTCCAGATCATGGATCGGAGGCAAGCGCAATACATGTTTGATTGGACGGATTGGATAAGGGGGGATTAGAATCCATTAGACTTGAGTCCTGGGACTGTGAATCCCCCGGACTATTTGGTTGGATTGGATATGCATCCTGTGTTTGTTTTTTCATAGGATTAGATGTTTGGAAATGACTATTTTTAGTAAATTCAACGTTTGGTTGAACGGACTGGGTAGGATAAATGAACAAAAGACTAGTTTACCCTTTTTCAATTATTTACTAAGTAATAGCAATATTAATATTTTAATTATTTTTAGCTAGATTAAATAAAAATTTATTTTATTTTATTTTTTACATAATTAAATAATTTTTTTTAATTAAATAAATAAAATATCAATAAAAATATATGTTATTTTTTTAATTAAAATTTTAAATAATTTTTTTTAAAATAATAATAATTAAACAATGAAATTAAATAAAACATCTATTAACATTTAAATAATGAAATTAAATAAAATATAAACAAAATTTTAAAATAAAACATCAATAAAATGTTTATAAAAAATTATTTAAAAAAATTAAATAAACAAAACATCAATAAAAAGTTAAATAAAATTATTTTATTTTTAAATTGAGACATTTAAATTTTATTAAATTTTACTAAATATAATATATAATTAAATAGTAAATGGTCAAAATGGTCATTTTATCACATAATCCCAACAGTAAACAATCCCCCCAAAACTGTCCCACACCCCCTTAGAATAGTATAATCCCTCATATGGGGGATAAGGAGTCCAGCCGGACTCCATGTCCGGCGGACTAAAAAAAAACAAACGATGGACTACTCACTCCTTTGGATAAGCAATCCAAATAGTGAATAGTCTCCTCTCTAATCCCCTCAATCAAATACACCCATATTGGCATTCCTGAGCATCTTCAATATTTTTCTTTTATTGGGTTGGTCGGATCAACTGTAGATCAGATTGACACATCGGCCTATTTTTAAAAAAATAGTTAAAAGTTACCTTTTAATTTTTAATTCATTTTGAATTACATCATCTTTTATAATTTTTATTCTCTCTCCGTTTCAAAATATTATTCCCTTATTTCATTTTTTATCGTCTCAAAATATTAGTCAATTTTCAAAAATCAAGTATAAAAATAACATAAATTTTCTATTTTGCCCTTCTTTTAAGTTCATTAACAATATAAAAAGTACAATTATGATATTGATATTCTTAAAAAAATGTACTATTGAAAAGTTATTTTGAAAAATCAAAATTTTTAAAGTACAATAATTGTACTACTAAAAAAAAGTTAGATTCTCCAAAAGAGACAATTTTTTGGAACGAAGGGAGCACATTTAAAAAAAAAATTTTAAAAATAAAAAATCAATTTTTAATTATAAGACATTAAGCACAATAAAAAATATATTTAAGAAAAACGTTTTTCAATAAGTTGAACTAGGTAAGCTAGAGAATGTACAACTATTATGTAGATAAGCTGATGAATAACAACTATTATGTTTTTCACTGTTAGCACCAGGGTGTTGCATAACTTTCATTAAAAACACATTTTTATATCAGTGAAAATGGGTTAAAGAAGGACAACGAAGATTCTGGAGGAGTTCGCGATTGCAATCATTGCTAACGTTGCTTAGTCCAATAAAATGATATATAATAGTTTGGATTATGGTATAAACTGCATCTTCATTGTGAACAGCAACATTAGTGGTCGGATCAGTTTTAGTTTTAATAGCATTTAAAATTTCATTCTGTTGAGTAGAAGTGAGAACATTATCCCACCATCCTTTTAGAATACTTGTGAATCCATTGACAATGAATCGCACTATCTGACGATCAGAATTGTCAGAATTATTATTCTGTTTACATACAGTGACATACATAATAATTTGATGTATTAAGACAAATATCTAGTATTCAGAATAACCATCTAAATTCCATTCATAGATGGTTTTTCCATGATAGGAGTTATGGGCATAAAAGAAATCTTCTTCATAAAGAATATTTTGTGGGGTAGGTCTATGGTAATAATACCTACCAGGTCCTGTTAAGGCTGTTCACCCTTTTTGCTTAGGGAAGATAGTATGGTTGACTGATTGCATATCTTGGAAATTATTATGTATTTCATAAATTAGTGAAGGAGTAATTTCTTCATTCTCTTGATTTATTCCTGGAGTGCTTTGAGTAGACAATATATTTATAGAGCTAATTCCTGGTATGGATTTTCCTAAATTCAAATTAGTCATTTTTTTAAAAAGGATGTCCATGAATTCATTGTCCTGTTGAACAGATCGTAACTTAAAATTGGTTCTAATGGTGGCTTTATGTTGATATGTTGAAGAGTAGAGGCTGGAGACAGAACCAATTGATGATTTTTAAAAGTATCGATCGTTTCCTCAATTCTGGTTAATTGTTTGCCAACTGTTTGAAAACATAAATTAGTATAATTATTCTGTTTTATTAACTGTACAATATTTTTAATCTGTAAAGATTCTTTCTGAGCCATTCTAGAGGGAGTTGCCACATAAGCTATGATAACTAACAGTTGATGAGAGACATCACTAGGGGCTAACTCTAAAAACTGTGGTGGTGGATAGACTGATATTATGGCTCGACCACTTACTGTTGTCCATGTCCTTTGGATATTCTCCAGAATATTAAGCTACTGACCTGGTAGTATGTCCATAACTGTACTAAATTCATCATACCATTTAGGAAAAGGTTTGAGAATATGATACTTTTCTAAATGATAATAATACTGATTTTTTAACTGTTGAAGTTCATATGAGTATGGTTATTAAAATACCATGATCTAAATTCTTGATATTTATCTTGCATAAAATCCTGGTTTAATTGTTTTATAATTTCAATTCCTAGTGTAAAATCCATTTAAATTTCAAAATTCATATCGCTAGTGGTTGGGCTTTCAAGCCTTCTGGTTCCATATACTCCATGAGGAATTTGGTTTTCGGATATGTGAATACCCTAGATTAGAGTTTTAGGAAGAGGGTCAGGTAAAGACTGACTAGGAGGCCTAAAAGGCATTCCTTGGTTTACAGATTCAATAGGTTCTATGGGTTCAAACATAGAATGTTTGGAGGATTCAGGTAAATCTACTTGATAAGGTAGATTAGAAGAGTGATGACTCATACTGGACAAGCTTCAGCTAAGAGGTCTTTGAAATTTAAGATAAACATTACCTCATTGGGTCTGAATAACATCATCCAAGGTTTGTCTAATGATTGGTCTAATGGGTACAACATTTTTAATTTGCCACCTTTCTGGAAATGTAATATTGTTCCAATGAATCATTTTAGGAATTGTGACCTAGCTACTAAAAAGATTAGTGTCAATAAAGACAGTTTGTCCTAACTCACTATGTTTTCTGATATAAGGATTTAAAGTGCTTAAAACCTTAAGATGAATCCTGAAAATAGCTGATAACGGTCGGGACCCTTGTAAATACTGATAACCTTAGTCAAAATTCGTAATTCAAGAACTTTCGACAGGTTAGGGTCTATGAGTGCTATACTCAAATTTGGATAAATATTGAAATATATTGGTCCATGAGACAAACTGGTTTCAATGGCTTCCATCAAATAGGCATTCCATTCAAGGCATCTACCATCCCTGAGTGTACAAGTAAGACTGGTATTCTATCCTAAAAGAGTTAAGAGTTTAAAGGCTATTTGGACAAGTCCTGTGTGGACATATTTATATTTTTTTCAGAAAGGTACTAAATCCTGTATTTGTAGTAATTAAATTACTTCATCTTCATTCTGTCAAGGAACTTCATGTTCAAAAGTTTTAATGATTTTCTCTACTGGTGAAATCAAAAGTTCCAATTTTATAAATAGTTTCTGGTTTTACTTTTGGGATTGTCCATTTATCAAGGGCTTCTCTAACATCTTGATAAGCTACTAATTCTGCTACCTCTGATATGGAAGCTACTGTATTGGCTACTGTTGTGATAGTTGTTTCTTCTGCCATTGGTTGTTTGTGACCATATATGTATAATTTAAATATCATATATATGTATTATGTTCATGTATAACTTGGCTCTGATAGCAACTAAGTGCTCGAAAAAAGAGGCTAGGCTAAGCATGCTTGTCAACGGTTTATAAGGTGTAAGTGTCCTATAAGCAATCCGTACTGGTGGACTAACCTAAACACGATTTAGGTGACGTCCCACTTCTCCTAACTCCATTTTGCCCTTATTTGGCACAAACCCAGGAATATAAATTCACATAATATAAATATATAATAAACAAATTACAACATATATGGTCTCATGATTTACTGTTGAGGTAGAGGCCTAACGGCGGCCGCCCACACACAGATATGTTCCTGTATTTGCTGTTGGATTCTATATATTTGTTGTTCACAGATAAGTATTACGACTTGTATAGCTTGGTTGGCAATTTGAAGATGCCTAATTTTAGTTTTTAAGACATTAATTTCCATTTTTAAGTCTTGAATGGTAACAGGTTTTTTCCATTACAGGGAAAGACTATATTTTATTTAAAACATCCTTCATGCTATAAGATTGAATAGGAATTAAAGGAGGTTCAGTAGCAGCCTTCTGTTGTTGATAACAAATTTCTAAAAATTTGAGTTTCATCTCTGGATCCTTAATTTGCTCAGCAAGTTCTATCATTGATTTCTAATCATTAGTTAAAACATGAATACTAGGACCTTGAACGTCCAAGCCATTCATTTCAACAAGAGATTTCCAATAATTGATTTCAGAAATCTGATTCAGATTAGTCGAACAAGAACAATTAGGTTTTGGTGATTTTATCTCCTCACTAGAGATAGAGAGAGAATATAGCTCAGCAAGTTCGTCGGACTCAGAATTAGTATCAGATTCTTTTTCTAATGACGTCTGTAATAACTGTTGAGTTATAATAGGATCTAAAGACATTTCATTAATTTTCTGTTTTAATTTCGATCTACATCGATTAGCATAATGACCGGTGGCACCACATTTATAACATTTAACATCTTTCTTAGATGTTGGTCTTTTAGCGGTAGGTTTCCTGTTTGGAGGGGACAATTTTTTTTGGTTAGAGGTGGATGGAATATGTTTAGACTTTTTATAGTATCTATGATATTGTTTGGAAGGCTTTTTGTGATAAGATTTTCTGGTTGTTGAGGGATACTGGATTTTGGTGTCATAGGAAAATTGATCACAAAATTCACCAAGTTCTTTTTTCCCTGTAAGATTCTATTTTTTTTCATCTGGTATTTAAGTTTAAGGTCATTACACAAAGAAAGACCTTCTTCTAAAATTATAACTATAAGTTGGCTATAGGTGTACTGATCATAAGGAATAGCCATACGATCATGGTGATCACGAAGTTTTTTCCGAACCTTTTCAGCAAAAAGGGTAGGAAGACTATCAATAAATTTGGCTTTCTAATGTTCACTGTTAGCATCAGGGTGTTGCATAACTTTCATTAAAAAGTGCTCGAAAAAGGGGGCTAGGCTAAGCACGTCTATCAATGGTTTATAAGGTGTAAGTGTCCTATAAGCAATCACTACTGGTGGACTAACTTAAGCACGACTTGGGTGACGTCCCACTTCTCCTAACTCCATTCTACCCTTATTTGGAACAAACCCAGGAATATAAATTCACATAATACAAATATATAATAAACAAATTACAACATATAAGGTCTCATGATTTATTGTTGAGGTGGAGGCCTAACGACAGCCGCTTACACACAGATATGTTCTTGTATCTGCTGTTGGATTCTGTGTATTTGTTGTTCATAGATAAGTATTACGGCTTGTAATATAAAATTCTAAAACATTTAATAAATCTACAAGTGTATCAACAGAGGGCATACATTAAGGAAAGAAATACTTACAATAACAATCTTCAAAGCAACTTAATTCTTCAATACTTAATTTATATATAGGAGAAATGTTTACAGGATTAGAGAAAGAGAGAGAGAGAGTGCTCATACAAATAAAGCTTTGAAACTTAAAAAACATACACTCTAAAAAAAAACTCTGAAAACTCTGCCTCAATAAGGATGAGATCCTTCCATTTTACAATACAAAAAAGAAAAGATAAGATAAGGTCGATGATAGGTGGTGTGTCTTAGATGGCTAGAGTTGATCTTCCTTATCCTCAAGCTGAGTAGATATTATTGTTGAGTCAGCATCTTTATCTTTGAAGTATTAGTAATGAGACAGATGTTAGTTTCAGTACTGGTTGGCAGACTAAAAATCTGCTTTTTGAAAAGTTGATATACTGGTTTTTGTCGTTTTATGCTGACAATTTTGCTGGTGGGAGGCAAAGTTTATCATGCTTTGCCTTTTCCTTTTTTATCTTTTACTTTGTCGATTTTGTCGGCAATCATACTGGTGAGTGAATCCAAAAAATTTCCAAAATTGGGTTCATCATCTTTTGGTGCCCCGTGATTCTCTAGCAAATACTGCAAACTTATTTTCATCCTGGTCAGGATCTTCATGATCTTGGCGACTAGTAATAGATTTCATGGAGGTATTATCACTAGAAATAATTTGGAGAAATTGTTCCTTCATAAAATCTATACTTTTAATAATTAATTCTATTTCTGACAAATTAGGATATTTTTGTCTTAATTCTGTTTGAATTTGTAAAAACGAATTTTGAGTAACTGGTTAGCTGGGAATAGTTTTTGGAATAGCATCCCAACAGGCTTGAGAATGTGCCTTGATTTTCTGGACAGTTTCTGGTAAAGTAGGGTTCATATCCTTATCCCACCATCTCACAAAGAAAACCCTTTCGAGACGTGGGATCTTATTTTGATAATCACACTGAAAGTCCTATTTCCAAATCCATGAAATACCAATACAGATTGTGAAGTAGACTAAGGATTTTGTGATAAAAATATCCTTGTTTACTGGTAAATGGGAATATGCCACATGCCATTCATTATATGCTTCCTTGATTGGTACTGGTAGAACTTATAACTGTAACCCAAATTTATCCTACCAAATGAGGAAGAAAGAAGGGACATCGTTTTTAAGGACATCAGGGCAGATACGGATAAACTAGGAATGATTGTTAATAGGATTCTGGTAGTAAAAAGTTTGAGTAAAAGCATCGATATAGTCCCAATAACTATATCATGTTTCTCTATTATGGATGCCAAGTTGGCAAGTTGTATGCGGATGGGTGCCTTATGTTGTAATGGGCATAATGTTTCTGATAGTTATTTTGCCATACTGTTAGCTGTATACTGTTCTTCTAGCTTAAGGAGAATATCCTTAACCGTTTGACTGGATTCACCTTTACTGTTAAAGGCTTGGAGCCTTGGAAATTCTATTTGGTAGGGATTGGATCCCCGACCATGGCCTCTGTGGCCTCGGTCTCTACTGGTTATGAGTTTCCTGGGCCCTGCAAGTATTCACGAGTTAGAAAGTCTAGTAAAGAATTCTGTTCGTCTTTAATATATTCAACCTCAAAGTCAAATACTGATAAAATACTTTGCTATGTAGCAAATATTTATTTAGATGCCAGGTTTAAAACATCTTTTTTAAAAATCTATTTAGTTGCAGAGCAATCAACTCTAATAAGGAAATACTGATTGAGAAATCATTCTAGAATTTAAAACACATTTAACAATGGCTAAACATTCCTGTTTAATGGTTGGATAGTTTAAAGTAGGTCTTTTCCAACTACCGGAGTGAAAACGTAAAAGTTCTTATGTTGAAGTGGTAGGGTTAACTTGTTTCAAAATACCACCATAACCCTGGTTAGAAGCATTTGTTTCAACAATTTTCTTCCACAATGGATTTGGAAGATGAAGGCAAGGAAGTTGCTTAACTTTAGCCTTAATTTTCTGTACTGCTTGGGTATGTTCGACAGACCAAGGAAGAGGATTTTTCTGTAATCTGGTATAAAGAATAGCGACATCTTGGGATAACTGATGATAGTAGTTTCGAATATTATTTAAATTACTAAGAAATCTCTGTAATTGAGTTTTGTCTTTAATTTCATCAGGAAATTTAGATGCAAACTCGATACTGCGGTTAATGAGTATAATACTTCCGTTATGAATGTTATGATTCAAAAATCGTATTGTTGTTTGAAAAAGTTTCATTTTTGGTGCAGAAATAACTAAACCATTTCTGATAATAACATTCTTAAATATATTAAGATGTATAATATGTTGAGAAGATGAAAAAATAAGAACATCATCTATACAACAGATAGCAAATTCTGTATAAGGAGTAAAAATGTCATTCATGATATGCTGAAATTTGGAAGGAGCATTTTTTAAGCCAAATGGCATAACATTTCATTTAAAATGCCCAAAAGATACTGTAAAAGCAGTTTTATAGTGGTCCTGTTTAACAATTTGTACTTGCCAATATCCTGATTTAAGATCAAACTTAGAGAATATAACAACATCTCGTAAATGATCTAAAAGATCTTTTTTATTTGGAAGTGGATATGTAATCCATTTTAAAGCATCATTAAGAGGTTTGTAATTAATTACCAATCTTGGCACACCTCTTTCTATTTCTGCATTTTTATTAACGTAAAACGTGGTACAACTCCAAGGGGAGTGGCTAATTCTGATTAATTTTTTCTGGAGGAGAGAATTAATTTCTGTTTTGCAAAGTTCAAGATAGCCTTTTTTCATTTGACTAGGTCGAGCTTTGGTGGGGATGAATTTTTCATCAAAATCAAGTTCATAGGAAGAGAAACAATATGATGCTTTCTTTCCCAAAAAGCATTCGGAAGATCACTACAAATGTTGGTTTGAAATTCTTTTTCAATAAGCTTGATTTTATTCTGTAAAGAAGGTTGTTGTAACTGTTGTTCAGTTGTAAGAAAATGAATTTCTATTTAAAGAAAATTAATTTGTTTTTCTTTAAAAGTAACTAGATCACGGATTTGATCTAGCTCTTTTGTATAGGGTTCTATTATGAATTCAAAAATAAGTGGTTTCTTGATAGTTGTGTGAATGCCTATAAGATCAATCTTAGTAATAGACATCAAGAGACATAAAAATGGTGCTCCCAAAATAATAGTTAGAGACATATTTATGATAGGGACCAAAGATGAAAATAACCATATGTCCTGTTCATCTTCCTAATCTATCATGGAAGAAAATTGTTGAAACAGATGCTTCTAACCAGGGTTATGGTGGTATTTTGAAACAAGTTAACCCTACCACTTCAATAGAATAACTTTTACGTTTTCACTCCGGTAATTGGAAAAGACCTGCTTTAAACTATCCAACCATTAAACAGGAATGTTTAGCCATTGTTAAATGTGTTTTAAAATTCCAGAATGATTTTCTCAATCAGTATTTCCTTATTAGAGTTGATTGCTCTGCAACTAAACAGATTTTTTAAAAAAAATGTTTTAAACCTAGCATCTAAATAGATATTTGCTATATAGCAAAGTATTTTATCAGTATTTGACTTTGAGGTTGAATATATTAAAGGCGAACATAATTCTTTACTAGACTTTCTAACTCGTGAATACTTGTAGGGCCCAGGAAACTCATAACCAATAGAGGCCGAAGCCGCAGAGGCCGTGGTTGGGGATCTAATCCCTACCAAACAGAATTTCCAAGGCTCCAAGCCTCTAACAGTAAAAATGAATCCAGTCAAACGGTTAAGGATATTTTTCTTAAGCCAAAAGAACAGTATACAGCTAATGATATTACTGAGGAAATAGTTCTCTATATTGAACCAGCAGATGAACATGGATGTCTAATCCATGGAAAATTAAGCATAGGTATCTTACCATGCAACAATTTCCTCATCATTTTGACCAGTATCGTTATGTCTATAAACAGATACTTATTGAAACTGCAGCTGCTGAGATCAAGCATAATTTACATGATCCCTCCAAAACAGCTAGCCCTATCCAGTATAGCAAAATAACTATCAGAAACATTATGCCCATTACAACATGAGGCATCCATCCGTATACAACTCGCCAACTTGACATCCGTAACAGAGAAACACGATATAGTTATTGGGACTATACCGGTGCTTTTACTCAAACTTTTTACTACCAGAATCCCATTAACAATCATTTCTAGTTTATCCATTTCTGCCCTGATGTTCTTAAAAACGATGTCCCTTCATAGTTCCTCGTTTGGTGGGATAAATTTAGGTTACAGTTAGAAGTTCTACCAGTACCAATCAGGGAAACATATAATGAATGGCATGTGGCATATTCCCATTTACCAGTAAACAAGGATATTTCTATCACAAAATCCTTAGTCCACTTCATAATCCGTTTTGGTATTCCATGGTTTGGAAATGGGACTTTCAGTGTGATTATCAGAATAAGATCCTACGTCTTAAAAGGGTTTTCTTTGTGAGATGGTAGAATAAGCGTATGAACTTGTAGACACCTCAGTTTTGACAGCCTTTGCGACTTGGACACCATTGCATGCACACCTGATGATGAGCTTATATGCTCGCCAAGTGCTCGAAGTCCTCAGCGGAATGCCATAGCTTTGAGCCTTTCAAACCCTACACTCTTGTTGCCTCATTCTTCTACCAAGCCTTGGTTCTTCAAGCCTGCAGCTTCTGGTGGCCTGTCAGCCACATTTTTTGGGGTGCCGGCCACTGATGTGGCTTTCCGGCCAACTGTGATGGCCGGCCGGCCACCAGTTTCTTTTGCAGATATTTTGTGACAGTTGTGCCAGCTGTTTGCACAGATGTATGCATCTTCACCCACGTATAGGGCTAGATATCCTTATAGGGAACTCATGTTTTCTATTTCTAGGAGACCTCCCTCTCATGTTTTAAGGTTAGAAAATTTTGAGATCAAAATTTTTCCTCTCTCTACAATTCTCTCTTTCTCTCTAACAAATTTCTACACTTTTGCCTACAAATCCTTAGCCTTTGCCTATACACCCTTAACCAAATCTTCTCATCTTTGAGTTAAGGTATTTTTGAGCTTGGTTTTGAGCTTTTGAAGGGTGTGTTGCCTTGGTTTTGTTGCTTGAATTCTTTCTTCTCTTTAAGAGGTATAAGGCTTTGCCTATTTGCTTGCTTTCTCTACTATTTTTCTTGCTATTTTCCAACTATTTTTGGGCTGTAAAACTTCTGTATTTTTGGGGTTGAAACTGGGGTTCTAAGGCCATTAAAGGTTGAGGGGTGTTATACCATTCTTTGTACCTTGTTTAGAGGCATTTGCCCTTGTGTTTCCTACCCTTTTACTATCTTTTTTTGAGCTTTTAAACACTGATTTTCAGAGTTATTTTAGTGGCCAAAATCATGTTTTGAAGTCCAAATTTGGAGGGGTTAGCCTCCTCTCCTTGTGTCTTGCTTACTAGCCTAGTTTGTGCCATGTTTTAGCATACTAATCTAGCTATTTTTAGCTCAATTCTAGCATGTTTTAGGACGATATTAGACCTGTTTTTGCCCTGTTTTAGACTGTTGGTTGCATTTGAGCTTTATTTTGCATGCTTGTAGTATAATTGTCCTCATGAGTTTGGTGTTTTAAGCCTTAGATACCATCTTATTTGAGTTGATAGCATTTATTTATATTTTTCTCACTCATTTTCAGTACTAATAATCTCTGCAACCTCCCTTATTTCTTGACTTTTTGTTTTGCTTTGAAAGTGGTTCAAACTACTTGTTTGTTTAAAGCATGAGATTGATGTGTCATGCTTAATGGTTTAATCCCTTAGGGGGTTCATTACCAATGGTATGATGTCTCTTTTATGCTTAAAACAACTCTTTGTTTGAGCCTTCTTTTTATTAGCGGACTTAAACTCACCCTTTGGACTCAATTGATTAAAGGATGGTTGGTAAACTAAAATTGGGACTAAAATGGTGAAAAATAATAATTTTGTTGTGTTCAATTGGGCGTTAATTGAACACATGGAAGCTTGAATCATTTCATACTCGTTAGTGATGAAATGAGTCAAAGTTTCCGAGGTCACCACTTCCCTTGATCATTCATGATAGGGAGGTGGTTTTGAGAGTCTTAATTTCATTGCATTTATTGAACTTGCATACTTTCGTTCACGAGCCATCATGTAATGAAATTGCTTGAGTTGGTGGTTATAGACACCCTATTTTTGACCGTCCTCAAGACTCGGACGTCATCGCTTGTGCACTTGATGATTATGATTGCATGTGTTCGTTTTGAGTGCTCGAAGTTCTCGGTGGAGTGCTCTGCCTTTGAGCCTTGAAACCTTATCTATTTTGTGCCTTGCTCCGGACCAAAACTTTGTTTTTGCTTGCTTGGAACTTTTGGTGACCTGTTGGCCACCACCATAGGCTGTCGGCCATGGATAATGGTTGTTGGCCGGGGGTGTGGCTGGTCAGCTACCAATGGTGGCCGACGGCCACCAATGCCTTTTTCTAGATATTTGTTGATAGCTGTGCCAACTGTTAGCACAATGAGCTGTATCTCTCTACACGTGTATGGTGGGATGTTTCTAAGCTCAAAGAATGTTTTTCTATAAATAGAGGGGTTCCTCTCTCATTTTGGGAGGTTAGCAATTTTGGAACAAAATTCTCCCCCTCTCTCTAGATTTCTCTCTCTTGCAATTTTGTATACATTTGCTCACAAATCCTTAGCTTTTGCCTAGACCTCCTAAGCCAAATCTCCTTACCTTTGAGCTGAGTTTCTTTGGGATTCTCTTTGAGCTCTAGCAAGAGGTTTAAGCTTGGTTTGGTGCCTAAAGTTGAGCTTTGCTTCAAAGGTATAAACTTGTCTTGTTTGCTTTGTTTCAAGATACTTGTTTTACTATCTATTTCAATTGTTGTTGGCTTGGTTTTGAACTATAAGCAGCTCTGTTTTTGTGACTTAAAAGTGGTGATTTGAGCCTTTGTTTTTTAGTTAGGGGTGGTTCACCCTTCTTGCTTGTTAGCTTGCATAGCTTTTGTGCATTTATTCATCACTTTCAAACCAATTTTTTTGGGCCTTTTAACCACTGAATTTCAGAGGTTTTTCAGTGATAAAAAACTCATTTTAAAGTCTAAAATTTGGGGGGGGGGGTTAGCCTCCCCTTCTCATGTCTTGTTTGCATTCCTAGTTAGCTTCACATGTTAACATGTTTTTCTAGCTTAACTTAGCTCAAGTCTAGCATGTTTTAGTCTCTGAAATAACCTGTTTTAGCTCTATTTTGGGCTAGTTAGTTTGTTTGAGTCTTGTTTTGCATAGTTGTAGTGTTAATTCCTTCACTAGTTTGGTGTTTTAAGGCTTTAACCGTCATTAGTGCGAGTTGGTTGCATGTTTTTAGTGCTTTTATCATTTAATTTTAGCACATACAATATCTGCAATTTCCCTCATTTCTTCACTTTTTTATTTGTTTTGAGGGTTGTTTCAACCTTAGGGTTATTTAAGCTTGAGGTTAAGGCTCATGCTTAATGGTTTAATCCTCCTTTGAGGGTTCATTACCAACGGCATGAAGCTTCTCTTATGCCTTAAACTACTCCTTGGTTGACACTTCTTTCACTTTAGAAGACACCAATGGACTAATTGACTAAAGAATGGTTTGGCAATTAAAATGAGTAAACAAAATTGGCAAGTAAAAGTGTGCAAGATAAACATTCTTTGTGTTGCATTGCATGTGTTCAAATTGGACGTTAATTTGAACATAAGGAAAATGGAACATTTCATACTCAAAGTGATGAAATGTGTCATTTTCCTAGGTCACCATTGCTCTTGATCATGCATGATAGGGTGGTGGTGGTCATTTTGGTCTTGTTTTTGCATTTATTGAACTTGTACAAACTTGGTCCCTTAGCCATCATGCATGGAAATTGCTTGATTGATGGTTTTGAGCTTATGTGGTGATAAGGAGGGTAAAAAGTACAAACAACTTATTAGAATACACTATTTTGCTCTGTTTTGCTCTCTGTTGTAGCATGCAAGTGTGAACCAGTAGTGGCTTACAGCTGCCATTAGTGGCCGATCGGCCACCATTAGTAGCCGACCGGCCACTATTAGCAGCCGACCGGCCCCTTGTCCCTCTTGTCGGCCATCAATGATTTTTGCATGATGTGTTAGTAAGATGAAATAAAGGTATTCTGGAAGTTGGCAGAATTTTTAGTGACCAAATGTGCAAATAAAGGCTTAGAACAGCAAAACAGTGGCTTTTCGGGTGAAGAATCGAGCATGTATGTATCCCTCGCTTCCTGGGGTTTGTTAATTAGATTAATTAGCTTTAGACTGAGGCCAAGTTTGGGAAGTTGTGAAAAAGTCAAAAAGCTAAAAAGTTACTCAAAAAGTTAAAAAGTTATCACTATTCACCAAAAGTAAAAAATTACGGCTGCATAACTCCCCATCCTAATTTTCCCCTACACACTAATTTATACAATTTTTTAATACACATTTTTTCATAAAAAGTCAAAAAGTTAACCCAAACAACTATATTTTTTTTCTCAACTTTTTAGTCTAAAAAGACAAAAAGTACGCTTATTTAGGACACCCCAAACAACCCCTGAAGATGTGTTGTAATTAATTAGTTGTAACTAATTAAGTGTTGTAAATAATTAGTTAGTTTAACTAGTTATTCAATTTTGATTTGTAATAATTAGTTAACTAGAATAGTTAATTAGTTTCGAGTTTTGTAATAATTAGTTAGCTTAATTAGCGTAGCTAGTTGGTTAGCTTATTAATTTGGACCCTCCTTCGTAAGGGCGTAATGCTGTAATAAGTGTGTGTGCATATGTGCATGTCTTCCAACCTCACGTCTTTCTCCCTTTTATTTAATCACTTTTGATGGTTAGTTTAAGGACATGTTTCAATTAGCATATTGCATGCTTACATCCACTCATTTGTCTTATATGCACCGAAGCTCGGCGCATCATTCAAACTGCATTGTAACTTCAATACTTCTTTGAATACGTGTTTAATTGCATGCTTTTTAAATGGATCCATATGCCGTATTAGTAGTCGAGCCTATTAACTGCATTATTGCATGTGTTGCATTAGACATCTTTCTAACTAGTTTCTGTTTTGGCTTGGAGTACTAGGTGAGTTTTTACGTTTTAGCATACTTGCATAAGCGTGAAATGTTGCCATGTTTCGCATGCTTGCCATGAGGCTATGTGCTTAAATGCTAAACTGCATGAATGCCTGTGGATGAAGGCTTGTTGTTTGAATTGGAATAATTTAACAAATGTAAGTTTTAAGCCCACTTTGTTGAGTAGCAAATCATGTTTTAGGCCCACTATATTTGGTGGCAAATCCGCAAACTTTAAGCCCACTTGAGGTGGCAAATTCAAACCATTTTCGCAAAACAAACATGAGTTGAATTGTTCCAAATTGAGCAAACTAGTCTATACTTGCTTGTGCGCATCACATAGTAAAGCTAGTTTAATAATCGGAACAAGAGTACATAATGTTTATAAAAATGCATATCATGATTAGTAGAGGCCGATCTTTGATCGGGCGAGAAGGGGTGCTCAATTCGTGACTTTTCCCTCTCATACCTAAGTTCCCGAGCCGAGGCAACTTTAGTGATGACGACACGTGGCCTTGGCATGAGTCAAGGTTTCCTAAATTTTTCCAAAAATAAAATATTTAAGTGGCGACTCTGTATCTAGCAAAGCAGTCCAATTTTGACATTATTTGATTTAAAATCGATTTTCCAAAAAAGTTTGCCAGATTTAAACTCTTTGATGTTTATCAGTTTCACATTGCACTTGTGAGAGTAGATTCAAAACCATGAGAATCCGAACTGTGAGACATTCTTTTCAAATCTTTTCAAAAGGCGAGGCGCAGAAAAAGAGCGAGTCCACAGTGGTTTATGGCTTAAGTTCACTACTCCTTTGATTTGTTCATGAAAAGGAGGGGCGAGTTATGCAAACAAACCCTTGAAATACCTTATGCATTGCTCTGTTTGTTTTCTGTTGCAGCAAGGTGAACTAGGCAGCAGTGGCTGGCAAGCCACTTTCCATCGCTGGCAGGCCACCTTTGATTGCCAGCCGGCTGTCATTGGTGGCCGGCAGGCCTTATCACTGGCCGATCGGCCACTGATACAAAATTCAGCAACATGTTTGTAAGGCAGAGCAAAGTTATTCTGGAAGTGGGCAACAGTATATGTGTTCTATTGTGCAACAGAGGCTCTCCAGAAGCAAAACAGTGGTTTTTCAGGTGGAAACCGTGCAAGTGCATGAGCATTCCTCATGTGCTGAGCTTGTTTTATGTTTAAATTGTTGTAATTAATTAGTTGTAACTAGTTAATTTTGATAAGCATTGTAATTAATTAGTTAGTTAATTAGTTATTCAATTTTGTTTTATAATTAGTTAGTTAGCTAGAATAGTTAACTAATTATTTCGGTTTGTAATAATTAGTTAAGTAGTTTAGCTAATTTATCTGTTTTGTAATAATTAGCTTAACTTTAATTAGTTAGTTTATTTGAACTCTCCTTCGTGAGAGCGAAATGCTGTAATAATGTGTATGTCTTCCAACCCCATGTCTTTCTTCATTTTATTTACCACCTTATGATGGTTAGTTCAGGAACATCATGTTTTGTTTAGCATTCTCCATGTTTCCATCCACTTGTCTTGCATGCACTGAGGCTCGGTTCATCATTCTAATTGCATCGTTAGTTCAATACTTCTTTGAATGCATGCTTAGAACGCATACTATTTAATTGATTCATATGCCATATTAGTAGCCGAAACTATTAATTGCATATTGTATGCGTTGCATTAGTCATATTGCATAAAGTTAGGATTATGCATTTTTCTAACTCTTTTGTTAATTTTGGCTTGGAGTACTAGGTGAGTCTTTACTTGCTTTAGCATAATTACATGCGTGTGATTGTTGCCATGTTTAGCATGCTTGCCATGAGGCTAATTGCTTAAGTGCTATAATTGTTTGAGTGCCTGTGGATGAAGGCTAATTGCATGCGTGTGATATTAACCGATCACTTTTTCGAAACAATTTTACAAACAAACATGAATTGAGATGTTTCAATTATTGCAAGTTAGTCTATACTTGTGTGTATGCGCATCACATAGTAATGCTAGTCTAATAAACCAGAACAAGAGCATATAATGTAGACAAGATTCATATCAGGATTAGTAGAGGCCGATCTTTGATCGGACGAGTGGGGATGCTCAAATTCATTCATGACCTTCTCCTCTTGTACCTAAGTTCCCGAGTTGAGGCAATCTTGGTGATGACAGACACGTGGCCTTTGGTACGAGTTATGGGTTTCCTAAATTTTTCCAAAACAAAATATTTAGGTGGTGACTTTGTATTTGGTAAAATAGTCCATTTTTGGCATTTTGATTCAAAATCGATTTTCCAAAAGATTTGCTGAATTTGGACTTTTTAGTGTTTATCAATTTCACATTGCATTTGTGAAATTAGATTCAGAATCGCGGGAGTCTGAACTGTAGGGCTTATTTCGAACTTCCGAAAAGGGGTGCGAAAAAGCCAAGCTATAGTTTCTAGCGACTCTGTTGGGGAGTTAGAGAACTTGACTCGAAATTCACGATGTGAAATTTTATCTACACTTATATTTTTTTTGCATTGCATTTTGCATTGGTGCGTTTAAGTCACTGTGTTTGCCATTTGCTATTCCTGGATGGTTTGCCGGAGGGTTGCCTGAAAAGCTTGCCAAAAGGCTGACCGATCACGGGCTCTGCCAGGATGGGAACACAACCCTTGGATCTAGACTACCATTGTACCGTTTGATCCTCCTTTCACTTATCGGTGTTAGGTGTGAGAGGTATATTAGGTAGTCTTGCTGAGGTACCTTTTGACCATTTGGCCTAGTTGCATATTGAAAGCCGTAAAGACTATTCCAAATTAGGATAGGATGCTTACCAAATACAGGATTGCATGAAATCGCATTGTTTGAATAGTGAACCTTAGTTCTTAACGAAAATAGGACAGGGTAACCTTACCCCCTCATAGGGGTGTTTTGGTTCTCACTTAACTGGTATGTTCTTTACAGTGAAACTATATAGGAAAGTGCATATCAGTTGCAAGTTAGGTATCAGTTTTGGGGACAAAATTCAGTGTTGCGTGCAATCCTATCAGCTTTGATTACATCTGTGTGTTGTTAATATCTGAGCTGAGGTGTTAGGCGGTTTTTGATTACTATTTTCTTTTTTGCTTTATTTCTTTTTGCTAGGTAGTATAACACCATAGCTTTAGACAGTTCGGATATCTCCCAATCGCTCTGGGCCCGTGTCAGAAGGCTTTATAGAGCCGAAGATCTTGTTAGGGGACAACCAGTGTTTGCTTCGCTCCCTCCAGTTTCTAGACGGAGGAGAGTAAGGCAGAGTTCACCGGTTCAATTTCTATAGTAGTCATCCCCACTTCACCTGTATCTAGTCAGGCTCACTCTTCTACATCTAGCCCAATACAAGATCATTGGCCAATTTCGATGGCACAATATCGCCCGGTCAGTATGGAGGACCTAATCCATCACCTTTAGCAAATAGTTGAAACTATACAGCAAGACGTTGCTCGTCAGGCCGAGGTCATAACACGTTAGACAGAGGTAATAAACAGGCTACAACAACAACAACCACAATCGGCAGCTGCTTTCGCGTCTTATGTACCTCCTACAAGTATCCTAGTACCCGGAGCCACTGCCCATGTTGAAAATCAGGGCAATCCGGTAGAGCTGATCCCACTACAAGCCTCCAAAGCACCTGTGTACCAAGCCAAGGCTCCATTTGAATTTGAGGTTGACCTGACTATGCTTAAAGTCAACAAACTGGTAAAGTTCTTCAAGAGAGTGTAGGGTGTGAATTCTATCCCCGACATAGAAGACGGGTATACTGACTTTGCAGTGCCATTGCCAGATCGGTTCAAAATGCCACACATCGATCGATTCGATGGCTCCGGAGATCCTATGGTTCATCTTCGATTGTTTTAGACATCCCGTGGCCAATGGGCCTGACGAGACTGTAGAAGCTCTCACTCTTTGGCTGGACCATGTTGGGAATAACAACTATATGGTATGCAAAGCTAGAGGATTTTGTGAAGCAGAGTTGGGAGGAAATGGATGAGGCCTTTGTTGCACAGTACTCATACAACACACAAATCGAGGTCACAACTTGTGATCTCGAGACAATGCGCCAAGAGCCGAAGGAAGGCTTCTCAGAATTTGTGACAAGGTGGAGGGCTAAGACTTCAATGATGACCACAAGGCCTTCTGAGAAAGATCAGATAAGGATGGTAGTCCGTAATTAGCACGAGAGGTTGTTGTAGAAGATAATCGTCCTACCTCTATTCACATTCACCGAGCTCCATGAGATGGGGATTTAGATTGAAGACGCCATGAAATAGGGGCTGATTACTGATGAGAAAGAGTAGGCCAAGAGGCCTTTTGTGCGCGATTCCAATTCAACCACTAGTAGTAGCACAACTGCATGACGGTCAGATGTGAACGTTGTCACCACCACAACCAAGACCGCCAATCCCTTTGCCAATACAACTCCATGAACTTCAAATAACTCTACCTGATCCCAGAGGACCTTTAGCTCACTCTACATGCCGTTATCTCAAGCCATAAAGGTGTTGATCAAAAAAGGGCATCTCAAACCACTAGAGCCACGCCCACTACCCGATCCTCTTCTACCCAAACACAACTCAGCCAAGTACTGTACATTTAACCAGCAACACGGTCACGACAACGATCAATGCTTCAGGCTGCATCATGAGACTCAAGACCTCATTGACAATAAGGTGGATTACACCACCCCAAAAACCAAATGAGACCATAAACCCTCTCCTAGCCCATAATCATGTTCTTCCACCTCACAATCTAAACCTAATCCATACACTGGCCCTCCCCTTACGACCACAGTGTATATATTACCCCTTTCCATCTACTTAGACCGACGGTGTTCATTCTTGAAAGCACATATTTGTGCATGATGGACACGTCTATACTTCAAGCTAAACCTGTGATGGTGGTAGTGGTAAAAGAAGGGAGGCTAGCCTTAGAGGAAAGTACGAGTTCGCTGCAAGAGTGCTCTGAGGACTTGTCTGAGGGGGAGTATGATCCAAGCTGCTACATTGTGCCGATTGATTAAGTCAAGCCAGAAGTGGTATTGCCAATAGTAGTGGAGATCAATGTGGTTAGGGAGGATGGCCCGAGCCAAGGTTTAGATGATCTGGCGAAGCTAGAAGAGGACTTAAACAACTTGCAGTTCTTTAACAAACAATATCAAGGGGATGTGCAGATTTCGATTTGAATGGATCAGCGGATAACTCTTTGTGGTTGAGTGATGAACCCCACAAGGAAAAAAGAACTGAAACAAAACTGGAGGAAAATGAAGCAAGAATTGCTGCAGCGACTGGAATGACCGATGAAAAGGGAAAACTGCCGAAGAACATCGACGTGAAAATTTCAACTTAGGAACTGGGCACTGTGAGTACTGTGGACACAGAACAGGAAGCTACGTTGAAGTAGTTTGCACAAGAGAGGGTTAAAGACAACTAGAAAGCTATAATAGCCCAACACCCTGCGGGCGAAACTTGTGATGTGAAAGTAATCCAAACGAAGCTGGACAGCTATTTGTTAGCTACCAGAGGAGTATGGCAGGAGGATGATGATCTACTTTTGGCTCACATCGATGAGGACTGGAGTGAGTGCTTGCCAAACAACACATGGTACGCAAAAGAGATAGACTACATGACAAGAAGTGGGAGGTATTTCAAGCCACTGCATTTAGACCAGGCTGAGGCCTCTGGGAAAGATAGAGAGGTTGAAAAATAGAAAGAGAAGTAGTTGGAAGAAGAGGTAGTGTTGAAGCAACTAAAGAAAATTCAAGCTGACATTTCGATCTGGGGTCTTCTTATGGCCTCCCAGGTGCATCGACAAGCTGTGCTATCAGCAATGGACAAAACCAAACTATCCATTAACACTACCCCTAAACAGTTTGTGGGATTGGTTTTCCTAGGTGGTGTCGAGCCAACCTTAACCTTTTTTGATAAAGAACTGCCGCCAGAAGGCTTAGCTCACAACAAACCCCTGTACATATTTGTTAAATGTAGAGAAAAATGGGTACCGGTGGTGTTGGTTGACACCAGTTTAGTTATCAATGTATGTCCTTCTCGCACAGCTTATGCCATCAGCCTTAGATCAGCAAGCTTTATGCCCACAGCTCAAGTGATTCGGGCGTATGATAATACCAGTAGGGAGATTATGGGCACGATACAAATTAGAGTTCAGGTGGGCCAAGCTCAGCAGGATGTCGAGTTCCATGTCTTGGACGTCTCGACCATCTTCAACTTACTGCTAGGAAGACCCTGGTTGCATTTAGTGAAAGCAGTCTTCTCTACCCTCCACCAAATACTGAAATACCCTCACAGGAAAGGGGTGGCAATTGTTTTTAGGAATTCATCTATCTATCCCCCACCAGAGGTAACTACACCAGTGCTAGAGATTGTTCATGGTGAGAATGATGTTTTCCTCTCAGGATTTACGCTGGCTGAGGCTCAGGTAGTGCAAACCATCTTAGTAGTAGATGAGGGCATATATGTCAGCACCCAGTTTATTTATTTCATGAATAAGTTGCAACATATGCCAGGAATGGGGCTTGGAAAAAGTGGCCGAAAAGGCGTCACAACATTGGCCGATGTGCCGCATAATCCGCATATCTTTGGTTTGGGATATGTACCCACCAAAAAGGATTAGGTTAGGAAAATGGAAGAGATGACAGGCAGAGCTAGAGCTAAGCAGGCCGGGAAACACTATGAACTCATTCACAGGCCAATTTGGGGAACGCTGAATGGCCACTTTGTTCAGAAGGGTGAAGACTTCCCATTTTGTGGCTGTCCTGAGCCTTGGATGAATTCTATGAAGCAGCGTGTTCTTGGCTTCGAAATCTTCTTCAACCTCCAGTTGCAAGAAAGTGATGTCGAGAAAAATGATGAACCAACTGCTGAAGCTAAATAGAGCATAAAAAGTGACTCGAACAATAACAAGCTTGGAATAGGAGTAGCACTGGCATGTCTCCTTACAAATCCTCCAGCCGACTCAAAGAGCTTGGGAGATAACCTTACTATCTCTATGATTGGGGACTAACTGGGTGTGAACCCATCCAGCAGTATTTTGGATGCATCAGAAGCACCATCTCTTATCTAGTAGTTGGAGGAGGGCTACATGTCTAGTTCTGAGTCGGGTGATGAGCCAGAATTTGATTCCATAGAGTCTGTGGAGTCAGAATCAGATTCTGGTTCTTCTGAGTCTGAGTTTGGTATTCCTGGCGGTGATAACCTGGATGCTAAGGTCTTGTGTAGGTCTTCTTCTTCTTTTTCTTTTGAGTCAGTTGTAACCAAAGAGCTAGACCTTATGAATGAGAATGTCGCTGCTGATTCTAAGTATTTCTCTATGCCGGTTGTTTATTGCATTGACCAGGATTTTCAAAATTTTAACGAAAACAAAGATGAAGGAATTTCTCTGGTTTTGAAAAACTTGATTAATCGAGAGGAGGAGAGGTTTGTAAAACCCTGCGCTGATGAAATCATTGCTATTAATGTGGGTACTGAGAATGATCCGCGTCTGGTCCAGATTGGATCTACGTTGTCTTCAGAGGAGTGCAAGCGCTTAGTTGCTTTATTAAAAGATCTCAAAGATGTTTTTGCGTGGTCCTACGAAGACATGCCTAGAATCAATTATGAGATTGTACAATATCGAATCCCTGTTAACCCCGAGGCCCGACCTGTTAAGCAGAAGTTCTGAAGAATCCGTCCAGATTGGGCGTTGAAGATCAAAGAAGGGGTCACCAAGCAGATCGATGCAGGTTTCTTGTTAGTATCTGAATATTTGACTTGGTTGGCCAACATTGTCCCAGTGCCAAAAAAGAATGGTAGAATCCATGTGTGTGTGGACTTCTGGAATTTGAATAGAGCCAGTCCGAAGGACGACTTCCCTTTGTCACACATTGATGAGTTAGTGGACTTCACTGTGGGTCATGCATTGTTATCCTTCATGGACGGGTTTTTCGAGTACAATCAGATTCTGATGGCATCCGAGGATAAGGAGAAAACTACATTTACTACGTCGTGAGGTACCTATTGCTATTGGGTTATGTCGTTTGGGCTGAAGAATGCCGAGGCTACCTATCAAAGGGCTCTAACCACTATTCTGCACAACATGATCCACAAAGAGGTTGAGGTGTACGTGGACGACACGATTGTCAAGTCCAAAGAAAGAGAAGGTTACTATATCGCCTTGAAGAAATTCTTTCAACGGATCAGAGAATACAGATTGAGGTTGAATTCACAGAAGTGTACTTTTAGCGTAACAACAGGGAAAATGCTGGGCTTTTTGATTACACAAAGGGGCATCGAGGTAGATCTTTCCAAAATCAAGGCCATCCTAGAAATGCCACCACCAAGGACTGAAAAAGAAAGTGCGAGGCTTTTTGGGTAAATTGCAATTCATAAAACAGTTTATTTCCAGTTTAACCTTGACTTGTGAACCATTTTTTGGGCTCCTACAGAAAGGGAAGAAATTTCGATGGGATGATCGATGTCAATTCGCTTTTGAGAAAATTAAGCAGTATCTTCAGAATCCGCCTATGTTATCACTGCCAGAGTCGGGGAAGCCTTTGATTCTGTACCTATCCGTAACAAATAACTATGGGATGCATGCTTGCTCAGGAATCTGAGGATAGGGCGGAGAAAGCCATCTACTATTTGAGCAAGAAAATACTGGATTATGAAACCCGCTACACTCCCTTGGAGAAAGCTTACCTAGCCGTGGTATGGGCTACCAGGAAGTTGAGGCCTACTTGTTAGCTCACTTTGTAATTCTGGTTTCGAGATTAGATCCCATCAAATATCTCTTTGAGAAACAAGCGCTTACGGGTAGGCTAGTTCGTTGGTTAATTCTCCTCTTCGAATTTGATCTCAAGTATGTCACCCGTAAGTCGGTCAAGGGAAGAGTTGTAGCAGAGTTCCTAGCAGATCACCTAGTAGAAGGGGATGAAACAGTGGAATACCTGTTTCTAGATGAAGCCATTCTGCAAGTTAAGGAGGAGACTTGGACAATGTTCTTTGACGGAGCGTCCAATCAATACGGTTATGGGATAGGTGTCTTGCTGATAGCACCCGACAATTCCCATATACCTTTAGCCTTCAAACTCGGTTCAAGGTATCTAATAATGAAGCAGAATATGAGGTGTGTATCGCGGGTTTGGAAGTCTCCTTGGAACTAAGGGCAAAAAGGTTGAATGCTATCGAGGACTCGAACCTAGTTGTTTCTTAAGCAAATGGAGACTGGAAAGTCAAAGAAGAAAAGATGAAGGTTTATCACCAGACCCTGGATGTTTTGATTCCTAGGTTTGAAAAGCTGACATTCACGCATCTATTGAGAGGGAACAACAGGTTCGCTGATGCTTTATCAACTCTATTTTCTATGATAAATATCCCACTTGGAGTTCGGATGCGTCCGATTATCATTGAGCAGAGATATATGCTAGCTTATAGGACTATCGCCGCAATAGATGAAGCGTAAGACAAAAACCTTTGGTACTACGATATTTAGAACTTCTTGGAAAAGGAGATTTATCCACCAGGGGCAAATGCCAAGGACAAAAAGGGAATACGGCGAATAGCCGTCCAATTTATCATCTGCAGAGGTAAACTGTACAAAAGAGGTCATCTGGGAATGCATAAGTTGTATGTCAAAGAAGAGAAATCAAAGCACTTGATGGAGGCCATCTATGGAGGAGAGTGCAGAGCGCACATGAATTGAGTGATGTTAGCCTGGAAGATTCTCAGGCAAGGTTATTACTGGTCTACTATGGAGGAGGATTGTATTGGTTTTGCTCGGCGATGTCACAAATGCCAAATCCATGCTAATCTCATGAATATTCCACCGTCAAAACTGTATAACATGACTTCACCATAGCCTTTCTCGGTCTGGAAAATTGACATTATCGGTGCGGTCACACCAAAAGGGTCAAATAGGCATGAATACATTTTGGTAGCGATTGACTGCTTTACAAAGTGAGTGGAAGCTTAGTCCTATGCAGTGTTAAAAGCATTGCATATGGCTAAGTTCATCCGGAACAATATCATTTGCCGATATAGAGTCCTAAACAAGGTCATATCAGATAATGGCTCCCACTTCAAGAAAGAGGTGATAGACTTGTTGGAGAAATACAATGTGGTTTTTCTTAAGTCATTTACATACCGGCCGCAAACTAATGGAGCTGTTGAGGCTGCCAACAAGAACATTAAGAATATTTTGCAGAAGATGGTTGAGACCTATAGGGACTGGCCAGATAAATTGCCATTTGCACTTTGGGGCTATAGAACTTCAATCTGGACGTCTACAGGGACAACTTTTTATTCTCTCGTCTATGAGATGGAAGTGGTTTTGCCAATTGAAATAGAAGTCCCATCGCTGCAAGTTATGCCTAAGTATCAGATAACAGAGGTAGACTGACAACAGAGTAGATTTGAAGAGCTAATGTTGTTTGATGAGAGAAGGCTGAAAGCATTGTATCACATTCAGGGCTATCAACGCCGAATTGCTAAGGCTTTTAACAAGAAGGTTAAGTCCCAGAATCTCAAGGAAAGAGATATGGTGCTGAAAGACAATCGAGCTCCCATTTATGACCCTAGGGGCAAGTTCAGACCCAATTGGACTGGTTCTTATATCATCAAAACTATCTGGTCGGGTGGAGCTGTTATTCTCATAGACCTGGATGGCCTGGAATTTTCACAACCAATCAACATGGACAAGTTGAAGAAATACTATCCTTGAGAGGCTCGCTAGGACGAAAACCCGGAAGGGCAACCTAGGCAAAAGTTAGAGCATGAAAAATTAGAAATAAAGAAAAACTGAGCTTGCAAGGTTGAAAACCCTAAAGGGCGACTTTGGCAAAAGTTGGAGCGCAAAAGGAGAGTGTTAATATTCAAGTGAACCTAAGCCGAACTATGTAAGACCTGATTTCCATCTTTAGGATACATAGGCAACTTCATCCTGAAGTTCGGCCGTAAACACCTCCAGCTCAACTGTCTTGTCCATGTGTTTGATTGGGTCGTCTTTGTTTATTCCTTACCTAAGGGTTCGGTTATGATCTTTACTCCGAGAGAAGAGTTGGTTACAATGCTGAGCAATGCTTTCAATCAATGGGCAATTTGTGATCTTTTGATTCAGAGTTGTACATCTTGAGGATTGATTCCGTATGTATCAAGTGGTGATCTTTTTCAAAAATGGTTTTGAAAAGTTTTAATAAAAGTTGATTTTGTTCAAATTTTACCTTTTACAACTTAGACCATTTTTTGACCAAAAGAAAAACTTTCAATGCTCACAACTTTAATTTCATTGATTTCAACATAAAAGTTCTCCAACTCTTTGATACAAATCAACGTTACTTTTATTACATCAAAAACTTGAAAAGAAAGGTCAAAGTAATAAACTAGGGGCATAGATGAGTCAGGTGCTCCAGCGTCCCCCGCTCATGCTTGTGGAAGCTTCTGAAGCCAAAGTGGGCTTAGTTTGTGCCTCATCCTCGAGCTAAGTCAATAATTCATCAGAAAGGGCACAATGGAAACTAGGGGCAGGGACCAGAAGCTCTCTTGTCCTCCAAGCAGTGAGGTACCTAGCCAAGTGTGAACCTCGAATAGGGAATGAAATCGGGTACTCTACTCCCTCTTCTGGGCTGGTCTGATCATGCCCAAACTGACGTCTAAACCGGAACGGGAAGTAGAATACATAGTGTGTAAGGTCAAGTAGCTGAATACCAGGTTGCTAAGCCATGCAGTAACTCATCTCGGTCAGGTTAAGCCAAGGGCAGCGCGAAGCTATGTCAGCAGCAGACCTATTGCATATCCAGTCGCATCACTATCCCTCATTCGGGAAATCCACTAGTCGATGACAGAAGAAATAACCTCGAGTTGAGTGCTTAGGGCAAGAGTCCATTACCTTCAGCTTATCCATAAGCCACACCTGGGAAAAGATGAAAGAAAAGAGAGATTAAAGAATAGAGAAGTGTCTGTTGAGAGAAAAGTGAAAAAAGGGTTTTGAGAGAAAAATAGAGCACGAGTGCTGAGTGATGTGAGAAGCACATATGAGAAAGGGTAGGAAACAATACCTGAAAAAGTAGTTGACTCCCCGCGAATTTGGTAGTCTCTCACCAATGAAAAGCGTTTAAGCCCATCAAAGTCTCAGCCAATGTCAAGCCAATGCAACTCTTGCCATATTTCAAACTTTGGGCCACTTCAATCAAACGAATGCTAGACCCGACGAAACTAGGGGCAAGAAAGAAACGACCAAGCATACATAAGCAAAGGGCATGTTGCCAAAATCCTCGCCAGAGAAGGTCGCCTCTGTCACTAATGTCGGAAAATCGATGATTCAAACTGGGAATGTCTAGCTGTCCGTTGTGGGCCAGAGATTGAGCCTCGTGCAGAGTAAGCCCACACATCTATCTCAAAGCTTAGGTATGGCCAAAACAGGGTTGAGGCATGATTTCCTTATTGCGTCGGGATTCCATTAGTGCTTGAAACTCTTCAATTGTCGGGCATATTTCTTGTCCCCTGAAGGTAAAGACTTGTGTAATCGGGTCCCAACATCTAGCCGCGACATGAAAGAACGGAAAACAAAGTGGAGTTTGGCTCAACGAAAAAAATGTATTCATGTTGAAACCTTAGAAATTCACTTTTCTGAGCCATCCAAAGCAGCTATCCAATCTGGGAAATTTTTCGGTGAAAAATGGCTCTATTTGAGAAGAAATTGCAGCTGAAATGAAGTTCTGGAGAAGAATTCGTGAAGCTCAACCTTTTGTAGAAGATAAGGTTGTAAGTGGAAGCCAACTGTCAATAATCTGGCCGTTCTTGCATTTGATGGCCGACAGAGGGCCGGCAGGCCTGCCGGCCACCTCTTGTGGCCGACAGATGGCCAGTAAGCTCCCTCTCTGGCCGGTAGCCTCCTTTTCAGGTCTGCTGTCCACCTCTCTGTTGGGCAGTGTTGAAAGCTTGTGTTATGTTTTGATCTTCAAGTAGTTTAAAGTCTTGTTTCTAGTCTTTTTGGTTTTAACAGGTTTGTTTGTTTGTATTCAAGTTGTTTTTGCTTTGTTTATCGAGTTATTTTTGTTTATTGAGTTGTATGTTACATTTTGCATTTCGTTTGGTGGTCGGCTCATTACCTGATTAAGAACATTGTTTTAATCAAGCACTCTTGGGCGATTTAATTCCTTGTCCATTTTCATACAAATATGGTGCTCATGATGCAAAAATGACAACACTTTTTTATAAAACTCCACAGTTTTATTCCAATCACGTTTTTTTACAAAAGAGAAGTACAAGTTTTCAAGGCAAATAAAACCTATCTGAAGCTATATAATGTGCTAGTGCTACTAAACAAAAAGAAACTAAGCAAAAGTACAAAAAATCAATGCCAGTCGCCTCAGGCTCGAGAGGCTCTCTTCGTCCTCTTCTTCAGAGGAGAGGACTCTGGGGCACTATCTCTATTGGCTCCGTTGTCTGAATTAGTCTCTGAACTTGAGCCGGCATCATCTCCGCTCTTTGTTCCAAAACCCGCCTCGGCATCATGACCTCTGCTCTCGGAACCAGAGTCGGCATCGTTTCCACTCTCGAATGACTCGAAATCCCGACTCACTGCCTCCTTGGAGTCACTTGTCTCAACATCGTCATCGCTTAAGATAGGCTTTGGAGGACTACTCTGGCCCCGGGTACCCGTATTTTTGCTTCTCCACCCTACTGCTGAAGGAGGTATTGCTGGCGCTAGTACTGCTGCTGCTGCCAGTGCACTTGGTATAGGTGGAATCTGAAAAGATAGTTGTCAGCATATCAGTTTCAATGTGTGTAGCAGATGTAAGCATAGTATGCAGAATGAGTGCATACAGAAGTTAGATATAGTGTGTGAGTACAGTGTGCCAATGCAGTGTATTAGTGCAGTTTGGAGAAGACTACAGTTGGAATGCCAGTGTATCAGTGGAAAGATGATAGCATGAAATGTAAACTGGAAAAATTAACGGGATGCCATGAAGACCGAGCAGCGTCTCTCCCCTCTGTACCATGTCCATAAAAAAGGCTATCAGCTCGAGAGCGCCCCTCGTGTACTTTATCGATGCCTGTAAGTGCATTTAGATGATCAGCATTCAAAATAAACATATTTGAAATGAAGTGTGGGATGCAAATCATAATGTATGGTCAAGACCTTAGTCGGGCCTCGAATCTCCACATGCTCATGATTAGTCGCTGCAAGCTCAATTGGGACCTGGTAAGCCACCCCAGTATGCCATTAGCATGTAAGCGTGGTGGGAAGCTCTGGTCAACAGGTTCTCTGCCCCTTACGAGGAGTCCCTCTAGTACAGGCCCTGGTCGCTTTACGCGTTTCTCTCGCTGCAAGAGCCCTCGCCCCCTCACCTCCACGAGCACCTGTCAAAGGTGGCATGAGATGGGTTTGAATGAAGGTCGCATAGTTGCCTTCTACTCTGAAGTAATCAACATCCAAGCCCACCATAAACTGAATAATGGCATCAACGGATAAGCTGTCTGCTGATCTCTTAGACTCAGACAGTGCCATCAGAACAATTGGTTCTGGCAAGCCCACGGTCTGTCAAACGAATCGCTCACTTAGAAACTAGGGCTGATAGATTGGGCCCTCAAGTAGAATGCAGAAGCGAAAATTGGCCTAGGCCCCTGCATACTAGTCTCGTATCCCAGTCGGCATCATAGCCCAGGGCTGCTACATGATCTACAAACAGAGAATGTACAGATTGTTAGTTACTGTCAGTTGCTGAAGTGTGAACCAAAATAGTGTTAAGGCAAAAATGACTGTGTTTTGGGTTACCTCGTGGGCAACCATTGTGTCAAAATAGTGCCAGAAGAATGTGAACGACTAGTTGCTCCTACGCTGGCACTTACCATCATACCGCCTCGAATAAGGGACTGCCAGTGAGAGCTCCTCCATGGGCTCTGGGACAAGAGCTGGGAAATAAGCATAAACCTACAGCTGCAAGGAAAGTGCAGTACTATGTGAGTACAATGTATGAACAGATGCAGAAAGTGCAAAGTAGAAAGCACGATGTAGGAAGAGATATAGAAAATACAAAACAGAAAGCACAATGTATGAATAGATACAAAAAGTGCAAAGCAGAAAACACAAGTGCTGAACAGATATGAAGTAGAAAATGTAAAGTACAAAGAGGGAACTGAAATGCATACCTTCCAGGCTTACCAGTAGCCTCCGATCAGCTCTTCCTTCAAGTGGGAGGTAGAGCTCATGTATCCATAAAGGGTGGCGAGGCCAGCTCTTCCCTAATCATAGAAGTGAACCCGAGGAAGGGTCACCAGGGCACTCAACATATATAAGCCCACAGTGTTCCACCTGTTTGAAAACAATGTGGTACTGAGGACAAACATCAGGAAGCCTCTGGCATACTGCTCCATCTTCTCAAGCGTCTCTGGCTTGCTTCCTCTGAACTGCTCATCGAACCAGCTATATCTAACCATAGCTGTCCGGTACAAAGGTGTGCGTACTCCTAATAGCTTGACCTAGGCGGCTTCTCACTCCCCTATGTTTGTGTCAAACGGGATCGGATCACCCTCTACCCCTGAGTCGGTGATCATGGCAAAGTCATAGAAAGTCATCGTCATCTCCCCGATAGTGGAGAAATGGAAGAAGTTGGTGGTATCCCACCACCTCTCCACAAGTGCTCCCAGAAGAGGATGACTCGCGATGACCCATGTCAAGCCAGAGCAGAAGAGGCCGAAGCCAGTCTCGTCTACAATGTCACGAACTCCAGCAAGGAACTTGTCGTACCAATCTCATGCAATCGTGGCTCCGTATCCTCTGAAGGCACAAGACTCGCCTTGTGGCAAAGAACAGATGAATTAGATAAGGTAGTAATGAAAGTACCGTTAGATAAAGGCAGTGCAAGAAATGCAAGTAAAAAAAGGTAGGAATGCATGAAAACAAAGTTCATACCTTAACGGCAATGGATGAAAGGTGAGAAGCCAGCTGCCTCAGTACGGGGTCTTTCGGTACACCGAGAATGAAGTCGCTAAAGTGCTTGATGCCACTGGGTGGCAAGATATGTGTCCAGGGATGGTACCTTGCTGGATCAAAAGGGCGTACCCTCAACGGTAGCGGCTTCGGCTCTGGCTCAAGCTCAGGCACAAACTCCACCTTGAGGCCTGTCTCCATACCTTGAATGCCTCACCAGCCTCGGCAGCGATTGGCTCCTCCGCCTCAATAATAGGTGAAAATATGAATGGAATCTCTAGAGAAGCCCCATCATGTAGGAAATCATCTGCCATCTAGAAAATAGGTGAAAGGTGGGTGAAAAGTGAAGAAAAATGGAGAAAATAGGGTAAACTTGGAAAAAAAGTCAACCCTGGGAGAGAGAAAATGGAAGAAAAAGTCAAAGCCCAGAAAAGTTCACAAAACCTGAGAGAAACTCAAGGGAAAGAAGGCTAGAAGGGTGAAAATGAGAAAAAAAAAAGTGTCGAAACCAAAATCCAATCGGTTTAAAATGAAGCGAATCAAGAGGGTTTAGCGAATAAAATTTGCGTGGGGCGTTGGAAAATGCATAAAAAGCTCAGATCTAGAGAGAGAAAGTGTCTAGAGAGAGAGAGGGAAGGATTTCGGCCGTAGAGAAGTGAGGAAATGAAGTGTTGTGGTGTATACTTAAAGACCCAAGGCAAAAAGACCAAAAAATCCCCGAATTGCCATCGGTGGCCAATAGGTGGCCCACAAGGCATCCCCATGGCTGGCAGGTGGCTAGTAGTCTCCCTCTAAGTCCTGATGTTATTTTGTGTCCTTGTTTCCCAAGAAGTGAAAGGAAAGTTCACTGTTGGGTTCAGATTGTCTTTACGGAAACTCAAAACTGTGGTTTCGGAGCACGATGTTCATCACTTGTCAACATGAATGAGGTATATCCTTTTTGAACATACTGTAATTCCTCCAAGAGGTAAATTGGAAGGTGCCATCGAATGTCACTTTTATTCGTTTTGTCTTCGTTCTCCTTTCGTTCTCTATTGTTGTATAGAATATGCATTTCATATTTGTCGCATAGAATTTGCATTTCACATATATTGTTGCATAGAATATGCATTTCACATATACGTATGCTTCATGCGCGTCTTGCATCAGTTATGATTCACGCATAGAATATGCTCTTGTTCTTATTTCATGCATAGAATATGCTTTTGTATCTTGCATAGAACATGCAGTCCAATTTCGCATAGAATATGCTTTTGTTTCTTACATAAAACAGACTTTCAATACATCGGTTATCCATCTCCCGTAGAATATGCGTTGTCCCTGAATTCACGTATTCAATTTGTGCATCTATCACACTTGTTTACTTTGTGCATCTATCGTACTCGTTCACTTTGTGCGATAGATACTTGCTCACTTTGTGCATCCATTGTACTTGCTCACTTTGTGCATCTATCGCACTCGTTCACTTTGTGCATCTATCGCACACCTCTATGTTGTTTCATCTCGGGACGTGCGAAGTGTGAGCCCGAGCGAGTTTTTTTCTTATATCTTAGGACGCATGATGCGCAGCCCTGGACAGCTTTCATCTTCGGACGTGCAAAGCACGAGTCTGGGTAGTTTTATCTTAGGACATGTGACGTGCTGCCTTGGGCGTGTTGTATCTCGAGACGCATGAAACTCGAGCCTGAATAGGTTTTTCGTTGTATCCCAGGACGCGTGAAACGCAAGCCCGAGCAATTTTTTTCTTATATCTCAAGACGTATGACGCGTGGTCCTGAGCGTGTTTTATCTCGGGACGCGTGGAACGAGAGCCTGAGCGGTTTTCTTGTTTCCCAGGACGCGCGACCCTAGGCGGGTATCATCTCGGAACATGCGAAGCACAAGCCTGAGCAGTTTTATCTCACGATGTGTGATGCGCGGCCCTGGGTGGGTTTCATCTCAAGACTTGCAAAGCACGAGCAAGAGCGGTTTTATCTCAAGACGTGTGACGTGAGGCCCTGGGCATGTTTCATCTCAGGACATGCGAAGCACAAGCTTGACTGGTTTCATCTCAGGACGCGTGACGCACGGCTCTGGGCGGGTTTCATCTCGGGACGTGCGATGTGCGAACCCGAGCGGTTTTCTTTTATCTCAGGATGCATGAAGCGCGGCCCTAGGCGGGTTTCATCTCGGGACGTGCGAAGTGCGAGCCCGAGCGGTTTTCTTTTATCTCAGGATACATGAAGCGCGGCCTTGGGCGTGCTTTATCTCAGGACATATGAAATGCGAGATTAAACGGGTTTTTCTTGTATCTCGGGGTGTGTGAAACGCGAGCTTGAGCGGTTTTTCTTGTATCTCAGGACGCTTGAAACGCGAGCTCGAGCGGGTTCTCTTGTATCTCGGGACGTGCGAAGCGTGACCCCGAGCGGTTTTCTTTGTTTCTCGGTACGAGTGAAACATGATCCTAAGCGTTTTTCATTCTCTTGTTTCTCAGGACGTGTGAAACATGATCTCGAGCTATTTTTGTTCTCATTTTCTTGGGATGCGTGAAACATAACCCTTAGCAGTGTTTTCTTTCCTTATCTCTTGTTTTGGCGTGGTCAGAGTGTGGTTTTATCTTCTGCATGGAGCCTATTTTGGTTTTAAGCTTGAAGCTGCTCATTCATGTGTTGTTATCTCGTTACCTTGCTTATCACATCTTGTTATTGCTTATTGCATCATCTCGCATGATCATAAGTTTTCAAAATAGCCGGCTTCGCATAGCATGTGAGTCTAGCTCTCAAAAGTTGCATTGTGTATATCATTTGCATCTTGCCCCAGAACTACGCTAGTTTGATTCCTTACAAAAGGATATGTAGGCAGCCTTCGGGCGCAACCATTTATTTATGTCTTGATTGTCTGTCCAAGTCTTATGGCCTTGTCAAAATGGTTCGTCTCCGGGCTTTGACATTCACTCACGTTATTTCATGACTCCGAGTTTTGTCAAAGAGGGGCAACTATAGACACTTCATTTTTTACGGCCCTTACAACTTGGACACCATTGCATGCACACACGATGATGAGTTTATATGCTCGCCAAGTGCTCGAAGTCCTCAGCGGAATGCCACAACTTTGAGTCTTTCAAACCTTACACTCTTGTTGCCTCATTCTTGGACCAAGCCTTGGTTCTTCAAGCCTGCAGCTTCTAGTGGCCTACCAGCCACCTTTTTTGGGGTGTCGAGCATCACTTTTGGGGTGCCGGCCACTGATGTGGCTTGCCGGCCACCAGTTTCTTTTGCAGATATTTTGTGACAGCTATTTGCACAGATGCATGCATCTTCACCCACGTGTAGGGCTGGATATCCTTGTAAGGAATTCATGTTTTCTATATATAGGAGACCTCCCTCTCATGTTTTAAGGTTAGAAAATTTTGGGATCAGAATTTTTCCTCTCTTTCTACAATTCTCTCTCTCTCTCTAGCAAATTCCTACACTTTTGCCTACAAATTCTTAGCCTTTGCCTAGACACCCTTAACTAAATCTTCTCATCTTTGAGCTGAGATATTTTTGAGCTTGGTTTGAGCTCTTGAAAGGTGTGTTACCTGGGTTTTGTTGCTTGAATTCCTTCTTCTCTTCAAGAGGTATAAGGTTTTACCTATTTGCTTACTTTCTCTACTATTTTTCTTGCTGTTTTCTAACTGTTTTTGGGATGTAAAACTTCTGTATTTTTTGGGCTGAAACTTGGGTTCTAAGGCCATTAAAGGTTAAGGGGTGTTCTACCCTTCTTTGTACCTTATTTTGGAGGCCTTTGCCCTTATGTTTCCCACCATTTTCAGAGTTATTTTAGTGGCCAAAATCATATTTTGAAGTCCAAATTTGGAGGGGTTAGCCTCCTTTCTTTGTGTCTTGCTTACTAGCCTAGTTTGTGCCATATTTTAGCATGTTAATCTAGCTATTTTTAGCTCAATTCCAGCATGTTTTAGAATGGTATTAGACCTATTTTAGCATTGTTTTGGGCTGTTGGTTGCATTTGAGCTTTATTTTGCATGCTTATAGTGTAATTGCCCTAATGAGTTTGGTGTTTTAGGCCTTAGACACCATCTTATTTGAGTTGATAGCATTTATTTATGCTTTTTTCACTCATTTTCAGCACTAATAATCTCTGCAACCTCCCTCATTTTTTGACTTTTTGTTTTTCTTTGAAAGTGGTTCAAACTACTTGTTTGTTTAAAGTATGAGATTGATGTGTCATGCTTAATGGTTTAATCCCTTAGGAGTTTCATTACCAACGGTATGATGTCTCTTTCATGCCTAAAATGACTCTTTGTTTGAGCCCTATTTCCATTAGAGGACTTAAACTCACCCTTTGGACTCAATTGATTAAAGAATGGTTGGTAAACTAAAATGGCGTAAATAAAATTGGGACTAAAACGGTGAAAGATAATAATTTGGTTGTGTTCAATCGGACGTTAACTGAACACATAGAAGCTTGAACCATTTCATATTCATTAGTGATGAAATGATTTAAAGTTTCCAAGGTTACCACTTCCCTTGATCATTCATGATAGGGAAGTTGTTTTAAGAGTCTCAATTTCATTGCATTTATTGAACTTGCACACTTTCGTTCACGAGCCATCATGCAATGAAATTGCTTGAGTTAGTGGTTTGTGGCTTAAATTCACTACTCCTTTGATTTGTTCATAAAAATGAGAGGTGAGTTGTGCAAACAAACCCTTGAAATACCCTGTGCATTGCTTTGTTTGTTTTTTGTTACAGTAAGGTGAACTAGACAACAGTGGCCGACAAGCCACTTTCCATGGCCGGTAGGCCACCTTTGATTGCCGGCCGGCTATCATTAGTGGTTGGCAGGCCTCATCACTGGCCGGCCAGCCACTGATGCAAAATTCAACAACATGTTTGTAAGGCAAAGCAGAGTTATTCTAGAAGTAGCCAACAGTGTATGTGTTCTATTATGCAATAGAGGCTCTCTGGAAGCAAAACAATGGCTTTTTGGGTGGAAACCGTGCATGTGCATAAGCATTTCTCGTGTGCCAAGCTTGTTTTAAGTTTAAATTGTTGTAATTAATTAGTTGTAGCTAGTTAATTTTGATAAGTGTTGTAACTAATTAGTTAGTTAATTAGTTATTCAATTTTGTTTTGTAATTAGTTAATTAACTAGAATAGTTAATTAATTATTTCAGTTTGTAATAATTAGCTTAGCTTTAATTAGTTAGTTTATTCGGACTCTCCTTCGTGAGAGCGAGATATTGTAATAATGTGTATGTCTTCCAACCCCATGTCTTTTCTCCCTTTTATTTACCAGCTTATGATGGTTAGTTTAAGGACATCATGTTTTGTTTAGCATTCTCCATGTTTGCATTCGCTTGTCTTGCATGCACCGAGGCTTGGTTCATCATTCTAACTGCATCGTTAGTTCAATACTTCTTTAAATACGTGCTTAGAACGCATGCTATTTAATAGATTCATATGCCATATTCGTAGCCGAGCCTATTAATTACATATTGTATGCGTTGTATTATTCATATTGCATAAAGTTGGGATCATGCATTTTCTAACTCTTTTGTTTATTTTGGCTTAGAATACTAGGTGAGCATTTACTCGCTTTAGCATAATTTCATATGTGTGATTGTTTTCATGTTTAGCATGCTTGCCATGAGGCTAATTGCTTAAGTGCTATAACTGTTTGAGTGCATGTGGATGAAGGCTTGTTGCTTGAATTAGAATAATTTGAGTAATGTTTATATGCGATCAGTTTTTCAAGTGGTACATGTTTCGAAACAATTTTGCAAACAAACATGAATCGAGATGTTCCAATTCTTGCAAGTTAGTCTATACTTGTGTGTATGCGCATCACATAGTAATGTTAGCCTAATAAACCAGAACAAGAGCATATAATGTAGACAAGATTTATATCATGATTAGTAGAGACCAATCTTTGATCGGGCGAGCAGGGGTGCTCAAATTCATTCATGACCTTCCCTTCTCATACCTAAGTTCCCGAGCTGAGGCAATCTTGGTGATGACGAACACGTGGCCTTTGGCACGAGTCATGGGTTTCCTAAATTTTCCCAAAACAAAATACTTAGGTGGCGACTCTGTATCTGGCAAAGTAGTCCATTTGTGGCATTTTGATTCAAAATTAATTTTCTAAAAGATTTTCCGAATTTAAACTCTTTGGTGTTTATCAATTTCACAATGCACTTGTGAGATTAGATTTATAACCACGAGAGTCCGAACTGTAGGGCTTATTTCGAACTTCTGAAAGGGGGAGCGAAAAAGCCGAGCTACAGAACCCTACTTTACCAGAAACTGTCCAGAAAATCAAGGCACTCTCAAGCCTGTTGGGATGCTATTCCAAAAACTATTCCCAGTCAATCAGTTACTCAAAATCTGTTTTTACAAATTCAAACAGAATTATGACAAAAATATCCTAATTTGTCTGAAACAGAATTAATTATTAAAAGTATGGATTTTATGAAGAAACAATTTCTCCAAACTATTTCCAGTGATGATACCTCCATGAAATTTGTTACCAGTAGCCAAGATCATGAAGACCTTGACTAGGATGAAAATGAGTTTGCAGTATTAGCTAGAGAATCACAAGCACTAGAAGATGATGAACCCAATTTTGGAGATTTTTGGAATTCACTCACCAGTATGATTGCTGACAAAATCGGCAAAGAAAAAGATAAAAAAGGAAAAGGCAAAGCATGATAAACTTTGTCTCCCACCAGCAAAATCGTCGGCGTAAAACGACAAAAACCAGTATATTAACTTTTCAAAAAGCAAATGTTTGGTCTGCCAACTAGTACTAAGACTAACATCTGTCTCATTACCGATACTTTAAAGATATGGATGCTGACTCAACAATAATATCTACTCAGCTTGAGAATAAAAAAGATCGACTCCAGTTATCTAGGACACGCCACCTGTTCTCGACCTTATCTTACCTTTTCTTTTTTGTATTATAAAATGGAAGGACCTTACCCTTATTGAGGCAGAGTTTTCAGAGTTTATTTTAGAGTGTATGTTTTTAAGTTTCAAAACTTTATTCGTGTGAGCTCTCTTTCTCTAATCCTGTAAACATTTCTCCAATATATAAATTAAGTATTGAAGAATTAAGTTGCTTTGAAGATTGTGATTATAAGTATTTCTTTCCTCAATGTATGCCCTCTCAAGATATACTTGTTGATTTATTAAATGTTTTGGAATTTTATATTACAAGCCTTATTAATTATTTAGGTTTTTTTCAAGATCCGTATCTTCAGTCGTGGGCTACACAACAGGTAGAATTCTGTGAACAACAAATATATAGAATCTAACAGCAGATACAGTAACATATCTGTGTGTGGGCAGCTGCCGTCAGGCCTCCACCTCAATAGTAAATCATGAGACCATCTATGTTGTAATTTGTATATTATGTATTTGTATTATGTGAATTTATATTCCTAGATTTGTGTCAAATAAGAGTAGAATGGAGTTAGGAGAAGTGGGACGTCACCCAAGTCGCGTTTAAGTTAGTCCACTAGCAGAGATTGCTTATAGGACACTTACTGTAACAACCTCGAACTCTGATTAATGCTAATTTATGATTAATTATGCCTAACAGTAATTAAGAAGGGATTCTGAATTAATTTGTATGTGTGTGTGTTGCATTATCTGTGTTTGTATCTGTTTAGCATAGAAAGATCTGTTCATATTTTAGTTTCGGTTTGCAAATTGAGGGCCTTATTGGCATCTAATTCAGAAATTGACTTGACTTATGTGTTAATTGAGAATTTTAGAATTTTATGGTAGGTTTAATTGAAATTTGATTTGGAACGATTAAATTAGATTAAATTTATGCCATTTGATTAGTTTTGTTTACCTATCACTTAGTGGACCTTTTTAACCCCACTAGTTCATCTCCTTGCATTCAACACACACACACACACACACACACACACACACACACACTTGAGCCTACACACACACAAACGTGAAAAAGAGAGAGTAGAGAGAGATTGAGCTCAACCAAAGAATTGGCTAGGAAATTGAAGACAATTTGAGGCCTTGAGTTAGAATCATACTTGAATTCAACCTTAGGTAAGAACTATACTCTTAAACTTTGTATTTAAGACAAAAAGTATACGGATTCAAGAGAGTTAGGTGTGCAACTAAGCTAAGATTGAAGAACTAAAGCTCAATACACACATGCATATGTAATTCATGGCATTTGAGGTTGTTTTTCCAAAGAATTCTTGCATACATGTCATAATCCTAGCTTTGTTTTGGAAATTCTTCATGTTCTATGTCATTTTGTCATAGTTGATCATGTTTTTGAGTTGAATATTGCTTTTGATCTTGTTTTGAGAAGCTTTGGTTCAAAGAATTGCATGCAAGTCATATTCATGAATTATTCTTGAGTTTCAAGTTGAATTTTTGCATAATTGACAAGCCATTGGGCCATGATTTCTTGAAATGATCTTTAATTCATGTTGTTTTAAGGATTTTCATGTATTTTCTCAAGTTTTGGCCCAGAAAATTTAAGTTTGATGCTTTAATGTTGGAGTTTGAACTTGAAGATCAAAGCTGGAAATTTCATAAATTTGATCCACGCTCGAGCGGGGATCTTCACACTTGAGCGTGCACTCTGAGTACATGCACTTCCGCTCGAGTGGCGTGAATCACGCTCGAGCGTGAAATGCATATACCCAGAAGCTCATATGTTTTGCAGTCCGCTCAGGCGAGGGAATTCATGCTTAAGCAAAGGTCTGACTCTCACGCTCGAGCGGGGGTCGAGCATGAAAATCATACATCCAGTACTTTTGTCGAGTTTTGTAGTCCGCTCGAGTGGGGAAAGCCACGCTCGAGCGAGCCTTCACATCTTGTACGTCCGCTCGAGCGGGAAAGGCCACGCTCGAGCGTGGACCCTATTTTTAGCAAAATTTGAGAAATGTTTCCAAGTGCATTTTTGCATCCTCTTTCCATCCTAGGCATTCCTAGGCCATGCTTGAGACACTATAATGAGGATAAAGACTAGAAACACGCCACGAATAAATAAAGCAAGTTATGAATCATTGAGCGTGTGTTTCAAGTGTGTATTTGTGTGTATGTTCGTGTAGGTTGCATGTCCCAAATCAATTGATTAATCTACTCTGTTTGTCTGCACCCGGAACCAACTGTGAGTAATAACTCTTTAAAGTTATGTTTAACTTTAAGTATTTTCTGATTGATATGATATGATCTATTTTCTGAAATGCTATTTTGTGAACTATGAATGAATGACCAATTTTCTGAAATGTATTGTGGCACCCTTAGTTCACGTGGCCCTCGTCCGAGGGTGACAATACCGTGGCCAATATGCACGTGGCCCTCGCCCAGGGGTAACAATATTGTGGCCTATATTCATGTGGCCCTTGCTTAGGGGTAACAATACCGAGGCCTATATTCACGTGGCCCTCGCCTGGGGGTAACAATACCATGGCTACTTACCCGCAAGATATGGACCTTTATGGTCGTTAGTACCAACTATGCATGTGGGTCTCCGGACCAAATTGATATGATAGCTAATGGGTGTACCACGCATGATCTTATGTAAAATCTGAATATGAAGATGAATATGAACATGTATCTGAATCTATTTCTGATATGAACTCTGATTTTTGAATCTGTGATGGACATCATTCATTTAACCCCCTTTACTTAGTTATTATTCACTGGGCTCTAGCTCACCGTATTATTTATATGTATGTAGGTGGGCAAGCGAGTGACCAGGCATGAGATGTCGTCTGGCGAGTTTTGGTATCAGCCAGCTATTATGCCTTCTGTGGAGATTCCCTTTGAGATCTACCCGAGTTCTTAGCCCTTGGGATTTTTGTATTTCTGAAATGTTTATGTTTGGCCTGAACACGTAGTAATCCGTATATGTGGCTTGGATGATGTAAGGCTACTGTATTTTGATGCCTTATCTGTATGTATGCAAACATGTATATGGAAGTTTTAAATTTTCTGTCCCATATATATCTGCACAGCTCTATGGACCATGTAACTTTGTATATTTGCTTCCGCAGCCCCTGTTGTATATATGTATTTCTGTCAGAGGCCTTCGGTAATCTAAGGATTACTGGTCAGTTACGATGTTAAACCCTTAGGGGTGGGTTTGGATCGTGACACTTACACCTTATAAACCGTTAACAGACGTGCTTAGCCTAGCCCCATTTTTCGAGAGATACAGGAACATATCTGTGTGTGGGCGGCCGCCGTTAGGCCTCCACCCTCATAGACCCTAACTTGTCTAAAGTTCTTGAAATACGAATTTTGACTAATGGTTATCAGTATTTACCAGGGTCCCCACCGTTATTAGATATTTTCAGGATTCATCTTAAGGTTTTAAGTACTTTAATCCTTATATCAGAAAACACAGTGAGTTAGGACAAATTGTCCTTATTGTGACTAATCTTTTCAGTGGCCAGGTCGAAGTTCCTAAAATGATTCCTTGGAACAATATTACATTTCTAGAAAGGTGGCAAATTAAAAATGCTATACATGTTAGACCAATCATTAGACAAACCTTGGATGATGTTATTTAGACCCAAGGAGGTAACGTTTATCTTACAAAGAGCTCTTAGCCGAAGCTTGTCTAGCATGAGTCATCACTCTTCTAATCTACCTTATCGAGTAGATTTCCCTAAATCCTCTAGACATTCTATGTCTGAACCCATAGAATTTGTAAACCAAGGAATGCTTTCTAGGCCTTCTAGTCAGTCTTCTCCTGATCTCTTCTTGAAACTCCAATCTAGGGTATTCATATATCAGACAATCAAATTCCTCATAAGGAAGCAGGGTTGGGGTTATTTTAGTCACAAAAAGATAAAATAGGCTTTTTAGCCCAATAAGACAAAATATCGTATTCAATCCATAATCATTACATTCTTTCTCTCACAAAAAGTAAAAAAAGCCAAAAAACTTTTTCCAAATGAGGCTTTTTAGCTCCAGCCTAAAATAGTCAAAAAAAATCAAAAAGTTAACCCACTTCCCAAACGAACCCATTGTTTATGGAATTGTTATTCACATTCTACTATTCATCATTCTTCCACTATACATTAATTTTTGTTATTATAACTCCAATGATATAAATTTATTTTTCAAACTTAATAATATGGTGTACGAGCACAAAATATTGTTCTCGTATAATTCTGTCGATCAAGATTGTGCTCCTCCATATGACGTCGCTTTACTCCCTGAAAACACAAACGTGAGCTAGCCGGTGGGTGTGTGCCAGATACCTCTCCGATGCCTAAGTCAGTAAAATAGACAAATAGACAAAAGCTCTGTGCATTCGGGAATCAAAGTTTTGTTACATCTCCATAGGTGATGTTGTGAGCTTTTATAGGTTCCGTGTGGCACAATCCTAGTAGGACTCTTACTCCTCTATGTAGAGTCTTCCTAGGAATCACATTCCTGAAAGATAATGCTTATCCTTCAACACCCCCCTCACTGCTTAAACCAAGTGAGATGGTTTTACCATGGTCGGATTCCAATATAACCAAGGTAAGCGTGGCTTATGCCAAGCCGCAGAGTACACTGAACTAAAGCCAGTTCGGTTTCTTCCATTCACTGCTCTTACCTCGACTTCCCCTGTACAAACCATGGTGTGTTTAAACCGAGCTAAGAAATAGCAAGGTTTGGACCGAGCTAACCGCAACATGCCACGACCGGGCTAACTCTTAGTGTGGTGACCAGGCTGTCTGCAACGCTCTCTTGGATCGGGATAACAATAAGGCCTTTTGGGAACCGGGCTAACACCAAGGCCCTTTTACTCTGCCCTTCTTACCATGGCTCACAACGGCCCATTACCCAGCTCGGCCCAATTTATATATATAAATTACCCTCTCAATTGCCCCTTAATTCCGTCTGCCCAACATGATAGGGATTATCTGTTACCAGCCGAGCTAAAAAGTTTTAACCTCCTAACCGAGCTAAAAAACTTTAGTTTTCCAACCGAGCTACAAAACTGTCCGGTCAAAAACGTCTCTTCAATCACAGCAATTGAATCGCTTCTCATTCCAAGGACACGGCACACTGGCACCTCGATTGGCACAAAGCGTTGCCACGCATTGCAGACTCCGTGTTTTTTGAACTGTCCCGTCAAAAGTTTGGGCCTTTCACCAAAACAAATCCTAAGGTTTTGAATCCATCACTTTACTATTCACCCTCTTCTCCCTCTTCCTCCTGAGCTGTCATTGTTTTTCGACCTGCAGCTGAAAAAAAGCTTCATGTTCTTGCTTTTGGTGCCATTTCCATCTTCTAGTTCCTTCCTCTTCGACCTGGTAAGCTACATCTGTTTTCTTTTTGTTATTTTCGCACCCGTTTTTTACAATCCACAACATATTGTTTGTGTGTTTTTGCAAAACACATTTTCTCCATTTTTTGCTTTGCCTTGCGTTTTCTAGGAAAAACCTTGTAAGAACCACTTGTATTCATGAAACAATTTGTAGAACACTGCATCTGATCCAAAATCACAATGTAACCGAACTAGGAAGTTATTTGTAGTCAATGTCAATCTAGCCAGACTAACCAACCAAACTAACACTTCATGCTATACCAGTAGTTTCAACAAGTAAAAACCCCCTTTTGATTCAATTAGCCGAGCTATCAAACCGTACTAGGTCCGCGCAGAGCACGCTTGAAAGCCTCAACCACGACTGAGCTACAGCCCGGGGCTAAACCAGCCCTCTTAGTTCAAACCGAACTAAGAACGCTGCCCCTAGAGGCTCAACCGGGCTAACAAACCCCTTGCTTAAACCGAGCTAAGACCCGTAGCATCTCACATAGCCGAGCCAGGACTTCATTTATCTTGCCTTTATTTCTTTTAGCACGGTCCAACGATCTGTGCTTAACACCTTTGTTTTTCACTTTGCAGACTTAGGTTGCCCAGGCACTCCTTTGAGCGCTCAACCGAGCTACTCAGCACCATTCTTCGACCGAGCTAACACTCCAGTTTAATTTATTCATAACTTAAATCACAAATGGGAAAGTATAGATTTTTAGTAAACTCACCAGGAGCCATAGCTGAATTTTGTAAGGACTACCAAATTCCAGATGATGTCCACCTCTCACTGGCCGAACTAGAAGCCGTTCCCTGGGAAAAACAAGGTTTTGTCCCTTTTAACGTTATTTCTATCGTAGTGTGCGGTCTGCGATTCCCTGTACAGCCCCTTCTATGTGAATTTCTTAGGCAAACCAAGCTTTGCCCTACCTAACTTTCCACCAATTCTTACTGTATAATAAATGGAATAGCCAAGCTAAACCGCCAGGCTGGTCTTAATCTCAGCCTAGCCGAGCTTTTTCACCAATACTCTATAGGATCAGCTGAAGATGGCTGGGTTTACTACTTACGAATAAGGCGTCGGCGTGAAAAAATAATAAAGGATACTCCGGATAAAGACGTGAACGACGATGATTTCTTCCGGGTATCTGGGAATTTTGAGGACCAACAAGCCCAGATCCCTGGCCACAAAATAAACTGGAACAAGGGTGTAGCTGGTAGGATTACCTCGGCTTAATCCCACGCTTTTCTTTTACTTCGGTTTTTTGATCTTGAACCGTACTGACTGTTATCTTCCTTCTTGCAGATTTGAACTTTCTTAAGTCCCAATACAGCTACCCCAACTTGGACGTGCTCTGCGCCGTGCTTTGATATCCAAACCGAAGTTGGACCGAGCTATTGAACTTCGAGCCGACCTACCGGTATAGCGGCAAACGAAAGACCAAGGTAATTGACTTCTTGTTGGAAGCCTCTCCTGAACCAGATCCATCCTTGCCACAAATCAATCTCATCCCACTAACCGCCAAACAAGAAATGGCCAAGAAGAGAGCCGTGCGAGCCCTTCTGACCGAAACAAACTAGACCGAGGTACCACTAGCCAGTCAAACTCAAGAAACCGTGGTAGCTCTGCCATCCCACCAGCCTTCGTCATCCCGCCCAAACAAGCATGCTCAGACTTCGACAACCGCGCAACGCCATGTTGACGAAGACGAAACCGTGGTTCCACAAACCACTCCGCCAAGCCCCCTACCTGAGCGCCCAGACCGAGCTACCTCCTCCAAGTGGGCTCCAAAGATAACTTTTCAGAATCGTGCTATCACGGATTCTGACTCAGTGGTCGCAGAAAAAGACCACCTGATGGCATTCAACCTGGCTAAAGGTGTTTGCCTTCCAACTGACATGAGGCACCACGACCACCTAACCGAGCTAAAGGCCCTTCACTCGTCCACAAAATCAATAGTGCTGGTAAGTTGCTTCTTTGCTTTATTTTTTTCAAAGAAATTTTTTTAACTTTCAGCTCGGTTATATTGAAAAAGTGTCTTACCATCATGTTGCAGGCCATACAAAAAAATCACATCGCTCACAAGCGAGTGTTGGAACTTCGAAAAACCACAAGGCAGGCCATGGCTGAGGCTAACGAAAAGGCGGCCGAGCTAAAAGAGTCCCAACAAAAGATGGCCGAGCTAGAGGCCGAGGTGGCTCGACTCATCGGGCTAATTTCCTCGGCTGGTCCTGATAAACAGAAGGCCCTAGCCATGATAAAAGACAAATACTTGCGCGAGCTAGCCAAGCATAATGGCAAAAAGAGCGTGGAGATCGTCGAGCTGAAGAAAAAGGCAGAGGACGCAGAGGATCGAGGTTACAAGGAGGAAGAGGCCACTTACATTAAGCAGTGTGAGGCGGCCAAAGACCTTTTCTTCAAATGTGGATGGAGGGCGGCCGTGGCACAGCTCGGTCACGGCCCCGAGACCGAGGTCTTCAATCCTCCTTCATATTTCATCCCGAGCTCAATGATGGAGTATGCTGCTACCATTCAGCAGCAATTTCTGGAAGAGGAGGATGGAGATAAAGCTCCAGAAGACAACACTCATCCTGGTCGCCAGTCTACCTCCCCAACTCCAGAGGTCTCCGTCCTAATTTTGCCTGCTGATACGGATCTTTCAACCGAGCTTAACCCAGAGGTGCCTGCCACAACCGAGCTACCCCTGGGTGAAAACCGTGTTGTTCTTGATGGATGACCTTTTTGCTTAATCTCTGTAATTTCTTCTTTTTACTTTTGGAAAGATATTGTAACCGGGCTGAGGCCCCACCTTGTGTACTTGATCTGAGTTTCCAATGAAATCTTCTTTTGTTCCATCTTCTATCTCGGTTTAATCTATGCTTGCTTTACCTTTCCAACTGTAATCTGAATGATGTGTAACATTCTCTAGCCAAGATACCTATCCTGGTTTTAACCTTGAAATCTTTGGTTTTACCTGCCAATCTCTTCAGTCTAGGTCTTTTACCTCGGCTAAAGATCACAACAAGTGGTATTCTAGCCAACCACTCTTCAGCCTTGATCTTTATCTCGACTAAGGAGTACTAAGTGTTGGTTTTTCCAGTCAACCATTCTTCAGCTTTGATCTTTATCTTGGTTGAAGAGTACTAAGTGTTGGTTTTTCCAGCCAACCACTCTTCAGCCTTGATCTTTATCTCGGTTGAAGAGTACTAAGTGTTGGTTTTTCTAACCAACCACTCTTCAGCCTTGATTTTTATCTGAGTTGAAGAGAGCTCAAAGTTGGTTTTTCTTGCCAACTCTGAGTGAAGTGTTTGGTTATTCCGACCAAACGTCCTGCAGTGCAGCCTGGATCCTTATCCTGGGCTTAGGAGGGGTGTTGGTTTTTTCAGCCAACCTCTAAGTTGGTTTCTCCTGCCAACCTAGAGTAAAGTGTTTGGTTATTCCGACCAAATGTCCTGCAGCCTAGATCCTTATCTTGGGCTTAGGAGAAGTATTGGTTTTTCCAGCCAACCTCTAAGTTGGTTTCTCTTGCCAACCTAGAGTAAAGTGTTTGGTTATTCCGACCAAACGTCCTGCAGCCTGGATCCTTATCCTGGGCTTAGGAGAGGACAAAGTTGGTTATTCCGGCCAACTCTGTTTTTGTTGTCCCTAGCTCACTAAAACAACTTTTACAGAATAAAACAATTATGCTGAAAAGAAAACTACTTGTTTTATTGAGAAAAAGAAAAATTACAAGTACTTGAAAAGCTAAAAATAAAATAGTTTGAGATTGACAGTGTTCCATGGTCTGGGAATGGCTTTGTTGTCTTTATCTTCCAAGTGGTATGCCCCTTTTCTTGCTAATCCAACCATCTTGTAAGGTCCTTCTCAATTAGGCCCTAACTTGCCATCTCCGGGTACCAAGGTGTTTCCCATCACTTTGCGTAGTACCCAATCTCTGATTTTAAATTGTCTTGGATGTACTGTTTTGTTATACTTTCTAGACAACTCTTGCTGGTATGAGGCAATGTGAACCAGTGCTCTTTCTCTTCTTTCTTCCGCAAGATCGAGCTCCAATGCTATGGATTCTCCATTTAAGTCTGGGTCAAAATTTCACTTCTAATTATGGGGAGGCCAACTTCCAGTGGGATTACTGCTTCCATGCCATAGGCCAAGGAAAAGGGTATTTCGCCAGTAGACCGCCGAGGTGTGGTACGGTAAGCCCATAAAATGTAGGGAAGCTCCTCAGCCCACTTGCCCTTTGCTTTCTCTAATCTTTTCTTCAATCCATCCAAGACCACTTTGTTTGATGCTTCTGCTTGGCCATTTGCTTGGGGGTATGCCGGTGTAGAATTGTAAAATTCTATCTTGTACTCTTCACAAAAGCCTCTAAAGATTTTTCCATCAAACTAAGTACCGTTGTCCGATATTAGAGCTTTTGGTATGCCGAACCGAATGATGATATTCTACCAGACGAACTTTTTCATATCCTTCTCTTTGATTGATGCCAATGCTTCTGCCTCCACCTACTTTGTGAAGTAGTCTGTTGCTGCAAGAAAGAACTTTATGTTGCCGGGTGTCGTTGGAAGTGGTCCTACTATGTCCAAGCCCCACATTGCAAAGGGCCATGGGCTTGTCAATGGTAGGAGTTCTCTGGCTGGCTGATGTATTTGGTGTGCGAACTTCTGACATTTCTCGCACTTCTTGACATAATTCTCTGAATCTGCTTGCATGTAAGGCCACCAATATCCCTGTGAAATGGCCCTGTATGCTAAAGATCTTCCTCCTTGGTGGCTTCCGCATACGCCTTCGTGTATTTCGAATAAGAATGCTTCAATTTTGCTGGGGTGGACACACTTTAGGTAAGGTCCTGTGAATGACTTTTTGTACAAGGCCATTGATGGGAAGAGCCAAAATTGCTGTGACTTTGCTCTTATTTTGTTGGCCTCTTTTTTTTCTTCCGGTAAGACGCCATCTTTTAAAAACAGTATGATGGGATCCATCCACGAAGGGCCTAGTTCGACACAACATACCTCTTCTACTTCGGGTTCTTCAATGCTTGGTCTTCGTAGGTAGTCAATCAGCAATGGATGAGGGATGGAGGTATCTACCATTGAAGCAAATCCTGCTAGTTCGTCCGCTCCGCTGTTTTTTTCCCTGCCGATCTGCTCTATCCGTACTACTTCAAATTTCTTGATCTCTTTTTTGACTAACTCTTGGAACTTAGCCATCTTGCCATCCTTTGCCTCGTAGTCACTTGAAATTTGGTTTACCACTAGCTATGAGTCACTGTAAACCATTAGCTCGGTGGCCTTCATGTAGGATGCTGATTTTAAGCCTGCCAGAAGTGCTTCATATTCCGCTTTGTTGTTTGATGCTGGGAAGCCAAGGTTGACTGCTTGCTCCACTACTAAGCCGTCTAGTGAGATGAGGACTATGCCGAGTCCTGCACCGTGCCTGTTCGACGCTCCATCCACGAAGAGCTTCCACATCTCTCCAACGAACAATTTTCAGCAAGTGGAGGGATCAGATGATGCCTTGGGATCAAAAGTGTTGCTGGTGTTTTCTTCAATGTCCATGCTTGCTGTTTGCCCCTCGCTATCTGATTGTACCAAGTCTTTATTTGCTGGTGAGTCTTGACTTGGTGTAGCATGGTTTGCTTCTTCCTTCCTTACTTTACTCTGGTATACCTTAGGGTCTGACTGGGTATCCTGCATCAGAGGTTACGTTATTCCGGCGTCAACTTCCAACTCTAGTTCGATTGTATCAGTCAGGTCGACTGGGCAGATATGATGACTTCCTGGGGTGAATTCTGCGACAAAGGCTGCCAAGGCTTGGGCTTTTACCACGATTATAGGTTGGAACTTGATGTCGAACTATCCCAACTCTACTGGCCACTTTAGGATTCGCCCAGAAAAGTTTGCCCTCTCAAACAAAGCTTTTAATAGAAAGGCTGTGAGGACGACTATGGTGTGGGCGTGAAAATAATGCGACAACTTCCTTGAGGCCATCATCAAGGCTAAGGCCAGTTTTTCTAGTGGTAAGTACCTTGTTTCTGCACCTACTAATGTCTTGCTGACATAAAAGATGGGCAGATGTTGGATTCCTTCCGCTCGAACCAACACTGCGCTAATTACGTGCTGCGAAACTGTCAGGTACAGAAAGGGTTCTTCTCCAAGTATTGGGGTTACAAGCAGTGGTGGAGAAGACATATATTCTTTCAAGCTTTCTAGAGCTCGGTTGCATTCTTCATCCCACTCGAACTTGGCTTTTAATGCTTGAAAAAATGGTCGACATCTGTCCGACGACCGGCTTATGAATCAGTTGAGTCATGCCATGCCATGCGGTGAGATCTTTCTTCTTTCACTGAGTTGGGCCTCTCCAGATCTTGAATTGCTTTGATCTGAGAGGGGTTTGCCTCAATACCTCAGTTGGTCACCAAGAAGCCTAGGAATTTGCCAGATCCTACACCGAACGCACATTTGGACACATTAAGACGCAGCTTGTGCTTCTTTAGGATCTGAAACATCTCACCTAGGTCTTTGAGATGGTTATTCTTATCCTTGCTCTTGACCACCATGTCGTCGATGTAAGCCTCCATTGTTCTGCCTAACAATGGTTCAAACATCTTGGTGACCATCCGTTAGAATGTTGCCCCTGCGTTCTTTAGGCTAAAGGGCATGACCTTGTAGCAGTACAGTCCTCTTGGCGTTGTAAAAGATGTGACCTCTTGGTCTGGTTCATACATAGAGATCTGATGGTAGCCTCTGTACGCATCAAGAAAGCTAAGTCGATTGTGTCCCGTCGTTAGGTCTACCAGTTGGTTTATCCGGGGTAGAGGAAAGCTGTCCTTTGGGCATACCTTGTTGACTATTTTATAGTCCACACAGACACGCCATTTTTCATTCTTTTTTGGCACCACTACTGTATTGGAGATCCATCTGGGGTAATACACCTCTCTGATAGCTCCTGCGTCTAGCAGGTTTTCAACTTCTTCTGCCACTATCTCGGCGTGGTGGAGTGCCAATCTGCGAGTGCCCTGAATGATTGGTCTGGCAGTTGGGTGGACGTTCAATTGGTGACAGATGAAGCTTGGGTCAATGCTTTGCATGTCGTATGGCGTCCAAGCGAACACTTCGATATTGGAGGTCAAGAATTACATGACCTTTATTCTCTCAGTGCTGGACATAGATCAGCCAAGCAAAAAGAACTTATCCGGGTTCTTTTCATCTATTCTTACCTGTACCAAGTCTTCCACTACCTTCTGTTCAGCGGCTTTGCCAACATCCGCGAACAATTCATTGCTCTCTGGTTCTTCCACCATCTGAACAAATCCTTTGGCAGCGCGGCTGCCATTTACTGTGGCGAAGCATTGTTTGGACATAATTTGGTCTCCATGGACCTCTTCAATTACCCCGGCTTCGTTGGGGAATCGCATTACTTGATGGTAGGTTGAGGCTACCGCTTTCATGGCATGCAGCCATGTCCTTTCCAAGATTATGTTGTAAGTGGAGGGTACTTTCAATACCCAGAATTCCACTTGCTTCGTCATGCTTCCTGCTCTGACTGGGAGGATTATCTTGCCAACTGGCCATTTTGGCATTGAGTTGAATCCGATCAGGGGAGATACAACAAGTGCCAAGTCTTTGTCTTCTAGTTTCAATTGTTTGAATGTTTCGTAGTACATTATCTCACATGAGCTCCCTTGATCAATCAAAATCCGCTTGACGTCAAAATCCTTTACTCGGAGAGTGACAACCAGTGCATCATTGTGAGGGTAGTATATCCTTGCCAAGTCTCTATCTGAGAAAGATATGACGTTCGTGGCTTCTATTTTCCCCTTTTTGATGGTAGGTTGGGCGCTTAGTACTTCCCTTAAGTGTTCAGCCTTCTTAATCATGCCCCTGAGCTCGCATACGCACTCAGGTTTGAATACCCCATGGATTACGTTGATCACGCCTTGAGGTGGGGCGTCGATTGGCATTCCGTTTGGGTTGTTTTGGTCCTGGGGGGCTGGCTGCGTCCCTCCTTCTATGTACTTGTCCAGACGACCGGTTGCCACCAACTCCTCCAGATGATGTCTCAATGGTGTGCAATTTTCAGTGCGGTGACCTTTTCCTTATGGAAGGTGCACCGGGATCTTTCGTCGTAATCCTTTTGCGCTTCTCCCAACTTAGCTGGCCATCTGACAAAAGGTTCATCACGTATCTCGCTTAGAATCCGATAGATCAGTTTTTTGAATACCGTGGTAATGGCAGTGCGAACTCTCAGCCATCTTTTATCTCGGTCCTCTTCGTTGTCCCACCTGCCTCGTTCGTTCCTGCTTGGACGTTCTATCGTATTGACTTTTGCTGAGGTCTTTTTATCTGGTATTGCGGTTGTACCAGACTTTATTTTAGCATGGGCGCCATCCTTCTCCACCCGAATGTGCTGGTATACCCTCTCCATTAAGGCCTCCATTGTGAGGGGTGGCGTCATAGTGATTGAGTCCCTCAGCCTGTTCCCGACTGGAAGACCTCTTTTGTACTGCGCGATGGCGAGATTGGTAGGGCAATCCCCAATCTGGTTGAAGGTCTCCTAGTAGCGACTATTGTAGGATCTTAATGTCTCCTTGTCGCCCATGTCAACGGAAAGAAGCTGGTCGATCTCCACTGGCGTTTTGGTGTTCGTCTTGAACCTTGTCACGAACGCCTCTGCTAATTGTGCCCAGAAAGCGATGCTACTTTCTGGTAGCCTTTCGAACCAGGTTAATCCTAGGTCGCCAAGGCTGGATGGGAATAGGATGCACATCAAAGCCTCGTTTCGTCAGTATACAGCCATAACCTGGCAAAAATGGCTCAAGTGCGAGTAGGGGTCCGTTTTTCCCTCATACGTGGTGGATTTGGGCTGCAGGAAGCCGGAAGGTAAGGGCGCGTTCTCAATTACTAGAACGAACGGTGAGGTCTGTAGCCTTGCTAATGCTTTGTCCATAGGTTCGTAAACAGGGTGCGGTATTGGCATTCCTACCCCGACGCTTCCGTGTGTCCGAGGAGCCAACCGCTGAGGGCAGAAACTCTGTGTGGGTCGTGCGCCCTGGCATCCTTCTTCCATCATGCCCTTTCTTCTAGCATAGTTCGTAAGTCGGACGATCTAGGTAACTTCGTCTGCTTGGATGATGTCTGGTGTGTGCGCGAGGGCCGATAGGTGCTTCCCTCTGTGTATGACCTCTTAGATCTCGTCCTCTCAGACCTGGAGTGACGAGTTCTGGAAGTTCTAGATTGAGTGTCGCCTGTTCTGAGACTTCTATTCTCTACTTGTGATGGCGTGGTATGCCTACTGCGATCTTCTGAATGGCGAGGAGGCGTGTTGCCTTTACGCCCCTCTCCTGTCGCCACCCCTTTTCCCTTGATCTGGCACTTTATGGCCTCCATATCCGCCGCCATCTTCCTTATTAGTTCATCTTGCTCTTTCACGCGATTCTCAAGAGCTTGACGGTCGATTCTTTGCCTCTGCCTTTCAGGACTTTTAGATTGACGGGGCCGTTGTTCCGCCTCCCCCTTGCATCCCTCTGGGGGTTCTATCGCTGGGGCTCCAAGTCTGCCATGGGAGGGATAGGAGGTAAACCTTCGTGCCTCTCGCCTCCTTCTGGGGTTTGTCTGTCAATTGCGGACTGTGGCAACTCTTCGTTATGCGCCATTAGTTCCGATTAGTGAGGATAACTTGATTAAGAGGTTTGTTCTTTCTGTTTATTCCCACAGACGGCACCAATTGTACGAGCACGAAATATTGTCCTCGTATAATCCTGTCGATCAAGATTGCGTTCCTCCGTACGACGTCGCTTTACTCCCTGAAAACACAAACGTGAGCTAGCCGGCGGGTGTGTGCCGGATACCTCTCCAATGCCTAAGTCAGTAAAATAGACAAATAGACAAAAACTCTGTGTATTCGGGAATCAAAGTTGTGTTACCTCTCCATAGGTGATGTTGTGAGCTTTTATGGGTTCCGTGTGGCACAATCCTAGTAGGACTCTTACTTCTCCATGTAGAGTCCTCCTAGGAATCACATTCCTAAAAGATAATGCTTATCCTTCAACACCCCCTTCACTGCTTAAACCAAGTGAGATGGTTTTACCATGGTTGGATTCCAATATAACCGAGGTAAGCATGGCTTATGCCAAGCCTCAGAGTAGACCGAACTAAAGCCGGTTTGATTTCTTCCATTCACTGCTCTTACCTCGGCTTCTCCTATACAAACCATGGTGTGTTTAAACCGAGCTAAGAAATAGCGAGGTTTGGACCGAGCTAACCGTAACATGCCACGACCAGGCTAACTCTGAGTGTGGTGACCGGGCTGTCTGTAATGCTCTCTTGGACCAGGATAACAACAAGGCCTTTTGGGGACCGGGCTAACGCCAAGGCCCTTTTACTCCACCCTTTTTACCGTGGCTCACAACGGCCCATTACCCAGCTCAGCCCAATTTATATATATAAGCTACCCTCTCATATGGTAATTAGTTAGAATATATAAGACAGCTCGATCTCATATTTCCTATAATTATTAGTCAATTATTTCTCTTATATATCAGTAGATCTAAAAAATGAACTTATATATCATTTTTCCTACTTTTTTTTTATTCTTTTATTTTTTTTAAAAAAAATCACAAGACATAAAATACATGCAATTCAAAGGGGAGAGTCTTAGGCCTTGTTTGGCAACATTCTGTTTTAGTTAAAAAGTCAATAAGTCACTATAAGTTGTCACATCACTCTTTCTATTTTTCTGCACATTTTTTCATTAAAAGTTAAAAAATTATTAAAATAATATGTTCCCAAACGAGACATTAGAATCTAAAATAATATATTCTCAAACGGGACCTTAGAATTCGTTCTTTTGAATGTGGTTAAAAAGTCCATGAATTGGTTTAAAAAAATCTACTTCGTTAAAAAATAGTTGTAACTTATTTGGACAACTTTATTTTCAATCAAAAACTTCACTTTAGACCAATTGGTTGTTGGCCGAGTGGTGATTGGCGCTCGGCTTGGAAGGGCGGACTACGGTTCGATCCCCCGCAACGCCAATTGGGAGGGGCATGGAACCTAACGGCGAATCAAATTAATCCGGATTAGTCGGCCCGATGGGTCGGATACCGGATGGCGTGGACCGAAAAAAAAAAACTTCACTTTAGTTACTTTAAATGGCATTAAAAATAAGTTAAAAGTTACGAATGTATGAAATAAATTAACTTTTTTAATGTTAGTTTTTTTAAAGTTTATATTAGTCAATAAATTGCTTTCTTACTAACTCTCAAAGGAGGCTTTAGTTTATTCAAACAGGGTGTGAACAATATATATTTCGGTTATAACATTTAAATTCTCCATTTTAAATAAAATTTAGTCACATTTTAAATAAGATTCTTTATGTGATTTTAATCAATCATAAAATATATTTGTTTACATAACATTACTTTGAGTATATTTTGTTCACAGAGTTCTTATTAAATGTGTAACGTTAGATTGTGTTGAGTTCATAAATTTGAATGAAAATTTGAAAAGGGTCTATAATTAATAATACAAAATGCAAGAAATATGAGTGAAACAGACATTTTAATGATCCTATAGTCTAACATGGATGGACACAATTATTATTCCAAGTTGATTATATTCCTAGACTATTGTTTTCAACAAATAAATTTTGTTATTTTCAAAGTGAAAATTTTTGTGTAACTCCTTATGTCTATGTAAAATGATTGCGTCTTATTTTGTGATTGATTAATAAAAAAAATAACGAAAGTAAAATTATTATTTTTTTATCTAATATCTTAGATTAATTGACAGTCATGTTAATGACCGTCAATAACTTGTCAGAAATATCATTTAGAACTTCAATACAATTTTTATATATCTTAAAATGAATTTATATAATTTTATACATATTTTTATATATTTTAAGGAGTACACATGTTTTTAACATCTTTTGAAGTTGTTAACCCTGATTAGCATTTTCCTTAACTATCAAGCTTACGTCTCCAATATGATCTAGTTGGGGTGGTTTAGTCGAAGATGATCTAGTTGGGGTTGTTTAATGTAATTTATCTGAATTGTTTATAATTTATTTTATTTTATGATCTTATTTGGAAAGTGACTTATAAGTTGATTTTTTAACTTATTACAAAAAAACGTGTAAAAAAATAAAATAAAAAAGTAATATGACCTAAATAAATCAATAAAATAACACCCCCCTCCTCCCCCAAAAAAAAAAAGATGTCTAAGAGCCTGTGTTTGATGTAGTTTTTGTTCAAACAGAAATAACTTAAATAGACTTATCAACATTGTTATTTTAAAGCTAGAGAAACAATATTTTTTGACGTATGTTGTTTGATTATTAATTTTTAATTTGTAATAAATTACACCAAACAAGCGCATGATCACTTTCTCACTCTAAAATTTTCTCTTTTTCTTTCTCTGTTGTTGTGTTTGGTTCATGAATTTAGATAGAAAATTGAAAAGAAAAAAAATATATAAATAAAATATAACATTTTACATACATTTTCTTTTTTTTTTTTTTTTCAAATCTCTATCTAAATTAATAAAAATTGAATAGAGTCTACATGTAAGAAATTTGCATTGTAGATGTTGATCCTATCATTTTAGGTTATGTTTAGTTTATGAATTTAGAAAGAGATTTAAAAAGAGTAAATAAGATGTGTAAAATATAATAATATTTTATTCATATTTATTTTTCTCTTTTTATTTTCAAATCTTTCTCACAATTTATGAACTAAACAAAATCTTAAAAAAACATCGAAAGAGGAAAAGGGGCTTTGTGAGGGATGGGGCCAACAATACACACGGGGAAGAGAATGAGTAATTATTGGATATTTTTAGAGTATGATCACTTGATATTTAAAAGATGTTATAATTGATAAAGAATGTAAAATCGATAATTTTGTATTGAATGATTGAAAAGTATGACGGGCATAATGTATGATGATTAGTGAAGAATATGAACATGTGACGCTCCAAGAGCACTCAATAATTTTTTTGAAGAGAACACATATTGACATGGGTATATCAGGGGAATTGTTATTCTTATCCTCCATATTTCTCTATACTTTATTTTTTGAATTTTATTCTAGACTTACAATGATAATCTAAACCATTTATCTTATAAATTTCACAATAAAAATAATATGTGAAAAAAATTAGCTTCATCGATTATCGATAAATATATAAATAAATTACTTTTTATTTTATTAAATGAAAAGTTTAAGTTTAAACTCATAATTATAGTCTATTTTAAAAAATAATATGCAAATTATTCATATATATAGTGATATTCAATGAAATTAATTTTTTTTAATAACTCATCTAAATTGTTAAAATTATGAAACAAATAATTTAGTTATTATTGTGAATTTAAAATTAAGTCCAAAACATAAAATATAAAAAAATATATAAAACATAATAGTATGAAAGGGAATCATTCTCGCATATTTACATAAGTCCACGGCTTTTGGATCATGGGTGTAGATGTTTCTGATGAAATGCACGTACGTGTATGAGTTTGTTTTGAATAATGTTATTTTTGGACACGTGCTACTGATTACTCTTCATTGCGGCTGAGGGGGCGGTGGTACAAAAAGAAAATGTTATGGCTGTGTTTTGTTGTGATTTCAAATCATAATTTTACATTTTAATTTAAGCATCGTGTTTGATTGTGATTTTAAAATGTTGTTTCGAGAACTCTGCATAGAATATTTGTGTTATTCTGTAACATCAGATGCGTTGTTCTTTTTTTTTTTTGAAATTTATGCTGCGCGAGATGTCCACTCAAATGTCTTTGGAGATGTCCACCCGGATGTTCTCCGAATTCTAGTTTTTTTATTTTTTATTTTTGGCAATTGATTTATATAATTGGAAAAAATATTTTTTGAAATTTTTAAATTTTTTTATGTGCTTTAAAATAATTTTGAATTGTATGTTTAGTTATGAGTTGTAAATTTTTGTATCACATATTAAATGTCACATCAATAATTCATCACTCAAATCAAACCTCTTTTTTAAAATTATTTTCAAAACTTTTTACCAAACAAATTTTCTACACTCAAATCACAATTCTAAACATACAAACTCAAAATACAACTCATACTCTCAAATCACATTTACAAAACACAACCAAACGCAAGTTATAAATTCTAAATAATTTATTAAATTTTTTATATGAGGACAAGATTAATACAAATTTACGTGTATAAATTTTATATTTATGTGTGAGATTTAATAAAAATTTGATAAATTATTTAGGGCAGCATAATTCGGTACAAAAAGTGTGAATAAAGGAAAGTGGCATCATTCTCTAGGCCTAGGCTAGGCCCCTCTACACTGTTTTTGTTGTTTACCAACCCTACCTATTTCGAGTGCTTCAATTTTACTCACAACCCTCTTTTGTATTTTTTTAAAGGTTAAATTATATTTTTTTATTCATATAATTTTATTTTGATTTTTATTATTTTAATTTAAATAATTTAATCCTTAAATTTTAAAAAATTAAAATAAAATTTAAGTTAAATTATAAGAGTTAAAAATATAATTTATTCAAAAATTTGTGATTAGTGACTGCAATCAAGTGCTCAAAGGAACACTTTAACCTAGTTCTTCATTATTATTGATATGTGTCAAGAGAATGAATGATTATTTGGTCCACAACATTCAATACAATGACATTTGTCACATTGTCTCATTGAATTGACCAATAGAAATTAAGTTGGGATGTGCCACCTAGACTTGCTCAAAGATCATCAAATAATTTTCTCAAGAAAGTTATTCTTTGTTTTTTTGTTTTTCTTTTTTTTCTTTTTCTTTTGTGATGATGAATAAATGAATTAAAATTAAATATTCTTCTTGATTTTTTTTACTTTTTCCAGTAATTATTAAAAAAAATTTGTAATACCTTCTTAATCATAAATTTATCAGTTTATTTTAAAAAATGAAATATGGTTGAGTTTTTAAATTTTAAAGTGTGGATTCAGGAAAAAAAAATAAAAATTGGTGCCCAATTTGTTTTTATGCCCATTTGCTCTTGTTTGACTAACTTTCTCTCAACAATATTCTTAGACTAGATGAAAATTGAAGTTTTGTCTCAATCAAAGAACGATTTCTATTTGATTTGATTATGGTTTATTAATGGTCGGTTGTTATTGCTAGAATTTTTGTGTTGGGTGGGTGCTGGTGGTTGTTTTTGACCATCAATTTTGCATTATTTAGCCCTAAAAAGATTTTTTTTTTAAATTGTTTGAAAGAAATTCAATATTGAATTTAAATTGTACTTTATTTTTCAAGCTTAGTCCTCAATTAGAAATTAAGTAAAGATCTTTTCAAACTGACCCTGAATTTTGCAATGTTTTAGCCTTTAATTTGAAATTTCTTTATTGAAATAGTGAAATTTCACTATCGGACTATACAATTTATTGTTGAAGGGTTATTTATACAAAAATTCCTTAAATTATTGAGAAGTATCACTTTGATCTCTTAAACTATAAAAACATACAAATTGACCTCTTAAATTATTGAAAAATATCACTTTACCTTCCTAAATTATAAAAGTGTATAAATGGATCCCCTAAACTATTGATGTATTTCACTTTGACTCTTTCCGTTAGGGGGTCTAATTTATACACTTTCATAGTTTGGGGGGTCTGTTTGTACATTTTTATAATTTAGGGAGTAAAGTGATACTTCTTAATTGTTTAGAGTATCAATTTATACATTTTTATAATTTAGGGGATATGTGTGTAAATAACCCTTTTATTGAACTGTTCCAAGACAACAAATTTTGTCAAATTTCTTCTGTCTAGAATTTCATATTTATATGCATATAATTTGATAATCTTAATGAGTGAATTCTAAAAATATTAATTTTATTTCAAATTAAAATTAAAATTGATTTTTAAGTTTTCAAATCATTTTTAAATTAAAATAGCGTTAAACCATTAATTTTGAAATATTTCTTTCTCTCACACAATATTTATTATACATGATCGAGTGCATATATAACATACAAACAATCTTTTTTTTTAAAAAAATTCCTTGTAAACTTAGGGGAAATGACAGTGCAATATATGACAGAAAAATTAATTACAAAAGAATGAAAAACATATAAATACTTATATTTAAAATCATAATATTTTTCATTAAAGTGTAATAATTATTGAAAAGTACCACCGAAAGGTAATTTTCCCATAAACTAATGTGGTAATAAGTTGTTCTTTTCATTTAATTATAATGAATCTCATTTTAAAACCAACACTTTACCTATGCCATATTAATTTGTAAAAAATAAAAAATAAAAATTGTATAACATTTTTTAAATACCAATATGCACTTGTGATTTCTTTGGGAGCTAGTACTTTTAAGGTTATATTTGAATTAATAATTTGTTTAGGGATTTGAAAAAGAAAAGAAATAAAATAAAATATATATTAATTATTATTTTTCCAATTTTTCTTGGCTTTTTCCCCCCTTTCTAAATGCCTACCTAAATTCATGATTGAAACACAATCTAAAGAAAAAGCTTAGCGTACTGAAAATTTTGATAAACGAAGACACTAACCCTCACATTTGTCAACATTTATAGTTGCGAACATTTAAATCTACATTTAAATTACTCTCCTAAGTATCCGAAACCTCTCTCACTCTCTCTCTCTAAATTGTAAGAGTCTCTCTCTACACTTTCTTCTCCTAGGGTTCCTATGTGCTGTTGGGGTGGGGAGGTTTCGACCTTCTCTCTCCTCCTTCTACTCTCTTTTTCTCCTTTCGTTTCCCTTGCTTTTCTATTCAAATAACATTGGAAGTTGTGTTTCAAACCTTTTCTCTCCTTGTGAGGCGTTTTCTCTTCATTGCCTTACTTCAACCGTGGCCTTCACCGAATTCTCCTCAGCCACTTCAATCAGATGCCACCACCCACCAAATCTGCTACATCCACGCCTCTACGGTTCTAGCCTCACCAGATCTGTTTCCACATTTTCTTCACTTCTTCATCTTTACCAGTTTGCTACATTCGACCGCCGGATTTGCTACCACCATTGCCTAGGCGTTCTGCGTTTGAGGGTTTTTGTTTGTTTGTTTGTTTGTTTTTTTTGTCTTTTGTTTTTGGTGTAATTGTAGCTTACTCTTAGTGTGGATGTAACTTATGTATTTATCTCAGATTTATTCTATTGTCGAACTCTTATGATTGACGTCTGCTTTGTAGTACAAATTTTGTATCTTGATATATACATAGCTTCAGGATTATTCCTTTGTTTTTTGAACCAGGATTATTTCTTAGTTTGGTGTAAGTTTTTTTTATTGGATTGATTTCCTTGTAAGTGACGTTTTGCTTACCTTATTTTTATATAAATTACTTTTAATAAAAAAAATAATAATTTAAATCTATAAATACCAATAAATGTGACAAGTCAGTGATCAATCATCGAAATTTTAGAAGGGTTGCTACTTTAATAATGGAATAAAGTTGGTAACTATCCTAAAATTTGTATGACAAGAAAGGAGGTAGGTCAAGGCTTGTTTGGCTTTGAGTGTGTGAAATGGATTACAACCCAACCTAACGAACTAAATAGTAAATTGAACTTCAACTATGATTAAGAGACTAGGGATGAGGTCAAATTTTACTTTGATCTAATAGTACTATAGAAATGACCCAAACCAAACTTTGACAAGTAAAACTAATTGTCCACATTGGGTTTAGACATCTAAACCATAGAACTAGTAATTTGGTGAGCTAGACTAGTAGCCATGTGGGTGATGTAGAATAGATTGAATCCACATGTTAGGGTAGGGGGGAATGAAGCAAAAGAAATTGGGAAAGCAAACTGGCACTCTGCGTTCATGATACTAGGGTGGGGTTTTTTGATATTAAGATGTTAAGGAGGTTGAGAATTGGCTGAGGAAGAGGAAGAAATTGAACTTCTATTATTTATTAACTGTTGGAATAAAGGCAGTTGAAAGAAGTAGCGTGAGGGCTAAGAGGTCTGCCTAATCGATGCAAAATTGATCGAGATGGGATCATGATTTGCTTGGAAATAACAATTCAACATGGAATATTAAAAATATTTATAAATTAAGGGAAATATTTTTGGGTGCTAGTCAAAAATATTTTCGTTACTTTGTAAATTGAGTCCCATCTACTACTGATATGATATTTCTTCAAATAAATAACCACGACTTTGGCCCATTTTGGGAACATAGGTTAAAAGTCAAAAGTTAACTTTTAATTCATTTTTTATCACATTACCTCTCACATAAAACAATAAAAAAAGCTAAAAAAATCAAAAAGTTAGTTTTTAACTATCTTCGCAAAACACCATTTTGGCATCTTCAAAATTTGCCTTCTAATCTTGTCATGTTTTATATTTGTTTTCCCCCTAAATTGCATTCAATTGTGTAGAAAGAAAAGGAAAAAGGAAATAAAAATTGTGTTTTATAAGAAAATATTTCAAATCCTTTCTAGATTAGAGTTTAAATAACCTTTGTACAATAACTTTGTTGTAAACGAAATGGTGAACAAAAAAGTAAATTATTTGGATTTTCTCTCTTTTCTTTCATTTTTCTAAAGAATATATATATATTTTTTTTGGGTTCAATAATCCTAATAATTGAATTGAAAGGAAGGAACAGTTTAATCACATAAACTCATCTAATATCTCATGATGTTAAAAAAAAAAAAAAAAAAAAGGAGGTTCCTTTGTTTTATTGTCCTCTAATCACCTAATTTTATTGCTCGAAACAATTTTAGCTTTATCTACAAGATCTATTAGGTTTGTTTGGTTCAATTTATATGAGTTGATTACAGTCTTATTTTATTTTGAGAGTCTGTATCAGATTTTTGATATATTATATAGGAGTAATTTAAATAAAATAAAATAAATAATTATTTAAAACTGAAGAAAGAATATTTTTGACTAATACTTTCTTATTATTAATTTAGAATTTATAATGAACCGTGCCAAATAAGAGGGAGGACTGTGAAAGTAGTAATCATACATTGGCAGAGTTAGTGGATTCACTTACTAGTTTCTAGTTTGGTGGAGGTCATTTCAAACATTCATTTGGTTAGTTTTAACTTTTGTGCTTGTTATATTAAATACCTTAATGCAATTCACGTGGTTTCTAATGTTCATGCCTCACATGAAAAAATTACCTTGTCAGGACTTTTTCAAAGATATAATTAACCCATAGATAATTGTTACATGGTTTTATCTATCTAGTTATTCAAAGTGAATTGTGATTTGATAAAAAAAATAGTTAAATATTGAATTTCAAAAAAAGTAATCAATCCTCTACACGATAGTCGTGTCATGTCATTTTAAATTCATATCATATTTAACGTAACGTGTCAAAACTTTTAACATTAATTTAAACTTCCTTATAAATTTAAATTTCATATAATCTCTACTAGATAAAATTATTTATGAAAATATTTAATTTCAACTTAATTTTATTTTCTCAATTTCAAAAAACTAAATTTTGTTTTTTCATTATTTTTTGATTTACTAATTGACAAATGAAAAGAAATAGGACCCACATGCATTGGAAGAAGCGGTAAATTTTTCAATATTCATATGATGCCTCAATATTTTTATCAATTAATAAAAAATTATTTAAAATTACATCAAATTAGACATTTAACTACGTTAGAAAGCTTAGAATCACAGAACCACAAACATACCCTCAATCCCATTTCAATTTAACCAAAAAACAATTATAAAATTGATAAAGAATTAAGAGGAAGAGAATTTAACAATCTAGTGGTGATAATTAAGACTATTATTGGACCCCTAAATTGATGGTAAATTTACTGATAAAATATTCCAAGAGAATCCAAGACTAGATCCCAACCCAAAACTTTAGCCCATCTCTCTGCAATGGGCTTTCTTTTGCACTGGGCTTGGGTTATATTTGCTGGGCTGGCAATGTTACAATTTGGGCCTATTATGACCTGGTAACAGCTGGGCCAAATTCAAGTTTGAATGTAGGCTGGACTACGAATTCGGAGTAGTTGGGTCGGATTTCGGCTTTAACTTACAGCCCGTTTCGAATTGAATTATTTGAAGTGAAGAGGAAAAAAAGAAAGAAATTGATTTATCTAGATCCTAATTGTTTGTTTCGATTATTTAAGAGGAGAGTGATGCAAAAAAATTGGGAGAGAAGAAATGTGCTGATCACTAATTCTATATAATATCAAAATTGTCTACTAAAGAAATACATAAAATGTTATTTTGTTAATATAATATTTAAGGGTTTATTTATATAGTATGTTTAAGTAGGATTGAATAGAAATCACTATCTTTATTATTGTTCTCTCTAGCTTAACCAAATAAGAGGGAGAAAAAACGCAATGTTTTCTTTCTTCTATTTTTTTTCTTCTTAATTTAACAAATTATTTATTTTCTTTTATCTCCTAGATTTCTAAACATAGTATTAGATTTAAGTCTAGATAGTGTGTACAAAATATTGTGTCAGATTTGGGCTTTAAGTTGGATTTGGGTTGAGTTGGTCAGTACACAAACAACAAAATACAGATGGGCCAAAAGTTTCAGACCGCCCTAAACTATGATGAGTCATGAGTCTTGGTTAGAATGCTCCTCTATTGATGCATTTTTACATCCCATAGCTTCGGTATATTGCTTAGCCGCGTTCATCTTTGGCTCAAGAGCCCTTGATAAGTGAGCTATTATGCAGTATTCTTTCAAATATGGTTATTTATAGACAAACCTCATGTTTGTCTCTGCCCCCTTATCTCCTTTATCACTAAGCGGTCATTTAGGGATCTTAGCTGGTGATACATATGAAATACATGCAGATTATCATTAGAACCCTTTCTCAAACTTATAATAGACTATTCATATATTCTTTTCTTGACTAGGGGTTTGCCGAAGAGGGTTGCACTTGCTGAGCACTACAAGAAAAAACACCTTTGGCGACTTTTAGTCGCCAAATGTCAAAATTTCACTTTTTCCGACTAAAAATTTTAGTTGCCCGTCTTGTCGCCAATACATGGTCGCGAATGCCTTTGGTGACTAAAACACTGTTAGTCGCCAATATATATGTCTTCAGCGACTAAAGATTTTGTCGCCAATAGTCAATTTCTTTTTTGAAAATTATACCTTTGCCGACTAAACTGTTAGTCGCCAATAGTTGATTTTTATTTTATTATTTATACCTTTGGCGACCATTCACTTTAGTCTCTGAAAGTATTTTCAGGAAAAAAGTTTTTTTTGCCTCCACTGCCCCTCATAGGTTTTGAACTTGCGACGTCCCACTTCCATACGCCAAACCCTTTGCACAACACTCCCTCCACTATGCCAGTACATCATCACATGAACATATATGCAATATATATTATTTATGTAGTATATTAACCGCAATTAATACAAAATAATATTTATAAATATAATTTTTTTAATTCAATGTAATTTATGTCAAAAATAAATTATTTACTAAAAAAAAAATTAGGCAACTTTTGGCGACTAAAACAATTATTTAGTCGCTAATGGTATTATTTTGGGCTACTAATTATTTATTTGTTGCTAAAAAAACAAGTTCTCAATTAAAAATCAGCAGTTTTGGCGACTAAACAGAAATTTCGTTGCCAAAACCCCTACTTTGGGCAACTAAAATGGATTTTCATCAGCAAAACCCCCACTTTCAGCGACTAAATTGTTTTTAGTCTATAATCACGACTAAACTTTAGTCGCCAAAACCATACCACTAAATTATTTTAGTCACTAAAAGACTTTTGGCTACTAAACAAACTTTAGTCAAACCCTATATTAGGCCACAAAACTTCCTTTTAGTCGCTAAAAACGATGTTACTAAACTCTTTAGTCGCTAAAAACAAATTCCAATTTAGTCGCCATTTCATGCACTTTCAGCGACGAAATTTCAGTTTTTGGTCGCCATTTCTGTTTTTTGTTGTAGTGGAGTGATTTAATCCAACATCTTACGGTACGAACTGACGACAACCATACACCACATGTGTCCATGTTCCCAAAGACACCCTCTTTTTCAAAAGGATTCATGGCATGTCAAGCTGTAGTAAGGTTTTTTTGCTTTGCTCTGATCGCATGCCTATTGAAGAATCGGATTAAGATTTAAACCTCTCATCTTATTTTTATTTTTATTTTTTGTTTTTTGTATCAAGTCAGTTATTTAGTAGGCCATCCCAACCATCTTAGCTAAGTGTTGGTCCAATAATAGAAGGTTAATTGTTTACATAGTTCAAAAAACAAAGAACATACTTGGCAAATTACAAACAATATTCACGGGCACAAAAAGAAATATATAAAAGAAGAGAGAGAGAGAGAGAGAATTATACATAGAGAAAGAAGATTTGTACGTGGTGTGCCAAAAAAATACCTTCAACTATCAATTGTCCATAATAAGTCTAATAAATTTCAATACATCAACTATATTGTATATATATATAAATATATAATTTTTATGGCGCTTTCTTAAAAGTTATGATTTCATGTTATCAAAATTAGGACTTAATGTAGTTGGATTATCACACAATTTCATTGTATGTTCTTTCAAAAGTTTAGATTGAATATAATTTAAAGTTTCGACTGAAAATATGTGGACAATGTAAAAATATGTACGCGATATACTAACTCTCTATATATTGTGAGTAGAGCTGAGTAAGAAATTCGAAAAATCTGCAATGCGAACCGATCCAGCTCAATTTAGGAGGTTTGAATTAATTTTTTGAATTTGTAGTTCGGTTCTGAATTGAAAAATTAAGAATTCGCTCTCCGCGGATCGACTCCAGATTGGAGTTCACAATTCCAAATTAGAACTGATTCGGACCTTATGTGACTTTAACCATATAAAGAAGGGAGTATGACTGTTGCATGTGTTAAATGCAATCATTGTAAATCTTTTTATGCTTGGGTTAGTGCAAATGGAACTAGCACATTGAGAAAATATATTCCAAACTATCCCAAGTCTCCTCAGAATCAAGAGAAGAGAAAACAAAATGTTTGTTTGATGAGAATTTTATGCTTATTACATGTTGAATGATATGCTTCTGTACTAGATATTATGTTTGTTTACATTAATATTGAAATGAATATGTTATATGATTTTTCTTTGTGAACATATTATGTGAAACCGTAATTCCAAACTAAACCGAACTGTATTTAAATGGTTTGGTTTGGATTGGTTCCATAATTTAAATGGATTGATTTGGTTCCAATTTTTATGGAATTGTAAACACCAAATTGGTCTTAGTTTTACCTTAAAACCAAACCAATCTAAACCATGCTCACCTCTAATTGAGAGAGGCATGTCTAGATAAAATAAAAGTACAATTCTAAATAAACAAAAATTACTTAATAATAATGATCTCTATCACCCAGAGCCACATGTATTCATTCATCAATCAAATTCGGAAATTTTAATTCCACACACCTATTTATTTATGTGATTAGGTATTCATTCATTTTTCAATGCACACTTAAAAGTTTTGATTAGGTATTATTTGTCTCATTCTACACACTACAAGATTTGTTTTCACCATTTGGTACTGATTTTCCGAACATAAGTAGTTTGTTCGGTTGTTAACTTTAGAGAATCTTATAAAATTTCAAAACTTAATTTCTGAATTTAACTGTTTTTTTAAAAAATTGATTTTCAAATTAATATTTTTGGTTCGAAACTTGATTTCCAAAGTGAGCTAATGAGAAACAATGGAGGAAAGGGAAAAACAATGAAGAAACTATGATTTAGTCTTTTTTTTACTCAAAAGATGTATTCTGTGATTTTTTATTTTTTATTTTTTATTTTTTATTTTTAAAAGATGTGTACAAGGAAAACTTTGATTGAATATTAAATGTGTGTTTTGATGCCTATTATGATCATTTTGCTTTAGAGTAAAATTGTCATTAAAATAATGTTTCATTATAAGAATGTGAGAAATTCTAATTACACCACCATTTGGTCTCCTTACACCCGTTTTCTCATTACACCAAAATCAAATTTGCTTATCTCTTTTTACACTTACCATAATACCAAACTTGCCGTCATCTTTAACCTCGTATTTTGAAACCCTAATTCTACATTACCCCCACATTCGGTAGCCACAGTTGGCGCAACAACTTCAGCAGCTATTGTCAGTGTCTCCTACCACCAAATCACTGTCCCTCTTCCATATTTTCCACCACCACATTTTTCTTCCAGTCACCATGACCAACCATTGCCACCATTCTTCCCCATGAACCAGCCACACTCTTGGTGATCTCCGATCACTACGACCCCACATCCTCATCTCTGACTAGAATTCCAACCCCTCTCTTTACTGTGAACCCCTCGCTCCGACCTCCGTTACGATAAATCACTTCCATTGTGACCACCGTGAACTACTGCTGTTATGTAACCCTTCATCACAATCCATACCTAGCAACCAGGCTCCAAGAGAGAGAGAGAGAGAGAGGGTTTTAGAGAAGAAGAAGAATAATAATAAAAAGGAAAAGAGGAGAATAAGTAGGGGTTGAGGGTAGGGGTAAGTTAGAAAGAGGGTTGGGAGTGACATCAGCAATGATGGATGGTGTTACCGGCGGTAGGAAATAGTAGTGATCAAGGGACATGATGGTGAAGGGTGGGTGGATTGAGAAATTAAGGTTAGGATTCAAGGATTTTTTGTTCATTTTAGATAAGGGTAAGATTGTAATAATTAATTTTCTTTTTTGAGATTGTAATGAGATAAAATGGTGGTGTAAGTAGAATTTTCCTAAGTGTGTACACCGAGATAAATAAGTGTGTGGAATAGAATTTTTCACCAAAATCATGTATAAAAATGGGAAAATTATAATGCAGTGATGATTTTATAAAATAATTACAAATTCATGAAAAAAATTTAGGACTTTAATTATTAATATCTGAGAGGGTAATTTGTGTGCAAATTGGGCAGAGCTAGGTGAAATCTTCTTTGGAAGTTAGGCGTGCAAATGGGCCGAGATAAGACATTTGTGTAGCTCGATCTTGGGCCGAGTAGACGCTATGTCGGTCACGGATGTGTTGTTGGGGCTTAGACTTAGCTATCTGGGGACAAACCTTTATCAAACTGAGGTGATTGCCAGTGTAGAGGGTCAAGCTAGGTGTAGCTCGGCAGGTGGCCATCCTGTAGCTAGGATCATTACGGCCCTGACCATGGGGAGCACAGAGCCGAGATAACTTAGTTGACCGTAGTAACAGCCAAAATAAATAATTTTAGCTATCTCACTTGGTTGGCAGTGAGTAGGGTGTTATCAAGATAGGTATTATCCTGTGGAAAGTGATTCTTAGGAGGACTCTGCTAAAGAGAGTTAAAGTCCTACTAGGAATGTGCCTGGCAGAATCTATAAAAGCTCATGACTGAACCTATGGATAGGTATTGCAATTCTTACTCTCAAATACACAGAGCTTATTGTCTATTGTCTACTTGCTAACTTAGGCATCAAAAGGTTTTTCTGACACACACTTGTCGACTAGCTCGCGTGTGCTTTTTTCATGTAGCAAAGCAACGACGTTTAGAGGAGTTCAAACTTGATCAACAGGATTATACGAGAAGATTATTTCGTACTCGTACAATTAGCGCTGTTTGTGGGAAGCAATCATAGAGAACAAATATTTTGATTAAATTTTCTTTCAACTGATTTCAATGGCGCATAACGAAAACTTGCCTCAGTCTATTATCGATGGACAAACTCCAGAAGGGGACAGAAGGCGCGAGGATTTGCCTTTTGTCCCGCCCATGGCAAACTTGGACCCCCAGCAACGGAACTCACGGAGGGACGCAAGAGAAAAATGGGGCTCAAGTCCTCGTCGCTCTCACAGCCCAGATGGACAGAGACGGATGGTGGATTCTCAGGTTCTGGAGGATCACGTAAAGGAGCAAGACGAGTTGATAAAGAGAAGTGTTAGATAAAAGGCAAAGAGGTGGCAGGGGAAGAGATCCGCGAAGGCAGAATGCGTTCTCGCCACTCAAGAGATCGTGACAGGCGAGTCACACCATCGCAATCTAAAAGCAGAAGCCTCAGAACAGGCAACACACAATCAAGAATCTCTAAGACTCGTTACTCCAGGTTTAAGAGAATGAGGACTGAAAGGTCTTACATGGAGGAAAGCAATTATCAACCCTCACATACGCATCAAACTACTTTTCAACACACTAAGTTGCCTAGGTCGGTGGACCTGTGGACCGTGCTAAAAGAAAGGGCTCGAAGGAGAGAAGACGCCTAGGCACGCAACCCCCAAAGGGTCTCTGCCCTATAGCAGCTGGTTCTTAGGACACATGGAATTGTTGAGGTTGGAATGCCAATGCTACGCCTTGCTTATGAACTAGCGGACAAAGCGTTAGGAAAGTTGCAAAGCTTGCCATTCATTCTAGCAATAGAGAACGCATCATTACCCTTGGGCTTCAACCAACCTAAGTTCACAACCTATGAGGGGAAGTCAGACTCCTACATGCACTTGAGCCACTTTTGCCAAGTTATGGCCATATATTGATGGAACGGGCCTTTAATGTGCATTTTGTTTCTATCAAGCTTAGGCAACCTGGGCTTTACTTGGTTTGAGAGGCTGTTAGAAGGTAGCATCACTTCATGGGCACAACTGGCAGAGGCATTTGTTACCAGGTTAAAAAAAAACACCAAAACTCTGGTCGAGATAGATCAGCAGCTCGCCACTGACATTGGCGAGAAAGAAACGTTGAAGGCTTACAACAATAGGTAATGGGAGACCTTCAACTAGATTGGCTATTGCCCCACCAACCTACCTATCGCACAGTATAAGCAGGGTTTGCCAGTGGGCCATAAATTGAGGGATTCAATGACAATGACGCAAATGGGCTACGACGATAAATATCGGTACACTTTCCATGATGAAGTGGGGCACCGAATTAAAAATTGAAAGCCACTGAGGCAACATCTAGAAGAGTTAGTGGCCACAGGCCACTTGGACCGATACATTAAAGTGGAAGCTCGGCCAGCCTCCCAGGACCGTAATGGGTCATATGGGATGCCAGTCGAAGGTCTGCCTCAAGGTGTAATCAATGTGATATATGGGATTATCGAGCCTGAACGAGTCTGCAAGCTTAGAGGGATGATCAAGACGGCGGAGCACATGAGGGAAGTACCAAGTGTACAACCTACTGTGAAAAAAGGGAAGACAGAAGTGAAAAACGTCATCACCTTCTCTGATGAGGACTTAGCAACGTTACAAAGCCCTCACAACGACGTGCTAATGGTTACTTCGCGTATCAAGAATTTTGACATCAAGCTGATCTTAATAGACCAAGGGAGCTCGTGCTAGATAATGTATTATAAGACCTTCAAACAACTCAAATTGGAAGACAAAGACTTAGCACCCGTGACAGCTCCCTTGGTCGGTTTGAATTGTATGCTAGAATAGCTAGTTGGCAAGATAATTTTGCCGGTCAAAGCTGGGACAATGACAAGGCAAGTGGAATTTTGGGTGCTAAAAGTCCTTTTTCACTTACAACATTATTTTGGAAAGAGCATGGTTGCACACCATGCAAGCGGTAGCATCAACCTACCATCAAGTGATGCGATTCCCTATCGAAATTGGAGTGATTAAAGGAATCTTGGGAGACCAAATCATGTCCAAGCAATGCTTTGTGACGGTGAACGGCAATCAAGCTGCCAAAGGTTTCATGCAGATGGTAGAAGAGCCAGAAAGCAGCGAGTTATTCGCAAATGTCGGCAAGGCAGCCGAACAGAAGGTAATAAAAGATTTGATGGAGGTAAGAATAAATGAAAAGGTCCCAGAGAAGTTCTTTTTGCTTGGCTCATCTTTGTCCAACACCGAGAGAATAGAGATCATGGAATTATTGATCTCTAAAATCGAAGTGTTTTCATGGACACCGTATGACATGCTTGGCATTGATCCAAAATTCATCTGCCATCAACTTAACGTTAACCCGACTGCCAGAGCGAACACGCTGATCAACATTTCATCATGCCGAGATAGTTGTTGATGAAGTAGGGAACCTACTAGAGGCAGGGGCGATCAGAGAGGTTCACTATCCCAAGTGGGTCTCCAACACTATGGTGGTGCTAAAGAAAAATGACAAGTGGCGTGTTTGTGTGGACTATAAGACAGTTAACAAAGCATGCCTAAAAGAGAGTTTTCCTCTACCGTGGATAGACCAACTGGTGGACCTAACTGCTGGTCACAATCGACTTAACTTTCTTGATGCATATCGTGGATACCATCAGATCGCTATGTATGAACCGGACTAAGAGGTTACATCCTTTACAACACCTAGGGGATTGTATTGCTACAAGGTCATACCCTTTGGCCAAAAAAATACAAGGGCAACGTTCCAACAAATGGTCACCAAAATATTCAAGCCATTGTTAGGCAAAACAATGGAAGCTTACATAGACTACATGGTGGTCAAGAGCAAAAACGAAGAAGACCATCTCAATTACCTAGCTAAAATGTTTCAAATTTTGAAGACCCACAAGCTACGACTGAACGTATCCAAATGTACGTTTGGTGTGGAGCCAGGTAAATTTCTAGGCTTTTTAGTAACCAACCATGGTATAGAAGTCAATCCCTCTCAGATTAAAGCCATTTGAGATCTAGAGAGGCCTAACATAGTCAAGGAATTACAGTATCTCATGGGGCCTAGCTGCCGCGCTAAATAGATTCATAAGTTGATTGTCAGACATGTGTCGACTGTTCTTCCAAGCACTTAAGGCCAAGTTCGAGTGGGATGGTGAATGTGATCGAGCTCTGGAAAGCTTAAAAGAATACATGACCTCTCTTTTGTTGTTAGCAACCCCAATACTAGGGGAGGAACTTTTTCTTTACTTGACAGTTTCCCAGCATGCAGTTAGCACAGTGTTGGTATGTGTCGAGGAAATACAACACTTGCCTATCTTTTATGTAACCAAGACATTGTTGGGCGCCAAAACGAGGTACTTGTCGTTGGAGAAGTTGGCTTCGAGAAAATTGTCGCACTACTTCCATACGCACACTGTGATCATCTTAACAATATTTCCTTTAAAGGCCTTGTTTGAAATGGCGAATATTAAAGTGGGCTGTAGAGTTAAGATAGTTCGATATCAGGTTCTAACCAAGAACTGTGATAAAGGTCCGAGCTTTAGCAAACTTCGTGGCCGAGTTTGCTCCAAGAAGTCATCCTATTTTCCCGGTCGACTTAACCAAGGCAACCGAGCAAAGGGGGAAAAGTGTTGCAAGAATAGCGCAGTCTCCGCAACAAGTCACTCAACTGTACAACGAATCATTTAGCTTTACAGTGTCCACTAGTGCCAACAACCCATCACTGGAGGGATGTAGAAAGAGCAAGCCACACAAGTACAAGCAAGGACACGCCTGAAAGTGAAATGCCAAGGTAGTCAGGCAGTAATGATCAAATCATAACGACAGACAAAAAGTCAGAAGAAGGCGTCGTCAAGATCCCTGATCTTAAAGCGTCCTCAGATCCCTCCACTTGCTGGAAGTTGTTTGTATGAGAGATATTGTCACGACCCAAACGTGCCCCTATGGGTTTAGCACCGTAACCGGCCAGTAATTCGAGATTACCAAAGGCCTACTTAACAGTAACACAGTAAAACAGAGTACAAAGACATGGCAGAAGCCATTATAGTAATAAAACAATGTCCAATGAGCTGTGATAGTCTGCATACAAAAAGACTTTTCATACATTTATACAGGCAGTGACAAAACAGTATGTATAACATTTACAGTCAATCAGGACAGGGACTTAATCCCTATCTAACGGTACAGTGCAGTGCTGCCAGTTTATACAGTATTACAAAAATAGTACAGAGACAGACGGAGAAATAAAAACACCCCTAAGCCATAGCTTGGCAGGCTCGGAACCTCGCAGTGAGGCACAGTGGTTGGCTGGACAAAACTGGAGTTTACCCCGACGCTTCTAGCATTGGTCCGGTGCCTGTACACCTACATATATATATGAGCAGTGAGCTAAAGCCCAGTGAATAACACAATGCGTAAAGAGGTTTAGAATGAATATCCTTACAGTAATGAAAACAATTCATTAAACAGTATTTCAGTCATTCAGTATTTCAGTTATTCAGTCATATATGGTACATCCGTTAGCATAGCGATAAAGACAAGAAATGAGTTTTAACGACCAAAAGAAATGATGGCCATCAATCAATAAGCGATGAGTGGTTCCAACGAGGAACCGCGAGATCTCTGAATAAAGAATAAAGATGTGATAGTTGCTAAGGATGCCACAAAGATGCAGATTGAATACAGGACATACATTCATTCACTTCACAGTATCAGTTCAGAAAAAAGTATAGTTCAATTGTTCAGAAGATAATCATTTTTGAACATATCTTTACACAGTTGTTACTCACAGAGTTCTGAGCTGCAGTAGACTAGAGCATCTCCTCGAAATGCCAACCCTAAACAGTACAGAATGAACACACACTAAGCTACACAGTTAGGAAGGATAATAATAGCTTAATCCCTAATTGCCTCAGTGTGTTCTACATCTATATCCTTATTAAGATGTCTTAAACTAGGCCTAAGAATGCCTAGGATGGGATGAGGATGCAAAGATGTATTCAGAAAACATTTTCAGAATTTTCAGTGAAACAGGGTCCCGCTCGAGCGTAGGTTACTCCGCTCGAGCGGACAGGCAAACAAAGGTCCCCGCTCGAGCGTCAACTTACCCGCTCGAGCGGACCAAAAAGTACTGGATAGGTGAAATTCACGCTCGACGCCCCCTCGAGCGTGTCACCCAATCCTCCGCTCGGGCGGACATTCCTTCGCCCTCGAGCGGATGATGACGATTACAAAATCTTGGGAGCTCGAATTTCCCGCTCGAGCGCCATTCTCCCCACTCGAGCAGAAGACCAAAATCTGGAAAATCCAGATTTGAGCTCCAAGATCAAAATCATGTTTTCAATCACCAAATTCGATCCTCTTGGGCCCATTTTCTGGAAAAACACTTGTAAACACATGATATATTATATTTCAAAGGTCAATTTGTAAAAAGCCAAGGCCCAAGGGTGTTTAATTAAACTCATCCTCAAACCAAATTTCATGAATATGATCCAAACATGACATGCATGAGTTTTAAATCAATTCAAAGCTTCAATACATGCTCTAATGAGCCAAAACATTCAAGAACATGATGGTATCATGAACCTTAGCTAGAACTTGTACATACATGCAACAATTGTCCATGAAATCAACTTAAAACTCAATAATACCGACATACATGCATGGAATGAGCTCCAATTCAACATTATTTGATTCAATCTTGACTTAGATCACTAGAGGCTCATGAATCATGCAAGAAATCATGCAAGAACAAGCTTAAACACAACAATGAGAGGTTGAATTTCTTACCTAAGTCTTCAATTAGAGGTGTAGGAGCTCAATTTACAATTATCTTCTAAAATCTCCAAGTCTTCAAGCAATTTACCCAAGAATAAGTCAATTCTCTCCCTCACTCTCTCTCTTGGTCAGCTATGACAAGAAAATGATTGAAGAAAATGTTTTGAGCAATGCAAGACTAAGTCTCTCAACATTTGGTACAATGGCCCACTCAATGGTCTAATGGTAAATAAGTCCAATACTTGCAATCTATCAATATTTAATCTAATTTAATCATCCCTAATCACTTTTCAGATAAATACACCATTAAGATCACATAAAATCTAATTAACACAGAACATCAATCAATTTTAGATTCGACCGCCGACAAGGCCTTCAATTTGCAGTTTAACATAAAAATATGAACAGATAATCAAACAGTCAAACAGATAGAAATGCATTTAAACAGATACAGTCAATTTATCAGTTTCAGATTTCAGTCGGTTGGTTTAGTATTTTAATCAGTTCCATTACTTATCATAATCAGTCTCAGTTTAGCAGTATTCGGTAGTTAATCGGTAAACAGTGACGAGGGTTGTTACAAATGTGAAAGTTTTTTGTAGATGGGGCATTTAACAGGCACGAGGCTAGACTTGGGATAGTCCTCATCTCGCTACATGGCTTGACCATTGACAAGCTATCAACCTCGAATTTCCAGCATCCAACAATAAGGTAGAGTATAAAGCATTGTTAGCAGGTTTGAAGTCAACCTACCAGATAAAGGCCACCAAGCTAATGGTGTACAGTGACTCTCAATTAGTAGTCAACCAGATATCTGGCGAGTATGAAGCGAAAAATGACAGAATGACCAAGTATTAGGAGCTGGTCAGGAATGAAATTGTGAAATTTGATGTAGTAAAGATAGAGTAAATTGGTCGAGAAGAAAATAACAAGGCGGATGAACTGGCTAGTTTGGCATCGATGGTAAACACTTCTATCTCGCACTTGTTTTAGCTGACTTCATTCCACGACTGAGCATCAAGTAACCTGAAGTGGCCGAGGTATTCTACGCTGAGCCAAGTCCTTCCTAGATGGACCCTATCATCGTGTTCTTAAAAAATAGCATTCTGACAGAAGATAGAAAAGAGGCCAATAAGACTAGGGTGAAGTTACAACGATTTCGGCTTTTCCTATCTCTAGCACTGTACAAAAAGTCCTTCACAAGACCGTATTTGAAATGTGTCTATTCTAACAAGGTCAAGGCATTTTTGTTCGAAATCCATAAAGGCATTTGTGGAAGCCACCAAAAGGGGAGATCTATGGCTTACCGAGCTATCTCACAAGGGTATTAGTGGTCATACATGCAAGTAGATGCAGAAAAGTATGTCAAGAAATACGAGAAATGTCAGAAGTTCATGCATCAAATCGATCAACCAGCTAGAGAGCTTCTACCTTTGACCAACCCTTGTCATTTTGCAATATGGGGCTTAGACATAATATAACCACTCCCAACCATGCTAGGCAACAGAAAATTCTTTATTGCAGCGACAGATTACTTCACAAAGTGGATAGAGGTAGAAGTGCTTGCATCCATCAAAGAAAAGATGTCAAAAAGTTTGTCTGGTAGAACATCATAACCCGATTTGGAATTCCCAAGGCCTTGATATCTGACAACGGCACCTAATCTGATAGAAGAATCTTTAAGGATTTTTGTGAAGAGCACAAGATAGAATTCTACAACTCCACGCTGGTGTACCCTCAAGCTAATGGCCAAGCCGAAGCCTCCAATAAAGTAGTCTTAGATGGTCTGAAAAAGAGACTGGAAAAAATGAAAGGAAAATGGGCTGAGGAACTTCCCCATGTTTTATGGGCTTACTGAACTATACCTAGGCGGTCGACCGACGAAACGCCTTTTTCCTTGGCCTATGGCATGGAAGCGATAATCCCCTTGGAAGTTGGCCTCCCCACTATTAAAAAGTGAAATTTTTGATCTGGATTTGAATGGAGATGCCATAGCCTTGGAGCTAGATATTGCAAAAGAAAGAAGAGAAAGAGCACTGGTCCACATCGCCTCATATCAATAGGAACTGTCTAAAAAATACAACAAGGCGGTGTATCCAAGGCAATTCAAGATTGGAGATTGGGTGCTACGCAAAGTAATGGGTAACACTTTGGTGCCTGAGGATGGCAAATTGGGACCCAACTGCAAGGGGCCGTACAAAATGATGGGATTAGCAAGAGAAGAAGCTTACCACCTCAAAGATATGGATGACCGAGCTATCCCAAGGCCATGGAATACGGTCAATCTTAAGATATTCTATTTTTAGCTTTTTGCACTTGTAATTTCCTTGGACATTCAATAAAACAAGTAGACATTTATTTGGGTGCAATTTCTTTCAGTACTTGTATTTATTCTGTTTGTAAACGTCTTTGCATGACTGGGGGCAAAGTTGGTAGGTTTGACTGACACAGTTTTTTGCACTCCTTAACTGAGATGAGTATTTAGGATAAAGAAGGTTTGCAGGTTTGACTAATACACTTTTTGCACTCTTTAACCGAGATGAGTATCTAGGCTAAAGAAGGTTGGTAGTTTTGACCAACAAAACTTTTTGCACTTTTTAACCGAGATAAGTATCTAGGCTAAAGAAGGTTGGCAGGTTTAACCAACATATTTTTTGCACTCTTTAGCCGAAATGAGTATGTAGATTAAACAAGGTTGGCAGGTTTGACCAACACACTTTTTGCACTCTTTAGTCAAGATGAGTATCTAGGCCAAAGAAGGTTGGCAAACTTGACCAACACATTTTTTGTACTCTTTAGCCGAGATGAGTATTTTGGCTAAAAAATGTTGACATGTTTGACCAACACATTTTTTGTACTCTTTAGCCAAAATGAATATCTCAGCCAAAGAAGGTTGGCTGATTTGACCAACACATTTTTGCACTCTTTAGCCAAGATGAGTATCTAAGCTAAAGAAGGTTAACAGGTTTGACTAACACATATTTCACACTCGGCCAAACAAGGTTGACAGGTTTGACTAACACAACTTTTTGTACTCTTTGACCGAGATGTTTATCTCAACCAAAGGAGGTTAGCAGGTTTGACCAACATAACTTTTTTGCACTCTTTGACCGAGATGGCTATCTTATCCAAGGAAGATTTTTTCAAGGACAGGTTAGGCCAAGCTGATTAGCCCGACAGAACATACATTCAAAATGGTATGAAACATTCTAGGAGAAACACAATGGTCGTGCAATAAGTTTGAATCTTTCATTAACTAAAGAAGATGATTACAAGATGAGGGACCTATAGCCCGGTTATAGTGCACAACCAAAAAAAAAGAACGAGGTAAGAAAACATAACCAGACGAAAAGATCATCCATATCATTTTCAACGTTAGCACCGACTTCACCACTTGACAGATCGGCTTCGACATCATCTTCGTGTGTCAAGTTAATGACGCTTTCTTCAATGATCAAGCTGGGCTCGGTCAAGCTAGGCAACTCCACCCGAGCTGGCAAGGAACTTTATCGATCGAGTTCAGTGGCAGGTGGAGAAACGTAGCCCAGCACTGGGGTATCTTCATCCTCTTGAAGGAATTTTTCTTGAATGGTGTTGGCATAAGCCACTATGTAGCTTGGAATATAGTGAGGAGAAGGATTCAACGATATCTCCGAGTTCAGCGAATGACCGAGCTTCTCCAATGTTGTCTTCCAGCCGCATTTGAAGAAGATGATATCCTTGGTTGCTTTAGACTATTGGATGTCGGTCTCTTCACCTTCTTTGTAACCACGGTTCTCAACGTCCTCTATTTTCTTCTTTAGTGCCTTTATCTCGACGTTTTTCTTTCTCTCCATTTTAGTAAGCTCACGGAGATAGCGGCTTTTCTTTTCGGCAAGAGCCTTTTGCTCATCCTCCTCAACCGTGCAAACTTGCTTGGCCAGTTGGTCTCGGTCTGTGGCTAGCTCGGCCAGTTAAGCTTTAACCTATTTTAGCGTGGCTGCCTTGGCCTCAGCATCAGCAACAACCGCCCGAGCTATTTTTCGCAGCTCAAGCACATGTTTGTGAGCAACGTAGCTTTTTTACACAACATGCAAAAGAGTGGGATTATGGAATAAAACTTTACCAAGGCGAGCGACTTTGTGGCAGACCGTATAGCCTTCAACTTAGTGAGTTATTCATGCCACTCCATGTCGGCTAGTAGACAAACGCTTTTTGATAAGTTGAAAGCCAGCACGTGGTCCTTCTTGGCTGTAATAGAATCCGCTGTGGTAACAGTATGTCCCTAAAGGTCACGGCTGGTGCCAATGCTAGAGAAAATGAAGGGTTAGCATGGCCTTCAAGAAGCCCGGCTTCAGGTCGCTCAGTCTCCTCCTCGTCTACCAAGCGCTATGGGTTGACGGCAGAGGTACGAGGCCTTTTGCTCGGTCGAGATGAAGTAGCCCAGGTGGATAGAAGTGCAATGACCGTCTCGCGTGGCAGATCAGTTGGTGGTAGCTCGATCTTCATTTCGGCATTGGAGGCGGAGGCTTACTCTATGATTAAAGCGTGGACCGCTCTTCTCTTTGTCCTTTCTTGCTCAACGGTGAGGAGGATGAGATTGATTTGGGAAGAGTTGGGTCTGACTCAAGTGAAGGCTCTAGCAGGAAATCGGCAACCTTACTTTTCCTCCTACGACTGTAGCAGTAGGTCGGTTGGAAGCCCAAGAGCTCGGTCCAATCCCTTTGTCTGTATCTTAACATCGCATGGAGCGCATTCTGATCTGCGTAAGTGTAAGTCAAATTAAGTTGGTTGGAATTTGCAAAAGAAAAACCAGCAGTTAGTGTGGCCAACGGTATCGAAATGGCAAAGTAGGTCAAACCGAACTATTCTTACCAACTGCCTTTATTCTAATTGATATTATAGCCCGATATTGGGGCTTCACGGTCCTTAAAGTTGCTTGAGACTCTGAGAAAATCATCATTGTTTAAATCTTTGTCTGGTGTTCTATTGACGATTTTCTCTCGGTCTTTTATGATTCTAAGGTAATATACCCAACCGTCATCATTTTGGCCTAGCGAATATTGATGAAATAGCTCGACCAATCTGAGGTTGAGGCCAAGATGGTGATTGAGTTCGACAATGCCGTTTATTATTCGATTTGTGTTGGTGGATAATTGAATGGGGCATAGTCTGGTTTGCCTAAGAAATTTGCAGATGAGGGGTTGGACTGGGAACTAGAGTCCACCCTCTACAGTAGATAGAAGAGTGAACGGGAGAAAGCTGTGTTTGCCCCAGGGCGCAGTGTCTAGCTCAGTCAGCTCGAATTGTAGGTCATCAGGGATATTGTAGTCCTTTTGGAACTCGGCTATAGTGTAGGGCGAACTCACCAAGAAGCGACACTTACCCATAGGAGTTAATCTATCAAAAATAACTTAAGGAGTAGTTTGGTTAGCTAGTTGGACCAATAGCTCAGTTGAGCAGCATCGCCAGGTGATGTGGAGAAGGAGTGCCTGACCAACCTAGTCAAGTCTGCAAAGTGAGAAATAAAAGTGTTATACCACAGGGATTGACCGGACAAGGCAAGTATGTGTACTAGCCAAACGTAGTTCGACCGTCTAGTGTGCATGCAACGGGTAAGGTTTTAGCCCGGTTCTGATTATATGCAAGGTTTTAGCTCGGTCACGAGAAGGGTGGTACTTGTAGTTTGACTGAATCCCCAGACGGTGATACAGACAGGTTTTTGCTCGATTCATGTTGGGGGCAAGATATTAGCCCGAGTGCGGTTTCAGGTGAGGTTCCTAGTTCAATGTGACCATTTGAGGGACGACTAACAAGCCGTAGCTCGGTCATCATTTCTTGAGTGGGTCACAAACAAGTTTTTAGTTCGGCCATTATGTTATTTTGGATCAATAATCTTTGGTTTGTTTGGTTTTTACCTCGTCGGTTTGGTGTCCACCTCTAAGAGAAACTAGAGGGGTATTTTGTGGCCCTACTATAGTTCCACATCTGTTTTTGATATGTTTTTAGTGGATTTATTCTAAAAAAAGTGATGCTCTCAAACGTCAATGTTGAGTTAACCACTTTTAGAACCTAGAAAACGGGAAGAACAGAATAAGCTACCATAAAAAAAAAATATTGGAAATAGAAGGAAAGTTACGGATTTTTGTAGGCAATTGGATTCCAACTCAGTGGCAAGTGCTCCAAGCAACAGTGATGAGCACAAAATGGAGAGAAGATGCTTAGGCTAGGACTTGAGTTGAACAACAGTGGTTTGAATGTTCTGAGAATAAAAGGTCTGAGGCGGAAATGATGAACAGTGAAAGTGTCTCTTCCACTGCATATGAGTTATATATCTAATAGAGGCAAAAAGGTGTGACGATTAAAGTGTTTGGAAACAAGTGCCTGACGACTGTAATGGGGTTACGGGCACAATGGAACGGTGGCACGTGTTCCAAGTGTGTTAGACGCGTATGGCTTGTCAGACTAGAGGATAGATGTGTTGTGGAGTTGAAAAGACTCTTGAAGATCGACCGATATGTGGGAGCAAGCAAAAATTTTAGCTCGATTAATTTGGGCATTTCTTAGCTTAGTTAAGGGCAAGTAATCCCAATCATGTGGTGCAGATGGAATTAAGGAGCAATTGAGAGGGTAATTTGTGTGCTAATTGAGCTAAGCTAGGTGAAACCTTCTTTGGAAGTTGGGCTGTGCAAATGGGCTGAGATAAGACTTTTGTGTAGCTCGATCTTGGGCCGAATAGACGCTATGCCGATCACAGATGTGTTGCTAAGGCTTGGACCTAGCTATCTGGAAACAGATCTTTATCAAACTAAGGTGATTGCCAGTGTAGAGGGTTGAGCTAGGTGTAGCTCGGCAGGTAGCCATCTTGTAGCTAGGGTCATTATGGCTCTAACCATGGGGAGTACCAAGCCAAGATAGCTCGGTTGACCGCAGTGACAATTTTAACCATCTCACTTGGTTAGTAGTGAGTTGGGTGTTATGAGGATAAGAATTATTTTGTGGAAAAGTGATTCCTAGGAGGACTCTGTTAAAGAGAGTTTGAGTCCTACTAGAAATGTGTCTGGCGAAATCTATAAAAACTCATGACAGAACTGTCATGCCCCAAGCTCCGTGACAACGCCGCACACTCATATAAGTGAGCATGCAAGGCTAAGAATCCAATCACATAACCCACAATATAAAGTACTCAAATTAAATCCTTAATTGTCATAATGCCAAAATCCATAAAAATAAATAGTTCTTATATGAAAATGTCCACCAAGTCCACTAATTTAATCCACTAACAAAACAATAATCCAAGTACTTAAATCATGGTCCTACTCTCAGCACTCCCACATGTTAAAAAAAAAAATCCCGTCCAACTCTACTCTTCAGAATCTGAAAAAAAAAATAAAATAAGGGTAAGCTAGATAGCCCAGTAAATAACCAACCATCACTACTACTTGGATCAAGTATACAAAAATAAATAAATAAATCGATAACTAATAAATATAATTTTTTTCTACAGTTCAATAAATGAACAATTATTTGTAAGATGGTTTCATAGCTAAAAATAAACAATGTACAATACATTTTAAATGAAAAGCCAACAAGATAATTCTAAGTAATTCGTTGTTCAAATCGATGGTTCGATATTCAGATAGTTCAATGATTTGATTCACAAAACCCAAGTCTTGGTGACTACGGTCACTTAGCCTGTGACAAGGCCCAAAACCATACATAGGCCGGTGGTAAAGCCCCAAAAGAAACTAGTTTCTGTGCCAATAAATAACCCCCATTGGCTAGGGTCCAAATCATAGTCAGACTAGAGTGATGTTCAAAATTCAAACAATACACAACTTTTAAATAAAACATTCGATATTTTCAGAATAAACGTTTAGTACAATTTTCAGAATAATTTGACCAAATATTCAAATAATTTTCATAATAATATTCGATATTGTTTTATACTTGACCCATATTTTGTTTTAAGAGAACATGAAGACTATAAATAAATATTTATAATTTTAAACGATTCGATAGGAATAAAAAATGAACTAACAGTGATAAAGGGTTACTTACCCCAAACGCTTAGAAATTATATTCCAACACTAACTCCAAACACCTAGCTCCACCACTTCAATCACACAAACCTAATAAACAAAATCTCAAATAAATTAATATTTTTACGTGTTACATACACTCACAAAAGCCCCACTATATTAGATTAATGTATTGCTTTAATATCCAAGTGATTAAACCATTCAACCCAACTTTACAGCCAAACACACCCTTACCCATGATACAAAACTCCATTGTTTCTATTACCCACCCAAAGTTACACTTACACATTGCACCCAATTCTTAAAACCTAAGTAGGTACCTATAGGTCATCCAAATCCCCTTAATGCATTGATTGTTAAATTCCTCAACATAAATTTAATAATTAACAGTAAAGACAGATTTTACCTTAACCAATGGGTGTCCCAAAATCACGAACGTGCTGCCTTCAATCCCTATTGTAGCCTCACTTGAACCTTTCTTCTCTTTTTCTTTTCTTTTTTGCTTTTACCTTCTCAAACCCTAGCCGCCTATGGAGCAATTCCCAGCCTTTGTTTTGTTTGTTTTCCAAGACTTAAAGCCACAACAAGTGGGCTTATTAACCTAATTTCTCAAAGTTACAAAATTACCCATCTAAGTAATAGAAAATATAATGCCATCTCATAACTAATTCTTTGATATTAATAAATGACCCATATAAATTAATTTAATTACTAATCTATCCAATAAAATAATCCTACACACAACTTGGGTTTTACAAGAACCTATGGACATGTATTGCAATTCTTACTCTCAAATACACAGAGCTTATTATTTATTGTCTACTTAGTGACTTATGCATCGGAGGGGTTCTTTGGCACACATCTGCCGGCTAGCTCACGTGTGTTTTTAGATATCAAAGCGACGACGTTTGAAGGAGTACAAATTTAATCAACAAGATTACATGAGAAGATTATTTCGTTCTCGTACAATATCCATAAATGTTACCTTTGATCTAAAATTATTTGTAAAAAATTACACTGAATAGTAATTGTCCTTATAAAAATTCCTTACAAATGGAGAGAAAGCAAAAATGATACAAGAAATACAAAAGGAACGGAGCTATACAGTGAAAAAAAATGGTCAAGTTTCCGCTGAAAGGGTAAACAATTATAAATGAGAGTAAAAAAAAAAAATTCTACACTATTTTTGTATTGCTTTTGCAAATCTTTATTTAAATTTAAAATTTAAACAAAGTTTAAAATTTAAATAAAATTACATTACATTTATAAAATTAAAAAATCAACATATATTTTGAATAACAAGGTGTTAAGTTAATTTGTATGCTCCTCGACTAATCTCAAGTTCTTTAAGCCTCCGTTTGGGAAGTGGGCTGGCTTTTTGGCTTTTTGGCTTTTTTGGCTATATGAGCCTGGGCTCAAAAACCTGGTTTGGGAAGAACTTTTTGGCTTTTTTGACTTTTTTGGCTTTTTGGCTTTTTGGTGAGGTGTCACTAAATTATTATTACTGCCCTTTTTTTGATGCTTTTTTTTTTTTTTTTTTTTTTTTTTTTTTTTTATTTTTTTTTTTTTTTTGTTATTTTTTTTATTTTTTATTTTAATTTTGGGATTTGGCCTATTTACGGCCTTTGTTTTTTTTTGAAATTTTATTATTTTATTATTTTATTTTTTGGGTGATTTTTTTGGCTTATTTTGGTAAAATAAATTTTTTTATTATTTATGTTTTTTTTTTTTTATTTTTTTTTATATTTTTAATTATTTTGTCGCTTTTTTTTATAATAATTTTTTTTATTTGTAATTTTTTTATTAATTACTAATTTACGTGTTATGTTGTTTTTTTTATTTGTAATTTACGTTTTTTGCCGCTTTTATTAATTTAAAATGTCATTATTTTTTATTTGTAAATTATTTTAATATGTTATTAATTTACGTTTTTTATTTGAAATAATTTAACTTTATTTAATTTAAAATATTTAATTTTATTTTTTTTAACTGCTTTTAAATTTTATATTTATTTTACGTATTTAAATAATGTAAATAATCTAAAAATTCTTTCAATAGTAAAAAATTAAAATAAATATTCAAAAAATTTAAATCGTAAAAATTTAAATAATATAAATATTCAAAAAATTATTTTTACAATAAAAACTAAATAAATTAAATATTCAAACAATTTAAATAATTTAAAAAGTTAAAATTTTAAAATTAAAAACAACACTACACTTAAATCAGAACCAAACACATAACATATAGCTCACGTAAGAACTTATTTATAAAACACATAGCCAACCACATAATCGACTCGAGATACTCCTCACACAACTCTACACTCAAATCAGAACTAAACACATTAAATAAAACTCACGTAATAAATTATTTTTAAAACTCATAACCAAACACATAACTTGAAATTCCATACTACTTTCAATTCTATAATCAAATCATAACCAAAACACATAACAAAAAATTAAAATATTTAAAACTATTTTTATAAAATAGAGTTTGAATTTATTTTTATAAAATATTTTAACAAAAAACAAAAAAATATTTTTTTTTTTCAACTTTCTTTGTTTTTTTTGGAAAAATGTATTTTTTGGATTTTTTTTTTTTTTTTTTTTTTCTTTGGGCTGCTGCCGCATGCCCCAAATTAGATAAGGGGTAGTTTTGTGAAATGAGCTTAGGGATTGAACTTGCAAAGCAAGATTGGTAGTTTTGTCTTTTAGTGGCTCTTGAGCCTTTTTTTGGCATTATGTGGCTCAAATAGCCTACGAGCCCTTCCCAAACATAACCTAAGTTAACAACTTCACACAATTTGCAATCCACACTCATATATAAATAGTGTAAAATATTTAATAATTTATAAAAAAAAGTTTTAACACTTTAATTATTTGAGAAATTACACATGACCCTACTCATTTAACTATTGCCGAAGTTAAGCGTATTGTATACTCTCGTCTTGTGTACGATAGGCTGGCTGAGAAGCTTTTTGCTATGTTTGTCCTGTGCCTAGTGTATTTTAAAAAATATTTTTAAATTAATAATAAATTATATAAATATTAAAATGCAAAATCATAATTTTGTTGATATATTTGTAATTAATTTTTTTAGATTGAGAAAAAATATTCATTGTTAAACTGATAAAAGGTCAAATAAATTCGGTACAGTGGTATCACAAAATCTCAAAAAGATATAAATAACCTCTATAGAATTAATGATCCAAATCTCTATAGTGGAGGAGAAAAGGCTCCCGCAAAGAAGGGAAACAAAAACCTCCATTTATGAAGGATTGTTACATCAACAAATAAAAAATTTTAAAAACTTATAAAAAGAAAAACGAGATTCAAGTCGCTACCAAACTCATACAAAATTTCACTATTCCGCAACCTCCAACCTAAAATTTAAAGATCCTACCTTTGCTTGTTAAGATAGAACATTAAAATTGAGATAGTCGCTTTGTATGAAATAAATGCATTATTCAGTATTGACCTTTGGACTATGAAAAGATTTAAAGGCAAGTTTTAAGATGGTCTGTGCTACATCCTCCTAATTTTTGACTCCTTTATCCCCCTAAATTTCAAACCAGGCAAAAAAAAAAAAAAAAATCCAAAATAACGTCGTTTTAAACATTAGGGCCATGTTTGTTTGGGCGGACTGGATTAGCATTCCCATGACTAATAGTCCTAGGACTACGAATCCGTTAGATTATGTATCCTATCTTAACTAATAGTCAAGTTTAAAATAATTAGTCCGTACTTCAATTGTTTAACCAAATATCGGATTAATAATTTTATTGGACTATTAGTCTAATCCCAAACTCATGTCCACCTAAACAAACATTATCTAGAAGAATTAAAAAAGACTTTTTTAAGGGGACAAATCATAATGAAGAAAATAAGACAATAATGTAAATATCAAATCTAATTAAGAATTAGACGTAGAGAAAGATTAGGAGAGATTTCTCTGAACTTTTCTCGACCCGTGAATTACCCAGCGGGTCCACACACCCAAACAAATATCTCTGTTTCAGGGTTACTTTTAACAACCAATTAAATCAAAATTAAAAAGCACTCCCAAAAATCACATCACCGTCTATTTTCACTAGCTTGATAAAAACATTTGATATAACCATCGACAACCGTCGATCGAAGCAGAAACATGGAATCAACATGCACATCCGACACACTGAATAGCATCATTGACTTAGACCCCAAGTCTTGCACGGAAAAGTCCGAACAACTCTTCTTCCCTGATAAGCCCGTTAATGGCGGCTCATATTCTGCATCCTTCACACAGTCCAGTCAAAATACTCTCTCTCTCTCTCTCTCTCTCTCTCTCTCTCTCCCCAAATTTCAACACACCCATCTTCTTCTTCTTCAGCTTCATCTTCTCTCTCTAGAAACCCATCTCCGCTCTATCTCTCTCTCTCTAAAACCCATCTAATCCTCCATGGATGCAATTCTCCAAGCAGCCCTCGCCGCTATAGGGAGCTTCTTTGTTGTAACCATAATTTTCCTTGTGATCCTCGGCCTCTGCAAAGGAGTCAAGAAGCAAGACCCGCAATCTCGAGCCCGAACCGTTCCCAATTCGGATCTCTCCTCCATCGCCATCAGCGAGAGCGCCTCCTTCGACCGGTCTCTCCACCGGATCTCCATGTGCGAACTTGTCAAGGCGACCCGGGATTTCTCGTCGGACCTCATCATCGGCGACGGCAGCTTCGGGCTCGTCTACAAGGCCCGACTCACCTCCGGTGCCACCGTTGCCACCGTTGCCGTCAAGAAGCTCAGCTCTGACGCCTTCCAAGGGTTCCGCGAGTTCCGGGCCGAGATGGAGACCCTCGGGAAGCTCCGGCACCCAAACATCGTCAGGATCCTCGGCTACTGTGCCACTGGTTCGGACCGCCTCTTGATTCTCGAGTTTATCGAGAAAGGCAGTCTCGACCAATGGCTACTTGACACGTCATCATCGAATAATAACGTGTCAACCCCAATTTTACCCTTATCTTGGGAGACGAGACTTAAGATCGTTAGAGGGGTAGCCAACGGGCTAAATTACATGCACAATTTAGACAAACCTATAATTCATAGAGACATCAAAGCTAGCAATGTGTTGCTAGATTCTGAATTTGAACCGCATATTGCTGATTTTGGATTAGCGAGGAGAATTGAAGGTACAAGTGCCCATGTGTCGACTCAAGTGGCCGGAACAATGGGGTACATGCCGCCAGAGTACATTAATGGTGCCACCATGGCGACAACGGTGGGAGATGTGTACAGCTTTGGAATTTTGATGTTGGAAATCGCAACAGGGATTCGTCCCAATTTGCCATTCAAGGTGGAAGAGGAGGGAGGTTGCAAGGAAGTGAGATTGGCCGAATGGGCTCGGAAAATGGCAGAGAAAAATCAACAAATGAAGATGTTGGATGCTAATATTTCTCGGGATGGGCTAAACCGAGATGGGGTTGTGGAGTTTTTCAAGATTGCTACATCTTGTTCTAGTGAGGAATGCAAGCTTAGGCCTTCCATGAAGGAGGTTATGGAGTCGTTAAATCGGATTCCGACTTGAAATAATTTTTTTTGCATTGGTTACTATGCCATTGCAAATACTAATTTTTTTGCAACCAATCGTCCTACTATGCAAAAAAATTTAGACGCAAAAATCCTTTTTCTGGTGGTAGTGTTTGATGAAGAGTGAGGACAAGTTTCTTGGATTGTTTGTATTTGTTCATGGGCTCAATCAAGTGAGGTCATGGAAATGAAGATTGTGAATAGCTTTTGGTAGGCAGTGGCAAAAGGGTAAATCGTGTATGAACGATTGTTTCTGATTTTTATGGTGTTTTTTGTAAAGCTTGTTTATATTGAAGTACGTTTTTTTTTTTTGGTTGAGTTTTTTATAGTTGTTTAAGGTAGTATGATATGATGATTCATGAAGTTTGTTAAGTCACTTTTGCATAATAATTACATTCACCAAGTATTCATTGAATTGTATTTAAAGGTTTATGCTTTGTGCAACGTTAATTCATCTTCATTTCTCATGTTGTTTAATGGATGTTCTATACAATAATGTTACTTCTTCTTCATTGGAAGTGGGAAGGATTAGGTATTGTTTTCCCTTTTTGTTAGAAAATAAAAAACAAAACATGAATTGATTTCAAAAGCTTGTCTGACAAATTATTTTGAAAATGACCTTTGGAAAAGTTCTATGAAAAGCACTTTAAAATTGTTTGAAAGACTTTTAAGATAATACTTTTAAACACAAGGCAAACATTTGAAAAAATATATATATGATAGGGAAAAGTTGTTTTTTCTTCTAGAAAAACACCTTTAGATCGTTTTAAACACTTCTGGGAAAACACTTTCAAATACTTTTAGGAAATCACATTTAAATTGGTTTAAACACTTTTAGAAAAATACTTTCGGAAAAAAAGAAAAAAATTGATATGAAAAAATTGTTTGACAAGCTCAGGGGTGAGCATGGTCTGGATTGGACTGGATTGAGATAAAACCAGGATCAATCTGTTATTTACGGTTCCTAAAATATTGAAACCAATCCAATCCGTTTAAATCATGGAATCAATCCATTTAAACACGGACTGGATCGATTTAGGACCACGGATTCACATAATTAAATAACAAAAAAATATATATATAACACTTTAATTTCATAAAAATATAAACATAGCGGTATATTAGTTCCACAATAGCAACATGTTTTTCTATAATAATGACATATTGTTCTAAAATTTAAACAATCCTAAGAAAATTAGTTTCACCATAATAATTTAGATCATTATAAATTAAAACTAAAAATTAACAAACAAAAATAATAAAAGAAGATATTATATGGGTTTAGGTTTGAGTTTAGGTTTTATATAGAATAAGAGAAGATACTATGAAGGAGGATGTGTAATAAAAATATAAACTATTTGCATACGGTCCGGATCGGTTCCAATCCGGAACCGATCCGTGGACTACGAATTTTTAATTCTTCAATCCGGAATCGAACCACGGATTCAAAAACCAATCCAAACTTATCAGATTGGACTGGACTGGACCAGATTACGGATTTCACGAATTCTTTGCTTAGCCCTAACAAACTGTTTTTTGAAAGTAGTTTTTAGAAGGAAGAAAAAAAATTATGAACTGCTTTTAAGAAAACACTTTTAAATTGTTTTCTAATTTTTTTGAGAAATGATTTTGCACAAAAAGAAAAAGGATAAATTACACTTTGGCCCCTTGTGTTTGGCCACTTTTCCACTTTGGTCCCTAAAATTTTTCTTTTTTATTTTTATTTTTATTTTGGCCTTTTATATCCCAAGTTTTTCTCAATTTACTCCTAAAACTAATTTCTATTTCAAATTAAATAAAAAATACCACGATAGCTATCACATAATACAAAAATATATTATTATATTGAGATTTGAATTTGTATTAGAAGTATAAATTATATATAGTAAAATATTTTTATATCATGTGACTGTCAATGTGTCATTTTCTGTCTAATTTTTAATAGAAGTTAGTTTTAGGGGTAAATTGGGAAGAAGTAGGCTTGTCTCCAGTCTACAAAGTGAACTGGACGATACTGTTGGGTCTGTAAGACTCACCACAAGTCTAATTTCGATGATTTGAATCGTTCAATATATAGAGCTCGTCGAGTACTTCATCCTTATAAAAAAAATCATATTGATTAGATACCGATAGCCACTTGATTAGATAATATTTTTTTCAATGGTAAATATGATTTTAAAAATATATTGTTGATAAAAATGTGTTCTGATCAAGAGGCCATTAATATTTGATTAATATGATTTTTTCCAAAGTTGAACTACTTGATGAACTCTACACATTGATTGGTTTGGATTATCGAAATAGGACCTGTGGTGGGCCCCATAGGCCCAACAACATAACTCTCCAATTGGAAAAAACTTGAAATATGAAGGGTCAAAGTAAGAAAAAATAAACTACAAAGACTAAAGTTAAAGTAGCCAATATAAAGAAAACAAAGTATAATTTACCCAAAATAAAAATGATGAGTATTTTTAAACTTTTCATTATTTTTGCTTATGAGAGAACACAAAAAGATGAAAATGAGAAAAAAAGATTAATTGAAAACTAGGGGTGATCACGGATTAGGTTGGGTTGGGTGGCATCATATCCTCCATCCATCCAAATTTAGATAGAGTAAAAAAAAAAATCAATCCGAATCTGTCCACCGATTTAGCAAATGCGGATTGAGTGGACCATATGGGTTGACGGATGGATAAGATCGATTTGACAGTTTGGACTTTACAAATTTTGGACATTTTTTTGAATTATAATTTATAACTTTTACAATCCCCAATAACTAGTAATTTGAAAAAACATGTATTATTTGTCTATATAATAGGTCATGGCATCGCATATGTATATTTTTTAGGTATTGTTTTCCTTTTTCACAAAAATATATATTTTATTATTTTTATTATTACTTGTTAGTTTTTTTTTTTTAACTTAATTTACGAGCAGATTGAGTTCATATAGGTGTGGGATGATTGATTCATTATCCGAACCATATCTGTAGATTTTGAAATATTTCATCTGCATCCGTCCACCGAAATACATGTATCCGTCCACCGAAATACATGTATCCGTCTAAAATTAATCAGATTGGGTAGGTTCAATCAAGTTAGACAGGTTGGACAAATCCATGATCACCCCTACAGAAAATAATATCAAAAAGGGAAAGACTATATGGTACACACACCTCAAAGAGTGTGTATCGTATACAATTTATAATTAAAGAAGAAAATGACATAATTTCATACTTTCTGAATCATAACTAAAAATATATATATATATATATAATTAAATGAAACAGAAGGCATAAAAAATTTTTTGTGAGTAATAACTAAAATAAAGTCATAATTAAAAAAAAATAATCATAATTAAAAAAAAATTTAAGATACATAAAATAGAAAATATGTATAGTAAAATTTTCCTATAAAAAATATACGTTACTTTTGTTCGTCATTATCATTGTGATTGTCATTGATGGACATTCCTTAGAGGCATGTTACTGGATTTGAGATGTACCAAAAAAAAAAAATGTTACTGGATTTGTGATGATGAATGATGAAGTGGTGGATTAACAAATTACTCGAGAATTATTTTTTATTACAATGATTCCCTGCTCATATCATTGATGAATTATTTTTTAAAAAAAATTTATGTCTTATATAAATTAAAATTTTGAGTGATATTAATATAATTATGTAAAAAGTGTAAGGTTAATTATGGTAACCTTTGATTTAGTTTTAGAATCATGATTTTAGAATGGAATTTTATTTTGAGTTTCTAAGTTGTTGAATTATGATTTAAAAAGAAAAAATTTGTTAAGTTTTGAATTGAATTTTGAATTAAATTTTGAATTTCTGAAATAACTTTTGAAATAAAAAAAGTTGTTTGATTATGAATTTTGAAAAGAATTTTAAAAAGTTAATTCAAAAACTTATAATTCATAACTAAATACACAACTCAAAACTATATTAAAAATTCTAATCAAAACTCATAATCAAACTTTTTTTAAAATTTTTATTTAAAAAAATAATTATTGAAAAAAATAAAATTTTTATTTAAAAAATTCCGAAAATATTTTTTTATTTAAAATATTAAAATATATATTTTATTGTTTGTTAAAAAAAAATTCAGCCAGTGCTTTAAAATTACTTTTGATTGTATATTTGATTGAAATTTTTTTTAAATTGTTATGTTTAAAAATGTTTTTTTTTAAATTACTGTGACAAATTTATTTTTATTTAAATTTTTTTTTGTTAATTTTAAATAAATGGCCAAATAATTTGTCATTTTGGTCTAAAAAATAATTTCTATATTTAAAAAATATGAAAAACAAATATATATATATATATATTTTTTTCAAATAGCAGGTGGCAATTTCAACCCCCAAAAAAAAAAAAAAAGAGCACTGTTTCAATCAACTAGCCGGACGTCTTGGAGGATGTCTGGATAGATCCAAAAATTCAAAAACTTTCTGGTTACCAAACATGTTTTCAAATGTGTTTTAAAATGTGATTTGAAATCATATTTTCAAAACTATAATCAAACAAAGAGTTAAAATATGAGAGTAAAATCATAATTTCGAATAAATCCAAATAGAGCCTGTATTTTTTTTCAAACTTCCAATCCATGACATCGTGGCTCTAACACTACTTATTAGATCAAGTTCTATCATCTCTTCTAACACCCATTGGTAGTGGGAAATGTTTTAATTTTATATTTTATGACATTTTAATAGGGGATTGTTTTTCTTTCATGGTTCCTACTATTAACATTTTATAATATAAAGGACATTTAATATTTTTATGATGTTTAAGATCCCTAAAAAAAATTCGATCCAGAGAAATTTGGAAATTCTAGAAATTTCTCTAAACTTTCCACTCTATAGAGAAATTTTGGACTTTCCAAAGAAATTCTCTCTAAAGAAATTTTGAGAATTTCTTCTCAGAGAATTTTTTCCCAGAGAAAGAACCTTAGCATTAACAAGAGAAAGAACCTCAAACTAATTACTAATTTTTCAAAAAAAAAAAACAAAAAAACAAAAACAAAAACAAAAAACAAGTTCTAAAAAATGAACTATTAAGATTTACATCTCCATCTTTAATGGCATAAAGGACATGTAATATTTCCATAATGCATATGTAATATTTTCATAATGGCTAAGGTTCCTCAATATTTTTTCAGAGAAATTTTCATCCAAAAAAATTTTGTGTAAATAATTTCTTTGGGTTCAAACCAGAGAAAATTGAAATTTCTCTAGTTTTGTTCACAAATTTCTTTGGCGTTATTCATAGAGAACTAAAATTTCTCTGGTTTTGTTCAAAGAGAATTTTTCTAGCTTTGTTTACAAATTTCTCTGTGTTTGTTCACAATTTTAAACCAGAGAAAATAGTATTAACCAAACTAGAGGAATTTTAGCACAATGATTTTAAATTAGAGAAAATTATTTTAACCAAACCAGAGAAATTTTAACAAAACCAAAGAAATTTTAGCACAAATTTCTCTATGTTTGTTCACAATTTTAAGCCGAAGAATATTGTTTTAACTAAACCAGAGAAATTCTGCACAAATTTCTCTGTGTTTGTTCACAATTTAAATCAAAGAAAATTGTTTTAACCAAACCAAAGAAATTTTATTGATTCTATATCAGAGAAAATTATTTTAACCAAACTAGAGAAATTTTAATTAAATCAAAGAAATTTTTCCTAATTTGCTTCGATGAGTCTAGTGTTACGATCATGGTATCAATCAATGTATAATCAAAATTCAGAAAAACTTGATCTCAGATAGATTGTTAGAGGGAGAGGAAAGAAAAGCCCACCACTCAATTATCCTCGTCTTTGAACATGTCCATGTTTACATCTCCATCTAATGGCATCAAATCACCAACCTTTCTCTTTCTAGGATGCATCTTGACATAGAAATTAAGAAATAGCAAAGGAATAATTGTTAGAGAGAGAGAGGGGAAAGAAAAAACTCACTCAAATATCCTTGTCTTTGACCTTGTCCATGTTTACATCTCTATCTTTAATGGCATCAAAATCACCAACCTTTCTCTTCTTAACATGCATCTTGACATAGAAATTAAGAAACAATAAGAGAATGGCAGCATCGAGAATCGAAATAGTAACAGAATGTGAATACATTTATATATATGTGCATGTATATATAGGATGATGAGGACGATGATGACGATGCGAACACGGTTCCTCCGAGAACGTGAATCTGAGCTATGGGTGTCGCAATTTCTGTGTTTGAATCAACAAAACTCGAACCCTAACCCTAGTAATTGAAGCAATATGTATGTGATATGTATATATATATGTCTGTGTAAAGAGAGAGAGAAAGAGAGAAGAGTTTTGGAAGTTGGTGTGGAGAAGTGTGAAGCTGAACCAAGATTGAGTGGATGAAATATATGGGGGTGGGTGAGAGATTTTAGACATTATAAAATAATATTGTGGAGTTCTTCTATTATTAAAAATAAGAAAGAAACCTTAGACTAATTTTCTCCGTTTAATATTGTGTTCATATCTCTTTTTTTAAAGCGGTCGTATAGAGCCACATTTTGTGCCCAACAAAGTGAAACAACTTAATTTTTAAGAAATACCAAAAATTAGTGGTAAATTTTTTTTTTTAAAAAAAGAATCTTTTTTCCACAAGAACTAAAAATAAAAATGCTTGATGTTTTTAAACTTTTCATTTTCTCTTTGTTTATGAAAACATTTTAAAAAAAAAACGAAAACAAAATCACACATGATAATACTTGAAAGGTTATTTTTTAGAATATAAAAAAGATATCAAAATTGTATTTGCACTAAACGTATTTCTTTAAATAACAATGATTCATCCCATTAATTTAGGAGCACTAATTAACCATTAATAAAATAGAAATTTAAAAAAAAATAAAAAATAAGAGTAAAACATTCCATTCACACTACTTTAAAACTATTAATACTCATCTTTTTAGTGGTCTCACTCATTTTTATTCTTTAAAGAAGTGATTGACTTTAAAAGATCATCAACTTAGTGCCATCACTACGTATTGGGCAGCTCTGAAACTTGTTGTAAATCCACTTTGGAACATGAAATAAATAATTGAAGATTAAATAAATATTCATCTTTTAAAAAAGTGATTTGACTTTTAAAGATTCTCACAAACTTCTATCTCTATGTATTTTTTAATCTGATGTATCACAAGGGACCTTTTTTTTCTTTTTTTTATTTTATGGGTTGGATTAAAAACAATTATTTCAAGTGATAGTTTTTTATAAGTCATATTTGAGAGACTTATTCAACATATGGTCTTACAAAAAACAAAAAAACTTATATTTCTATAAGTCATGTGAAAAGTTTATTGACATATTTACTCTCAATATTATTTGTTAACATAATTAATAATAGTAAGAGTATATATAGGAAATTGAATGTTACCATGGATGATGATCCTATCCACATGTATGTGAATTTGAATTTCAAAATTCACGTTATGTTTGGTGATTACAGCTTTGATTAAGCTATTTTTAGGAAACAAAATATACAAGATATGTTTTTTCTCACTAGGCTAATGAAAAGAGAAGCTTTATTACTCAAAATTTGGAAGGCCACCATCGAGAGAAAAACGATAGTCTGATTCGGCGGCGAGGTGCAATGAAACAATGGGCTCTGCATTGTGTCTCAAGTGAAACAATGTCGACTAATGGCCCTAAAATGTAAGTGTGACTTTTTTCCTATTTTGCAATGTTGACTAATTTGATTTTGGTTAGCAACTCATAACTAGGGTTTATGCGAATATGAGATTATTGACATTTACGGGTTCTATTGGTCAAAAGTTGTAACGTGAGATGTATATTTTGTGTGTTTTATGACTATTCTAGATTTTGATAGTTTTGGGTTTGAAGTTTTCAGTATGTATGTGTAGGTTGTCGATTTGGTGCGTGCTGTGAGTTTTTTGTTTGTGATTTTGGATGGTGGTTATGTGGGTTGTCGATTTCTCTTCATTTGTTAATGTGGTCTCGAATAAGAGGTTTATTTTGTGATGTTTACGTTTGAATGGAGCTCTGTAACATCATATGTATGACGTGGTTATTTTTTACCCACGCAAACAATTGTGTTTGATTGTATGTTTTTTGGGGCTCCACGTTGTGCTACAAAGTTGTTTGGTTGTTTGCATTCAGTAACAAAAGTAAGTTGTCGAATGTGATTGGTGCCACATCCCTGTTTTACGTACTTTAAGATTTCTGAATGTGAATGTGAATTTTTGGGAGACTATTTATTCATTGTCACTGTCATGATCCAAACACGCCCCTATAGGTTTAGTATCGTAACCAGCCAGTAATCCTTAGATTACCGAAGGCATTCGATTACCGAAGGCCTTCCTGTATAATCAAAATAATCGGGGCTTGCAGAAGCAATAAACAAAACACCAATAGTCCAACGAGCTGTGCGTTTACATGAATAAATAATCGCATGCAAAAGCGTTAATTTACCCACTTATATTACATAACATATAACACAATATCTTATACAAAAAAATAGATGTACGGGTCAAAAACGTATAACATAACCGAAAGCTTGCTAACGGCTTTCCAGGCCTAGCCCCAACTCAGAGGAACCCAAAACACTTGGTAGGCTTCAAAACAGTGGCTCGGTAAAAACCCTTATACACTTGCCCTCCAAAACGCTCACCTATAAATATATATATATATATATATATAAACAGTAAGCTAGAGCCCATTGAATAACATTAAAGTAAAGGGGTTAGTGAACGAATTTCAAATATATCATATCCGTAAAACAAATCATAACACAATCATTCATATCAGTCTCATATCAGAACATAACATAATGGTACATCTCATAGAACATATTACATATCATCTTCTGACTAGAGTAATCGATTCCGGATATCGATTAAATACATATCACCACAATAAAGTGGCTAACGAGATCTCATATTCACATTTATGTCATGGACCCGCATTTACATGCCGTCCCCCATGGCTTGGGACTATCTATGGATGCCATAATAGATTTCAAACATGGGATATTCGTTCACGTAAACAATATCATTTCAAAAATCATAACATATCATAACTCGTTTGGAACATAATTCATATCAAACATATCTTTACAAAAATGTTACTCACAGTGGGCTTCCAGAAACAGTTGGTCAGTCTTTGAGTCTTGACCTACAAACATAAATGTACATAGCACAAAACATGTCTCATTATTACTCATTCATGTGACCATACATGGCTTAGCTTTCTCACTTTAATTTCTCATTCATTACATGCTACATAACTTGTTCATATTGCCCATATACTCAGATTTAACACATATTTTCTAATTCACTTACTTATATTGTTTCTTAGCTTATTAATCTTTAACGGCTCATAAATCATGCCTAAGAATGCCCGTAAAGAGATGGGAGTGAAGATATGTACTTAAAACATCTTTTGAAAACATGCTGAAAATAAGTTGGTGGCTAGAGCCAGCTTTTCTTGGCTAGAGCCAGCAGAAGGCAAAAATAGAGCTCGCTCGAGCCCGAACTCCTTCGCTCGAGCCAACTTCTGCAGAGTTCAAAATTCTGAGAGCTCGTAATATTGGCTCGAGCCACCACTTCTGCGCTCGAGCCAACTGTAAATTTCTGGGCACTAAACTTAACAAAAATGGCTTCCAAACCACCTTCAAACCTTGGGGTCTTGCATGGTTTGATCAAACACATAAAATAGCTTTAGAAAACTTCAATACAAGACCCTTGAAACATCTTTTATTCAAAAACTCATCAATTTTTGAAATATTTGAATCAAAATTCCTTCATGCAATATTTCAACCCTTTTCATGGTTTTCAATAACATGCAAATGGTGATCGAGAAACTCATGAATTTCTGAAACAATGGACATGATTTAAACTCACATGTATGCAAGGCCTTCAAAACTCAAACTCAAAATGATAAAACCAAAGGTTAATCTCCAAGAACTTATATGCAAGTCATCATCTTGATCAAAGACCCATTTCCTTACAAATATCATGAAATTAGCTCAATGACTTGATGAACTCATAATGCATGGAGGATTTACAATATAAATTAGTCATAGAATTCTTACCCAAAGCTTTAATTTCATAAATGTGAGTTGAATCTCCCTAGTTTTCTTCTTCTTTTTCAAACTTTTGAGCACTCTCTCTCTCTCTACACAAAGGGCCACATAAGCAAATGAATGATACAACACTCCCTCACTCAGCTGAATAAACACAACACACACCTCACTTTGAGCACAATACACGTGCACAGACATGCAAAATTCCAACACACACACACAAGGGTTTTAATCTCCTACACTCAACACCACAAAATGCCTTAGCACATCATACACTTAATCACATCTTGGATCATTAATAGGATTAGATTAGGTACCAATCATGCATCATTTAAATCAAACACAAGTAACCTTAATTAGTCAAGGTTAGCACAAAATTCAATTATTCAAAAAAAGGTTCCAATTAAAGCTTAATTTAATCACATGCGATTTCACTAAACTGAATTAGTTTTTAACAAAGCTTCTCAGATGGTTCCAAAAATTCTAATTAGTCAATCTATGTGCTCAATTTCAGTTTCTGAGACCGTTTATGCTATCAAATTCATATCAAAGCATAAATCATGATAGATATTATTACGAGTAGCAGACTGAAGGCCCAAATAACATACAAAATACATAATAAACACATAACTTTTTTAACCACTTAATTAACATCCTTAATTACAGATTAGGAGTTAATTACGGACCGGGGTTGTTACGGTCACAATGAGTTGAATAATGCAGCTGACACAATTTGGGGTTGTGGTTGTGGATGTGGTTGTGGTTTCATGTCACCATTTTATGTTGCCACATTCGTATTCGTAGTGGGTCGGTCGTCAATATTCACGTAGCGTATTCTCGTTTATATTTCTTTCACATTATTTAATGAATCGGCATGTGTGACATTATTCATGTTTGCGTTGAGTACTTTACTGTCACATTTGTAAGCGGGTGTGGGTGTGTGGATATGTGGGTACATAGTTACGTGTTAATTTGTGAAATATGTGGTGAGGTAATTTTCCTTGTAACGTCAATTATATTATGCGGGATGAATAATACATGTAAGAAATTTTGAATGTGAATGTGAATTTTTAGGAGACTGTTTGTTGATTGTCACAATGAGTCGAATAATGCGACTAACACAACCTTGGGTTGTGGTTGTGGTTTCATGTGTCCATTTTATGTTGTCATATTCGTGTTTGTAGTGTGTTGTACATCAATATTCACTTAGCACATTCTTGTTTATATTTTCACATTATTCAATGAATTGGCATGTCTCCCATTATTCACGTTTACGTCGCGTACTTTAGTGTCACATTTGTAAACGTGTATGGGTAGGTGGGTACATAGTTATGTGTTAATTTGTGAAATATGAGGTGGAGTAATTTCCATTGCAACATCAACTGTATTGTGCGAGACGAATAATACGACTACAGGTTGTGTTTTGTGTTGGGTAGATTTGGTTCATGTTTCAATTTGCATATGTCACATTGTCTCTCATTTCGTCACATTCACAAAGTTACACATATCCATTATATGTTGTAACACTCGTGTTCGAGGTGTGTTACACGCCAAACGTTTCACTTCACATTATGGTTTATATTGTCACATTATTGGATAAAATGGCATGCGCCACATTATGCTATATATTATGTTACATCATGTATGACATTGTTCTATATATGTCAATTTGCATATTGTTTTGTAAAAATTTATATTTAGGCCGTTTGTTTTTGGACTGAAGATGTTAACGCCCATATATACATGTTCTTCATCTTAATTTTTCCTTCAAACCAAGAGTGTTATGGTGCTTCAATCACAAAGGTATTGTGTCCTTTGGATTATGTTCACATAATTTATAAGTACATTTCTACTAAAGAAAGATGCGCATTAAATTGTGTAGCTCAGAAATATATGTTAATCTAACAGAAGCGAAACGTAATGACACGTGAAAATGTTCAAATTAAATTTGAAGTTTATCAAATGAAGTAAAAATATCTTTTCAGGCACAGTAGGGCAAAGCAATGGTGGAAAAGGAAAGAAGGTCAAATATGAACCTCCAAAACCATTGACCAAACCAGCTAGATTTTGCTACCAGTCGAACATCATAGGAATTGTGAAGGTTATGGCAGCAACAAATTTGAAAGATGAGCATTTGCAGCATCTTAAGAAAACAGTTTTTTCTCAGTGTGGCGACAATAATTGGGCAACAAATCTATGTTAGTTTTTGCCCCTAAAATTTGTCTCATGTTATGATCCATTTGGCTTGCAGATATCATCCAACCATACTACTTACCTTGAATAACATCCTCCATACCATTTTGTGAGCCAACCGCAACGTAAATATGGTTAATGCCGAAGGATCTTGCAAGGGAAAACATGTTTTTCACGTCCATATCAATTTTCATCATGAATTGGTTTTCGTGACACGGTAATTTGTAAGACATGAAAATTGATGACGGTGTCACGTCCACCCACCTCCCACGTAAATTATCTACCAATTGCGTGAATGTCAATCCGTTAACACCCCTAACAACAACGATGAAGGAAGAGCATGCACAATAGCATAATGTCCATACCTTGGGCAACAAGATAAATGAAACAACAAGCATGTTAGTACATTCCCCAATCAAACAAAAAAATATGGCATGCGACATATGTGTTTTATATTCAAATGTGAGTATATATTGACATCTATTATTCGCTATAAGGAACAAACGTGAAATTGTAAATGTCCAATGTATCAAACCACTATCATCCGTAACCCACCATAACTTCGACATCATACGACGAGATTCAACCCATATTAAATTAAAAAATGAAACACCTAGTACTTTTGCACAATGTATTGTGACATGTATATACACACTGATTACAACAACGATATGTAGACACCCCATTTTTGACTGCCCTTAAGATTTGGGCGCTACTGATGGTTTGCTCGGTGATGAAAGATGTGTAGGGCAAAGGTTCAATTTCTCTGGCAAGGAGAGGGCTAAATCCCAACTTCCCACCCCTTTTTGAATCAAAGCTATTTTGAATGGTTTTTAGACTTTAAAACCCTCTCTTTCAAAACTTTTTTGAAATAAAGTTCCTACGATGTTCCGATACTCGCATTTCGGTAAATGTTGCGCTTTTCGGTAAACCGAGCAAGGATAAAGTGGAGATGAATGAAAGAGAGATGAAATCTTTGAAAAATATTTCAAAACACCTTGTTTAGAGGTTTGAAGTTGAAGAAAAGAGGAGAAGAGCGGAGAAACCAAGTTGGAGAAGAAGATAGGAAAGAATTGCTAAGAGAGGGAAGAGTAGTCCTCACTAAATCAAGCTTATTTGTCTATACACTTGGATTTAAGCTATGAGGCCACCACCGTTGGAAATAAGACTTTCGGGGCTTTATTGTTCATTTAAGAATCTCTTAAATCCGAGTCCGGAGGGGGGAGATATGATTGGTTGAAGTCGGGCATCATCTCAGTTGAACCGAAACTGAGCATCCTTCACCAAAACAAGCATAACTTTTTTCACAGTTGGAATTTTGATGCAAGACTGGTGCCATTGGAAAGATTACTTCCGGGGCTTCAATTTTGACACAAGAATGACCTGAAAAGGAGTTCATATGAAGAAGTTATGCCCGTTTGAAGTTGGACCTGCAGAGCAGATTTTTCCTGCCGACCGGCCAAAACAAATGGCCGACCGACCAAATAGATGGCCGGCCGGCCAAAAAAGATGGGTGACCGACCAAGTTTGCTAGGCGGCGACCTTCGGAGTATTCTCTGATTGAATGGATGCGGTACCGTGCAATTGGAATGCACTGAACTCGCTCCCCATGCGGCGTGTGTGGTATTTTGCACCCTTTGCACCTTTGACTCTCTTTTGCACCCTTTGCTCAAAGCTTCTTGAGAAGCTTTGACCCTTGTCTTGGCTTCCTCAAGAAGCTTGCACCTTTGCATTAGCTTCTCTTAGAAGCTTAGTCCCTTTGACCCTTTTGTATAGCTTCTTTGAGAAGCTTTATGCCATTTCCTTGCTCTATAAAAGAAACCCATCCTCCTCCATTGTGTTGGTTCAGCAAAATCAGACCTAATATATACATATAACATATATATCACCCTCTCTCTCCATATCTCCCTCTCTCTCTACATTTGGGTGTGTTAGAGTGTTCAAAGACCCTTGTTCTTGGCCTATTGCACCACACCTCATAGCCATACACCACTACCATTGGACTGAGGTTCTTGGGAGGGTTTATTGAGCTCCAAAAGCTGGTTTTTGGCCCCTGAAGCTGCTGGTCTCGAATTTGGTCTTCAAGGGTAAGTTTCTTCCCCTTTTTAGCACTTTCTTGTACCTCATTTTAGCCTATCTTTCTTGCTGATTTGAGCTTGGTGTATAACATAAAAAAGTTTTGTTTTTTTGTGTTTAAGATACTTCATTAAGACCACTTTGGTGTTTGGGGTTGTTTGACCCCTCTTAGGCCTTGTTTGGCCTCATTTTTGTGCATTTTTTGTGAGCTTCAGGACCACCTTGTATTGGCCCTCTCACCACTGAAATCCCTGGATTTCAGTGGTGGGGGTGGTGTTTTGAGGTCCTAAGAAGGAGAGGGGTGATCCTCTCCTTTGTTGTCTTGTTTACTAGCATGTTTGGCCCTTCAAAGGAGCCCTTATTTGCACACTTCTTGAGCTCGGTTCAGGCATTTTTCAGTGGGTTTTAGGACCCTCATAAGCCATTTCCAGATTTGTTTTGGTCATGTTGAGTGTCCCTCTTGCATGTGTATAACAACCCCTTGCACGACCTTCCAAAGGAGCACCTCATTCTAACATGTGTTGGCTCTATTTCAGTGGGTATTTGGTGTTTATTCAGCATGTTTTATCTCTGTCCCATGTCGGTTTACGACCCTTGGCATGCATCATACACTTGCTTTGTATTCCTTTATTTTGCCTAGAAATGCATCTTGCCTTTGGACCACCATGCTTGCATATTTTGGCTTAGCTTTGTAAAGTTTTTGGTCATGTTTTAACATGCTTAAGATCTGTCTTGGGTCTTTGGAGTCATGCTTTCCATGCTTTGTATAGCTTCTTTGCATTCTAGCTTACTAGCCTTGGGTGTGTGGGTCACTAGCATGCTTTACTTGGCTTGTTCTCATGATTTGGCATCATTGGAGACCACATTTCAGTCCATGTTCCATGCTTGCATACTTGCATTTTCCATCCCTTTCATGCTTTGAAGAGTTGATGGCTTATGCTCCATGTTTAAGGCCTTGTGCATGCATGCTTGTGTTTGTTTTCATGCCTTTGTTGCATCATTTTGGCCACTGTTTTGGACCTAGTAGAAAGCTGTCCAAGTTAGCGTAAGACCATCCTTTGCATGTTGATGCATGCTCACCTTGTGTGTTGTGGCATACTTGTGTGTTGTTGCATGTTTAGGTTGCTTAATATGATGCATGCCTTGCACACTTGCATGCTTAGATCACATCTTGTGTGCTTGTCACTCCCATTATTATTCTATATCTTGCACGCTTGCTCACTTAGGTTGTGTGCCTAACATGCATTGTGCATTACTTACATGCCCATGTTACATACTTAGTTAACATGCCTAGGTCGCATTGTATGAGCATACATACCTTGCCTTTTGAATTGAGTATGATGGAGGTTGGGTTTCACTTGTTTGTTTGATGTGCATCTCATTTGAAATCAACGTGCATACTTGGTTTCTTGGGCCATCTCGCATTTAAATCTTGCGATTGGTGGTCTGAGAATCGAGAACCATGTCCCTTTGAGTCACAAACATGATAAGGGATGAGTTGGTGCACACATTTGCTTGAAATGCATTGCCATGCCATGTTTTGCCCTCTGCTGCTGTCAAAACAGGTTTCTGCAGGAAGTTTTGGCCGGTCGGCTACATGGAGTGCCGACCGACCAATTATTGATGGCCGATAGCTCAACAAATGGCCGATGACCATCCGGACATGGCCGATGGTGTTCCCACTTGGTCGGTGGCACTCCACAGTGTGCAGAGAGCATACCTTGGGATTTGTGCAAATTTCAGAAGAGCAGAGCAGGGAAAATAGAGGCAAACTTGTGCATGGCGTTGGATTTCCGAGCAAAGCCGAGTGTGCATGCATCCATTCCTCTTCCCAAGGCCTTTTACTGTTTTCAATAGCTTAACTGATTTGTTAATTAATTAAGTGGTCTGTAATTATTTAATTAGCTTGTAGGTTAATTAATTTGTATATTCTTTTGGTCCCTCCGAACGAGGGTAAATTTGTAATAAGTGTGGGTGAGTGTGTGCATGTCTTCCAACCCTACTTCTTTCTCCCTTTTACTTACACCTTTCAATGGTTAGTACTAGAGGCGTTTATTTTAGCATCCTTATGCTATGCATCGTGCATCATTTATCCGTCTTGCATGCACGGACTCGGCGATCATACTAACGCATTGTACTTCAATTCCAAGTTGAATACGTGTTATTTGTAGCATTTCACATGTCATTGTAGATTAGCCGAGCTTATTCTAGTGACATTCTATGTGATGCATCGACCATTTTAACATGAACTAGGATCGCATGATTACTAACTAGTTTGTTTTTGGCACGAAGTACTAGGTAAGCTTTTATGCTTTAGCATACGCATGCGTGTGAGTGTTGCCATAATAGCGTGATTACCATGAGGCTAGTTGCTTATGTGATATAACCGCTTGAATACTGTGGATAGAGGTTGAATTACCTAAATTGGAATAGTGTATTAAAACTGTGAATTTTAAGCCCATTAGATAGTGGCAAAACCACCTTTTCTAGAGCCTACTTGAGGGTGGCAAAATCTGAATTTTAGCCTACTTGAGAGTAGCAAACCATTCAAAACAAACATGAAATGTTTTGTTCCAATTTAAGCGATTTGGTCTATACTTGTTTCTTTGTCATAATGTAGTAATTCTAGGCTAATAACCGAATAAGAGCATATAAGTTTTCAAAATAAGATATCACGGTTAGTAGAGGCCGATCTTGGATCGGGCGAGAGGTGCTCATAAATGACCTTCCCGATCGTACCCAAGTTCATGAGCCGAGGCAACTTTTGTGATAGCGGACACGTGGCCTTTGGCACCGAGTCGGGGTTTCCTAAATTTCCCATTAAAAAATATTTAGGTGGCGACTCTGTATCTGGCAAAGCAGTCCATGTTTGGCACTTCTTTCAACAAATCTGTTTTTCTCAAAAACGATTTGCCGGATTTGGACTCTTTGGTTTAGATTAAGAACCGACAACAAAAGGGAGTCCGAACTGTAGAGTGAAGCCCATGGGCGCGTCTACACGATACAATACAAATTCAAAGACAAATTTAACCGAACAAAACACATAGAACACATAAATGTAACATTACAAACTAAATGTAACGTTAACCAAAACACAATGACAGTGTGCCAATGGATGTCTGCAATAGAATGTGAAATCACTAGTTAAAAGCGAAAGTGAAACATGAACATATGGCATTGTATAACAACAAATCCCGCCAAAAATGAAAACCATACCTTCTCCAATCAACCAATTGGAGTCCAAATTGGGAGAATCAAACAACACACAACCCCCAACCTTAACGATGACATCGGTCATATCCACATCCAAATAAGAAACATTTTTAAACTACACTGGAATCCGTGATCAATGCGCCATCCACGCGCACAGACATAGCCTCTAGAATCCACTTTCCTAAAACCCTCCAACAATGTGATATGTTGAATGATACAATAACTTACATATGGAAACAATTTAGGGGTACAATAGTAAACAAATACCATTCATTCACAACTTATAGGACGTTTGGGAACGCATTTTAATCTAAATAGGACTTGAAACTCTATAAGAAATTTCACAGGATTTCACATTAAATAAGTTCTCATAATAGGACTTATAAATAATTATCCCTTATTTCAACTCTAGGAATGAATCAAAAAAAAAAAAAAAAAAATTATTGGCTTTTCCTCTTATTTTTTAGGAAGAGAAGAATCTTGGCAGGTCTAAAGCAAAGTTGGAATGCATCCTAACTACTAAATGATTTATAGAGTTAGAATATAGTTTCTGTTAGAGAAAATAGATGATTTCCTATAAGTAAATTAATCAATGGAAATAAAAACTAATGCAGAAAATTAAATCAACAACGACACAAGAATTTTACGTGGTTCCCTCAATGTGAGGTACGTCCATACCAATCTTTACAAAATAATAGATTCTCCATTTCAGTTTTTCAAGTTACCCAATTGCTTCCATTGAAGCTAGACATACGACCTACATTTCCTTCCATTAATTTACACAAATAAATAAACTTCAATAAACCGTAAGCTCTGATATCAGTTGTCAAGGAAAGCAGATGATTTCCCACAAGTAAATCAATCAATGGAAATAAAAACTAATGCGAAAAAATTAAATCAATAACGACATGAGAATTTTTACGTGGTTCCCTCAATGTAAGTACATCCACGAGATCGAAATCTGATTCCACTATTAACCAATAGTTTTCAAACGATTACAAACAAGACATGAATGGTCTCACAAAAACACCTTTAGGTGAATTCTAAATAATCACAAATAAATAAAAGGAAAGACATCATCAAATAGATGAACAAAAGTTTTTGAAACAGGTTATAAAAGATCCAAAATAACGATGCCAAATCAATCTCTCCCAAATCAACCAAATATGCACAAAGATAATGCTTTAAGCGACCAAAGAATTTCAAGCACCAGCCAAAACACACCCTCAGAAAAGAACCAAAACCTTATTATAGTCACAACCCCAAGGGAAGAACAAAAACAATATATATATATATATTTTTGATACTCAAGCCTTTTATCAGAGTTCTAACTGTTACCAAAGCAGTTATTAAATACTCATTGGGCTTCCAAAAATTAGATATAATATATTAAAAATATATTATAACTAACACTAAACTAAATTAAATTCTTTTAATAAATCAATTGGGTCTCATACTCCACTAAGGAGGTATACCCAACAATTATCTTCCTACCGGCTTAGGTGCAGATATCAACCATACCCGGCCAAGTTCGACACTTCAAATATTTGTTTCTTGATAAAGTCTTAGTCAACATATTTAAAATATTATCATCTATATGAACTTTTTCGAGTTATAATAATTTCGAATCTAACACATCACGAAAGCTCTGTTGAATGATTTATAATATAGCTGCTAACAGTTTGAAAATAAGGAGTTTTTGTTGGTATTTGATTATGTTGAAGCTCCAAAGTCATTCATTTGACTTCCAACTCTCAAAATAGGCTACTTTGAATCTATGAGGTGCAGTAGTTTTATCATTCACAGCATTAGTTGGGCAAAAATTATTATTTTTATATAAAAAAATTTCTGAAATATCACTGGTGGTAGAGATGGTGGCATCGTGGAGGTGGTTGTGGCGGTAGGCTAGAGGTGGTGGCATTGGTAAAACTTCGTTCACAAAAACGATTTCAACTTTTCAAAAATAATAATAAATAATAAAAAAAAAACATTTTCTTTTAAATGAGTTTGTTTTTCTTTATTTAAAAAAAATGTTTTCCTCTAATTTTAGTTTTCTATAGTACTAAATGTTAAAAAATACATAAAATATTTAATCCCAAAAAGCATAAACACATGAGTAGGTCTTCCAAATGCAATATGTGATCCTTAACCTTCATTTTTATTTAGGGTCTAATATTATTAGATATTAAATATGTTAGTAAAGTTAAATTACAACTAAAAAGGTGACCGCTACTTTATCAACTTAAATCCCTGACATTCCTCTCATCACATCCTAAAGTGTGACTTCAAAACTACTAGCCAAGCCCAAGTCGATCCTTAACCTTCATTATATATATTGAGTGGTCCTTGCGAGTTCATCCATCAAGAATTCTAATAGATAGACTTTGCAGCCAATGGTGTATTTATGTGCTCTTTAATTTGAAAAAATATATATCCCTAGAGGTCGGATGGGATCACCAACTTGTGTTATAGGATCAAGCAAAAACCGATCCGATTTTTCCATCGGACAAAATCATTGGGCATAGTGGCTCACACATAGAAAATTCTTACATTACACTACATCTTTGTCCTTATATTAGGATCTCAGGTCTCATTTATTTATTTTTTCTTTTCATATGGTCACTTGTGTGCCTGAAATAATTTTTCTTTTCTTTGTTAAAAAAAAAATTCTATCTTCTCAAATTTTTAGAAAATAATAATAATACTATGGAGATGGAACTAAGAGTATCTCCACTTAAACCTTCAAAATTTGGCATGTCAAATTTTTTTGAAGAGTTGGGTGATATGGAAACTCTCTATGTTAAATATATTATTATATTATTTTTAAAATTTAAACTCTTTTAATAAATTTATTTTTAAAAGAGGTTTGATGCCATTTAAATAGTATTTTATATTTTTCAAAAAATGCTATATTTATAAAATAATTTTGTTAATAAAATTCAAAATTTTTATTCATTGAGAGTGGTGAATCCATAGTGTGAATGGTTAAAAAAATATTACCTAACTTCAAATTTATAGATAATAAAATAAAATTAAAAAATTAAAATTTCCTGTTTACAACGGTAATAAAGACATGCAGGTTGCTTGTTCTTTGTTAAAATAAAAAATATTACCGTTTTTAAATAATATTTTTGTTGGTAGAAAAAAAAATAAAAATAAAAAATAAAGAAGAGAGTCATGACATGACGGGGTTGATTGACAACCACCATCCGTTATAAATTGTGCCATTGGATGCTTTGTTTTTATGTCAAAATTAGTATGAAGGGGTGATGTCAAAAGTTACATTAACTTTGGACATATCGAACAGAATTGATACTTAATGTTAAAATATAACTATTAAAGTGTCACGTTAAATTTGAAGTATCACGTAAAGATATTCTAAACACATGAAAAATAGTTTGCTCAATTTGGGTTGAACCTCCTCTTCTACAACGGTTTCACTGTTTGATATGTTTAATCAAAATTAATTTTTGTGTTTGATTTTGTGACTCATTCTTTGTGGCTAGACGTACTGGATTAAAAAAATATATATTAAAAACAAAAAAAGCAAAAAAACAAAAAACAAAAACAAAAACAAAGACGACGACAACAACAATTTGGTAGGATGAGTCTTAAAGTCCATCAACTTATTTACTTGGGCTTTGTCCAATGAAGAGCCCATCTTTTTTTTTTTGGATTGGTTAGGGTGGACTCTGCATTGTTGGCCTGGCTTTTATGTACGTGCCTGGGCCGAGGATTTAGACATCTGTATGCTTTTTGATGGATTGTAGGCTCCGTTTGGTTGTGCAAATGGAGTCATTTGACTTTTAGATTAAGATATTTCATTTACTTGGTTAAATTTTCATTAAAAAAAATTATTAGATATTTTTGAAGTATCATAAAATATTGTTTGCATAATACTTTCAACAAATAAGAAATTGCTAAACACAATAATAAGTTAGTAATTAATTGTTTGTCAACTCCTTAACAAAAGTAAATCAGTATATTCCACTCATAAAATTTTCCGTTCCAAGTAATTTAAAACCTTACATAAATAATGCCATATTGTGCCCGACACTATTGAATAATTGCACAAACCACACAAAACACTGTGTTTGATTTCAATTTTGTGAATTCAATTTTTAAAAAATTGAGTTTTTTATTTTTCATTTTCATTTTTACTTTTATTTTTAGTGAATATTTTTAAATTTTTAAACAATTTTTTATTTTTTTAAATGCGCTTTACTTAGATGTATCTAAAAAGTAAAATATTTGTAAAAAAAATACTTTAAAAAATAAATACATAAGAATACGGAAATGTACTAAAGTCTAGTATATTTTTTTTATAATTTTGGTATTTAGTGAACTTTTTTTAAAAAGTTCATAAATATTATACTTTTTAAGTGTATTTATGTTAGATGTATCTATAAATTTAAAAAAAATGCTTAAACTATTAAAAAAATTCAATGAAATCAAAAAATTATGGATAATAAAAAATTTCAATTTTTTAAAAAGTAAATCCTGAAAAGAAATGTTAGAGATTTTAAAAATTCTATCAAAATTTTTATTAAATATCTCAGATAAGAATGAAACCCACATGATGAGTCCCACCCTCATACCAAATATTTGATAGAACTCCAACATTTTTCAATCCTGAAACCTGAAACCAAACCAAACAACTTGACTTTAGGGAAACAACCTACTCCTTTAATGTTTGTGGCCATTTTCTTCAAAGCTCATTCATGGTTTGGTCAGCTGAAAGCAACAGGCCTATTCAATTCTAACCCAACACTTACGTTACGCTTGAATACGCGTTGTGCAGTTTATTCATATAGTTTTATTATGATTGTGAGTAGTTATTATTTTTGTTGATTGAATTATCAGTGGAATTGACTGGTAGGGTTTTTTTTTATAAGTCCAGTTAAAAATTTTAACAAATTTTGAAATGTAATTAAAATCTTAATTTATGATTCTTTCGAGCTGATTGTAAATTTTTTTTTTTTTTGGGAAATTATAGATATGATTTTTTTAATTTTCTTATAAGCCTTAGGCTTCATTTAGAAATATATTATTTTAGTAACTTTTTAACTTTTTACGAAAAGAAGTACAGAAAAATAGAGAAAGTGATATAACAACTTAAAGTGATTTTTTGACTTTTTTGTTAAAATGTATAATTGACAAACAAACCTAAGTCAATCTTGAACACGAGTTAAATTTAAACTAATAAATCTCATAATTTATTTGTTTGACCTAATGATGCGTCTAGCACCTGATATACGTTGAAGTAATTAGTAGTAATATATATAATTTATTAATTTATATAAGATGTTTCATAAGTTACTTATAAATTCAATGTTTCTTCTTCTACAATCTCCCAGTCTTTTCCTTTTTTTTTTTTCTCTTTTTTTTTTTTTTCCTTTTTTTTGAAAAGAGTAGTGGTCGCATAAGCATGTTTCTAGACTTGCCTACTTACAAATCAAGATTTGTCTTACAAGTGAAAAATTGTGTCTTGCGCCTAGGTAGTATCCTAACCATTTTAGGAGTCACATGATTGGGTACTTGTAATTTTAGAGGCAATCCCACAATAATGGTGTAATTTCTTAAACTAAATTGTGCTGAACACCACAATTTTAGCAGTTATGTGATATTTGGTAATTAGTAATATTTTGAATAAATTATATTGAACTCTCATAAAATTTAGAAAAAAATGCAATAAGTCTTATAAATTTCACATATTTTTATTAGACTTTCTTAAGGTTTTAATTCACGTAACATTTAATTCATTTTTCATTAAAAATTCATTAATTATATAGTGGTATTTTGGGAAGATGGAAAAAATCAACTTTTTTGCTTTTAACCAAGCTTTTTGGGAGTGATTTGGGAAGTTGGTAAAAAATTGCTTTTAACCAAATTTTTTGAAAGTGATTTGACTAAAATACCCTCACTCAACTTAAAAAATTTACATTTCGCCCAAATTTATAAACTTAAAAAATTAAGGGTAGATATGTAAATTTTCCGCCAAATTTTATCACTTGCCAAATGACAAACAAAACGCCAGCAGCAAAACGCAAACCATGCGTTTTCCATAAGTTCCCAAAAGAGCCCATAGATAGAAAAAATAAAGTTGTCACCTTTTTTTTATAGAGAAATGTATAATTTTTTTATTATTTATTTTTATATTTTCACACTATTTAACTATGATATATTTAGTTTTATTAAAAGAAAAATCAGTATAATTATATTATAATTAAAAAATTTATTATATATATGTATTTTAAATCTCAAGAGGGGTCTGCATAATTTACTCTAATATTTTTTAGTTATGATATTGAAAAAATAAAACTTTCATCTACCCTATTGTTTGGATTGGAGGTTCAGTTTTGTTACGTCCCATCTCAAATTCCACTCATCTGTGCAAAAAGTTTAGATTGATTAGATGTGGACGTGTTTAGTTTGTGTTTTGAGATAAGTTTTTAAAAAATATATATTTGAAGAAAAAGTTTAGAAATTCTTTTGATTTGTTTGTATATTTTGAAATAATTTTTAAATTTGAAATGATTTGATATTTTGTTTTAATTGAATAAATGTGTGTGAGAAAAAAAATGATTGAAAATGAGAGAGGGAAAAGAAAAATGATTGATTGATGTGTAATAGAAACAGAAGTAATTTTGAAATTTTTTTGAGAAAATTTGTAACCAAACATGTTTTTAAAATTTTTTGAAGATTTTCTTTCAAAAACATGTTTCAAAACAAAAATCAAGGGTGTGTTTGATTGGGCAGACTGGAAAAGGGGGGATTAGAATCCATCGGACTTGAGTCCTGGGACTGTGAATCCCCCGGACTATTTGGTCGGATTGGATATGTATCCTGTGTTTGTTTTTTCATAGGATTAGATGTCTGGAAATGACTATTTTCAGTGAATCCAATGTTTGGTTGGACGGACTGGATAGGATAAATGAACAAAAGACTATTTTGTCCTTTTTCAATTAATTATTTTTAATAGGATAATTATTAAATAAATTATTTTTGGATAGGATAATTATTTGGTCGGATTATTTTTGGACTGGATAGGATAATTATTTTTGGACAAATGAATCCAATGTTTAATTATTTTTAATTAAATAAATTTGTTTTTTTTAAATTAAATAAATAAATAAATAAATAAAATATCAATAAAATTTGTTTTAAATCATTACTATATAACAAATCATTATTTTTTTTACATACAAACTTTACTGTGTGGTCCAACTTTACATACAAGTCATTAGTGAATCCAATTTATTTTTTTTACATACATAACTTTGCAAAAAAAAAATTTTACATACACAATTAAATAAATAAATAACCACTAAATTTGATTTAATAAAATACTGTATAACCTGTATAAAAAATTTATATTATTTTTTTAATAAAAATTTGAAATAAATTTTAAATAAAAACACCTATTATAATTTAAATAATGAAATTAAATAAATTATAAACAAAATTTTAAAATAAAACATCAATAAAATATCTATAAAAAATTATTTAAAAAAAATAAATAAATAAAACATTAATAAAAAGTTAAATAAAATTATTTTATTTTTAAATTGAGACATTTAAATTTTATTGAATTTTATTAAATATAATACATAATTAAATAGTAGAGGGTCAAAATGGTCATTTCATCATCTAATCCAAACAGTGATTAGTCCCCCACATTCTGTCCCACCCCCCCCAGGACAGGATAGTCCCCCATATGAGGGACATGGAGTCCGGACTCCATGTCCGGCGGACTAAAAAAAAATCAAACGACAGATTAGGAGCACTATTTGGACTCAAGTCCAAATAGTGGATAGTCCCCCCCCCCAATCCCCCCAATCAAACACACCCCAAAAGTGTTTGGAATTGTCTTAAAAAATAAATGATGTTTTAAAATTATATTTATTGTCTATTTTTTTTTTTATATAAAACAAATACAATTTAAACATGTCTGTTTGTTTCTAATTTTCAGAATTCACTTTTAAAAAAATTTTACTTTTTCGTATTTTTTTTTTGTTTCAACTGAATTTTTTTAATATTTTAAATAATTTTTTTAATTTTTAGACACAGCTAACATAAATACACTTCGAAAGCATAATATTTGTGGAATTTTTTTAAAAAAAATTCACTAAATACCAAAAATATTAAAAAATATAAAAATTCAGTATATTTTTCGTATTTTTGTGTATTTATTAATTTTTTAAAATATTTTTTCACAAATAATTTACTATTTAGATATATCTAAATAAGGTAAATCTAAAAAAGTAAAAAAAAAAAATTTGTTTAAAATTTAAAAAATATTCACTAAAAATAAAATAAAAAACACGAAAAATAAAAAACTTAATTTTCAAAAAACTGAAACTGAACACACTTATTGATATTTGATTTAAGTTTTTTGAATTAAGTTTGGTTTCAAAAAATTCAGTGTGTTTGGTTTGAATTTTTTGAATTAAGTTTTTTGAAAACTGAATTTTTTGGTTTTCGTGTTTTTTTTGTTTTTAGTGAAAATTTTTTAAATTTTAAATATTTTTTTACGTTTTTAGAAGCACCTTACTTAGATGTATCTAAAAAGTAAAAAATTTGTAAAAAAATATTTTTAAAAATTAATAAATACATAAAAATAAAAAAAAATATACTGAATTCTAGTATATTTTTTTATATTTTTGGTATTTAGTGAATTTCTAAAAGGTTTTTTTCAATTTTTTTTTTTACTTTTTAGGTATATTTATGTTAGGTATGTCTAAAAATTAAAAAAATTGCTCAAAATATTAAAAAAATTTAGTAAAAAAAAAAAAATACGAAAAATAAGAAAGTAAAATTTTCTGAAAATTATTTTTGAAAAATGATAACCAAGCATATGTGTTTATTTTTTTTCACTTTTTTGAAAAATACATAATTATTTCTGATGATACAGTTCGACCAGGTGGATGGGTTAGACCGATCCAAGCTCCTCAGGTCCACTGGGTAACCTGCAAATAAGTTCAACAGGGAACGGGGTAGTCCCCTGGCGAACCCTCGGGTGTGTGAATTAGAAAAGGTGGTAGACAAAAATGTAGAGAAAGAGAGAGAGAGAGAGAGAGAGGGAGATAGATAAGCTTAACCTTCCTCTTCTTCCAATCTTTGCTTTTATCCTTTTGTCATCATTTCGTTCTCTGTCGAAAACTAGTGTCGTCATCCGTCTCGTTCAGGGTGAGGGGGTGTCATTCCGGCTGAGAGGTGTTGTCGCAATAAATGCTGTGATGGCTGCATTAATGGTGATGTGCTGTGACAATAACTTTGCAGATCTTTAATACTTGTAGCCTCTTGCCGATACCATGCGGATACCATTGGCCTTCCCTGTCTAGTTGGCTTCCAGTGATGCTGGGTTTTACTAACCGGGTTATGCAATGGAGTTTAAATAGTGAGCCTGGGTTTACTCATGGTGGGCTGTAGTCCTTGTGGGCCTATCCATGTCGATAGTCCCCATTCCCGAGTCTGACTTTAGTCTATGAAGGAATAATAATAAGGAAGATGAATCCGACCGGTGAGGAAGACCAACCGTTAGAGGCGGCCAAGTGGGAGTCGAGTGAGGGAGGCCGGGCGAGGCCGAACGAGCCGCTGGCCGGAGAAAAAGGCGAAGAAGGCGTGAGGGAGGCCGAGCGCGAGGCCGACCCATGAAGGTGACAGCGTAAAGGCCGGCGGACAAGGCCGCGAGAGTGACCGACAGGAAAGGCCAGCGTGAGGAAGGCGGAAGAGCCAGCCGACGAAGCCGCGAGAGTGACCGAGCGAAAAGGCCGAGCATGAGGAGGCCGAGCGGAAAGAAGAGCGAAGCAATGGTGAAGTGCCGGCAGCGAAAAAGGCGGCGTGAAAGAGGCCGAGCGTGAGGCGGCGTGGGGCCGAAGTGGAATGGCACCGAGGCTCAAGCGGCGTGTCCGTGGCGATTTGAAGTGGAAAAAGACAAGGTGAAGCGGTCGGTCATCTGGGCCATCCACATGGCAGAATTTCGAGAAGGGGAAAGGTCAAGCGTTAGATCAGGAGTGAAACGTTAGGGGATTATTATGGGCATTGATGACACGGTTTTGGCGGTTGATTTGAAAGGTTTTCAAACTGGTGAACTTTAATTTGGATCCTTGGAATACAGGCAAACTGTGGGCTTTTGGTATCATACGATTCACCTGCTTCTTTACAAAGACGCAAGATATTTCTGGTGTTAGCTCCTTCGTTGCTCAGGATACCCCATTGAAACACTTCTTCGATTTGTTAGCACCTGCATCAGAAGCGATTCGCAAACACAGCTTAGAAATGGCCCAGGAAGAGACTGCAATTGTCAGGGTAGATCCACTGGGAGACGATGATGCAGAGGAATTAGTGATTGATGCAGTCCAACAGATGGGAAGTCGGTGGCGCAATTCCATGGCTCGCCGTGTAAACGGCAGCGACCAATCGGCCAGTGGAACGGACCACTGGCATTCGAGGGCGGACAGATCCATTATTACAACGGCAGAGTTGGAGGCTATCCGCGAGAAGTACCAGATTCCGGAGGAGGTGGAGTTGGTAGTGCCAAAATCGACGGAGAGATCGTCCGACATCAGAGGAGGAGAGTTTTTCCTCTACGAGGAAGCTCTAAAGGGTGGACTGAGGTTACCTCTGCCGCAAATCGTGGTAGATGTGCTCAACCACCTGGAGGTAGCACCAGGGCAACTGATGCCCAATGCATGGAAAATCCTGCTGGCCTGCGCAAGTGCTTGGCCGAAGGCAAACGGAGGAACGGCCATGACGGTGGAGGAGTTCTTTGGCTGCTACAAGGCATCAGGGCAGCAGGAGACCTGGATTACCCTTCAGGCGGCAGCGGGAAAGGGTTTGGTGGCTGGTTTACCAACATCCATCAAAGGTTGGAGGCCGCGATGGTTTTATGTGTCCGCCGCTAGAGGGGCCGGTGTACGCACCGTGTGGAAGGTGCCAACCAAGTCTGTGAAGCTAAAGTTGGGGGCGGCGGCGGAGGAGAGGATAAAGAAGATGAAGGAGTGGAAGGAGAGGGAAAAAATCAAATGGGACGAGCTAGTTCGGTAAAAGCCTTTGTTTAATTTGGGTTGGGCCCAAAACCGATCGGTGGAGACCTCGACCGATCAGAGTTGGAGGTAAGAAGAAAGGCACAAGAGGCGGAAGATCAAGCCATGCTGGTGAAAGCCCAGAAGTTCAAGGAGGCCCAAGCCGACCGACCTCCTCAGCCAGTGGCGAGGGAGAGGATTCGACTTCGTCCCAAACCCTTGGGAGAGAAGAGTTTGGGCGAGTTCGTTCCGCGACTGCTCCCAAAAGATCCTCTGAAGGAGAGGTCGTTGAAGGAGATGGAGGCGCTGGGGGTAGGGAAGAAAAAGAAGAGGTTGAGGCGGGGTGGGGAGGAGCCAGCCCAGAAAAGAAGAAAGGAGGTAAGGATGGAAGAGGCCAGCCTGGCCAAGCAAGTGGAGGGTGGGGAGGTGGGGCAGGGCCCAGAAAGGGTGAACGTCCCCACTGGGGGAGAGGTCCTTGTGACAGAAGATACCCCAGGGATGGTGATGGCCCAAGCAGTGAACCTTATGGAGAAGGCCCAGTACAAGTAGAAGCTGGGTTGGCCGAGCCAAGTGGGAGGTTGGAGAGGACCCCAGTGGTGCAAACAGAAGTTGGGTTGGCTGGGGTTGAGCCAAGTGGGAGGGAGCAGATTCAAAGGGGCTCTGCTTGGCAGAAAGGCTGAGCAGTCTGGTGCCACGACTTACCACGTCTTGTGGTGGGAACCGAGGAGATGGAGGTCCGGCTAGGTCGGTGGCGCACGCCTAGTGAAGATGGTGGATGAAACGACCTGCGTTGGCATGTGGATTTAATGAGGCCGACTGCCGAGGGGTTATACTCCGCTTAAATGGAGGTGACCACCTTGGCGGGCTCTTCTAAGAAGCAGGCCGCCAAGCTAAAAGTGAGAGACCAAGACCAGTTAGCCAATTTGCGAAGGAAGTCTTGTTGGAAGACCGCCCACGCTGAGCTGCAAGCAGTCAAGTTGGAGCTGGAGGGTGCACGCCGCCAAGTCGTGTCGCTCGAGTTCCAACTTGCTGGCGAGCAGCAGAAGTTGGAGGAGGCCAAAAAGGCTTGTGTTGTGGCGGTTGAGCAACATGAGGAGGCCATGAATAATAATGAGGATCTTGTCAGGAAGAGAGACGAGGCAGATGCTAAGTTGGAGGCTCTGCAAAAGGAGATGGAAGATGAGCGTGTCAGAGCGGCGGAGCAGAGGGAGAGTCTGCGCAAAGAGTTGGGGGCAGAGCTAAGTAGGGTGACTGTGGAGAGGGAGACTCTGCAGAAGTAGTTTGAAGCTGAGAGGGGGAGGTTGATCGCTGAAGCAGAGGCCTTGGAAAGGGGGTTGGGGGCTGAAAGGAAGAAGGCTGCCGCGGAAAAGGAGGCCTCGATGAAGGAGTTGGGCGAGGAGAGGGCGAAGGCGGCCTCGAAGAGGGCTGCCTACCCTGATCTGTGCATCGCAGCTGTGGAACAGTTCAAGGCGTCGCCAGATTTTCAGGTGGCTATTGATGCTGCGGTGGCCAATAGCTTAGCGAGAGAGGAGACTGGGGGGGCTGGCCCATCGAAGACGACTGCTGGGAGGGCTGAGTCTGAAGTGATTGCAAGCTTCCAGCAGTCGGACTTCTATAAGCATGAGATGGCAGAGTACTGGGACAGCGGGTGGAAAATGTTCAAGCGCAAGGCTGAAGAACTGTTCCCAGAGCTCGATTTTAGCAGTGTGGTGGTTGAAGAGGATGATGTGGCCCAGACCCCCCTGGACGAGGGGATAGAAGAAGCAGATCTTATCTCCAGTGAGGAGGAGGGGTGATCTGAAGAATGGGTGTACTTGAAGAATTTTTGTTTCGTCCTTGTATACACATTTTTTGTTTTTGAAGTATTATATCAAACTGATGTACACACTTTGCATATGAATAAAACTACATTTATGTTTTGTAATTAACTGTGGTTATGTGTTTGGTGGGTTTGAAATGGAGAAATGCTTGTAATAAAAACGAGTAAGGAACTTATGAAAAAATTCAATTTCATGACAGAATGAACTTGAGCTAAGTGAGCCAAGTGAATTTGAACTTATGAGATTGGACTGATAAAATTAGACTGATAAATTGAAGAGGATGAACTTGTGAATTTGAATTTGAATTTGAACTTGTGAATTCGAACTTGTCAAATTAAAAATCTATCACGCCGAGTAAGAGTGAACTGATAAAATTCCTTGATGCAAAGTGAGATTGGACTTGTGTAAAAATTCAATGAATGTGGGTAGGAAAGTAGGTTTTAAATTGTAACTAAAAGGGGGTAATGGTAAACCTGTAGGGAGAAAGCGGGAACACCTTGTTGGAATTTGACTAAGTAGAGATGTTGTAAAATTTGGTGACCTTAACTTGTGACTAAGTGTTCGAAAGTGCTCGGTCGGACTGAGGCCTGTGGAAGTGCTCGATCTGGCCG